>BLKR01002095.1:0-223144 GCA_011170035.1 Teleogryllus occipitalis | reverse complement strand
CTGATAAACTAAGTTATCTTATGTGCGGAGACGAGTGTATCTGGTAAGAGTTAAGTGACGAGAAAGTCTGAAGAAGCCGGTAAGCGGAGACGAGGAGGGTGGTAAGCGCGAGTCCAGAGGGCTAGTGTGGCGTTGGGCGGGTGGGTAGTCTGTCGAACGGTTGGGGAGCTGAGCAGGTGTGCACTATGAATAAAAATTGTGGGGGGGGGGAGTTACTGATAAACTAAGTTATCTTATGTGCGGAGACGAGTGTATCTGGTAAGAGTTAAGTGACGAGAAAGTCTGAAGAAGCCGGTAAGCGGAGACGAGGAGGGTGGTAAGCGCGAGTCCAGAGGGCTAGTGTGGCGTTGGGCGGGTGGGTAGTCTGTCGAACGGTTGGGGAGCTGAGCAGGTGTGCACTATGAATAAAAATTGTGGGGGGGGGGAGTTACTGATAAACTAAGTTATCTTATGTGCGGAGACGAGTGTATCTGGTAAGAGTTAAGTGACGAGAAAGTCTGAAGAAGCCGGTAAGCGGAGACGAGGAGGGTGGTAAGCGCGAGTCCAGAGGGCTAGTGTGGCGTTGGGCGGGTGGGTAGTCTGTCGAACGGTTGGGGAGCTGAGCAGGTGTGCACTATGAATAAAAATTGTGGGAGTTACAATGATAAACTGTAAATTCATCTGGCGTGCGGAGACTTACGTATCCAGAAGAGTTAAGGACGAGAAAGTCCGAAGAAGTCGGCAGCTTTGAGGAGACGAGGAGGGTGGTAAGCGCGAGTCCAGAGGGCTAGTGTGAAAAGGCGGGTGGGTAGTCTGTCGAACGGTTGGGAGCTGAGCAGGTGTGCACTATGGAATTAAAAAATTGTGGGGGGAGTTACTGATAAACTAAGTTATCTTATGTGCGGAGACGAGTGTATCTGGTAAGAGTTAAGTGACGAGAAAGTCTGAAGAAGCCGGTAAGCGGAGACGAGGAGGGTGGTAAGCGCGAGTCCAGAGGGCTAGTGTGGCGTTGGGCGGGTGGGTAGTCTGTCGAACGGTTGGGGAGCTGAGCAGGTGTGCACTATGAATAAAAATTGTGGGGGGGGGGAGTTACTGATAAACTAAGTTATCTTATGTGCGGAGACGAGTGTATCTGGTAAGAGTTAAGTGACGAGAAAGTCTGAAGAAGCCGGTAAGCGGAGACGAGGAGGGTGGTAAGCGCGAGTCCAGAGGGCTAGTGTGGCGTTGGGCGGGTGGGTAGTCTGTCGAACGGTTGGGGAGCTGAGCAGGTGTGCACTATGAATAAAAATTGTGGGGGGGGGGAGTTACTGATAAACTAAGTTATCTTATGTGCGGAGACGAGTGTATCTGGTAAGAGTTAAGTGACGAGAAAGTCTGAAGAAGCCGGTAAGCGGAGACGAGGAGGGTGGTAAGCGCGAGTCCAGAGGGCTAGTGTGGCGTTGGGCGGGTGGGTAGTCTGTCGAACGGTTGGGGAGCTGAGCAGGTGTGCACTATGAATAAAAATTGTGGGGGGGGGGAGTTACTGATAAACTAAGTTATCTTATGTGCGGAGACGAGTGTATCTGGTAAGAGTTAAGTGACGAGAAAGTCTGAAGAAGCCGGTAAGCGGAGACGAGGAGGGTGGTAAGCGCGAGTCCAGAGGGCTAGTGTGGCGTTGGGCGGGTGGGTAGTCTGTCGAACGGTTGGGGAGCTGAGCAGGTGTGCACTATGAATAAAAATTGTGGGGGGGGGAGTTACTGATAAACTAAGTTATCTTATGTGCGGAGACGAGTGTATCTGGTAAGAGTTAAGTGACGAGGAAGTCTGTAAGAAGCCGGTAAGCGGAGACGAGGAGGGTGGTAAGTGCGAGTCCAGAGGGCTAGTGTGGCGTTGGGCGGGCGGGCGGTTATGGGCGGGTGGTTATGGGCTGGCGGTTATGGGCAAGCGGTTATGGGCGGGCGGTTATGGGCGGGCGGGCGGGCGATTTTGGCCGGCGGGCCGGTGGGTGAATGGGTGGGTGGGTGGTCTGCAGAACGGGCAGATGGGGGAGCGAGGCTGGTGAGCGCCAGGCGTGGACTTGTTCTATTTGGCCGGAAGTGGCAGTCCCACCGCAACCCGAGATCCTTTCCCGCGCTGGCGGCGGCCGCGTAAACAAGTGCTGAGGCGGCAGCTCGCGCCCCTTGAGCGGCAGCGGCCCTTTCAGACGGAGCAGCTTTGATCGCGGCTCAGAAGCCACGGCGCTAACACTTGCAGTCATCGGAGATTTAGACTCCAATCTTTCTACATAAAATAGTTTTTATGTTGAAAGATTTCCAATTATTTTGGACAATCAATAAATATTAAACAATTTACATTTAATCATTCAGTAAAAGTGTCATTTCACGCTTCTTGGACAAAATACTTCCGCATCTTCTGGTGCCGAGAAGCCCAGAAGCCACGGCGCTCACACTTGCAGTCATCGGAGATTTAGGAATATATCTATAGATATATTCCTAAAACTCCAATCTTTGTACATAAAATAGCTTTTATGTTGAATGATTTCCAATTATTTTGGACAATCAATAAATTTGAAACAATTTACATTTAATCATTCAGTAAAAGTGTCATTTCACGCTTCTTGGACAAAATACTTCCGCATCTTCTGGTGCCGAGAGGCCCAGAAGCTAAAGCGATAACACTTGCAGTCATCGGAGATTTAGGAATATATCTATTTTATGTTGAAAGATTTCCAATTATTTTGGACAATCAATAAATATTAAACAATTTATATCTAACCATTCAGTAGTACTTGCATTTCACGTTTCTTGGACAAAATACTTCCTCATCTTCTGGTGCCGAGCGGCCCAGAAGCCTTGGCGATAACACTTGCAGTCATCGGAGATTTAGGAATATATCTATAGATATACGATCTTTCAACAGACAAATAGATTTTATGTTAAAAGATTTCCAATTATTTTGGACAATCAATAAATATTAAACAATTTACATTTAACCGTTCAGTAGTATTGCCATTTTACGCTTCTTGGACAAAATACTTCCGCATCTGGTGCACAAAACTAAACTAAATGCTAACGTTCATTTTTAAAAACAACACTATATTTTTTTAAATGAAACCTTAAAAAATGTTTAAGCGTTTATGTTTCAAATTATGTATAAATATATTTTGAGTTTAAAAAGTCATACTTGTTTTAGAATTTCGACTTCTGTGTTTCTTGTCATATTTCAATCTTACGTTTTCAATAAAGTAGTATAGAGTAAAATAAAATTATATATTTAAGATAATCTACAATTCAATTAAGCTGAAACGATTTTTACACATACGTCTTTACTTAATTAAATATACCTACTTTTGATATGAGTTAATTTTTTTCTGCACTGACAATGAGATCTCCACTATGGAGTTTTACCTCCACTATGGTGTGAATACCAAATTACAATCTGCTTGCCAAACCTCAAAAATATGAATATAACCGGTTGATATATTCAGACTTCAAATAAATAATATATATTTGATTTTTATATTGTTTAAAATAAAAATGGTAATATTTTAAATTCATGAATAAATTAGCGGAAAATAATTTATGATGGTCAACTTGCAATTATAATTGATTACGCTTTGATCCAAGATAGTAAAATTTACATTTAATTTCTCTTCACATCATTTCATTTCGCGGTCGAAACTTTTTCAAATTAATTCGTCAAAAGCCCGACACAATTACATTCATATAAAGGGGATAATTAATATTTTTGTTTCCCACAATTGTGTTTGCTTTTATTTCGACTCGTTGTTTCCTTCACCTAAGTGAAATTGTTCGGAGATAGCTTGTAATGAAACAAAATTAACAATGTTTGCTTCCTTTAGAATTAACATCTTTACATACTTTCTTCCGAATTAATTTAAAATATAAATGTATTCTATGAAATTAAAATTAGTATTAATTCATTTCGGTCACATACATATTTTTTCGTAATACATTTACACCGACTTAACGCAGAGGAAGGAAGGGCCATTTTCAAAAAGGCGAATGGTAAGGACGGCCGAGCGGGGGCGGCAACTGCTGATGTAGCATGCGCTCGTTGCACTAGTCGCACCAGCATCGCGTCCTCGCTTCGCTCTTGCTCAACGCCCGCGCCCCTGCGGCACGCCTCAAATGGGGCGACGACCGGCGACATCTCCTGAGATGAGATCCATCGCATTAGCTCAGCGGCAACATCCTCCATCTGCAGCATCGTCGAGCGGGAGATTCTAGACATGTGGTTTCCGACGGCGAAACCGGGAGCGGTAGCTCAGTGTATCAACTGATGCCACTGCAGCGCCTCTGACCGGCAGGTCCTAGGTTCCCACTCCCCACGGCGGCAGGATTTTCGACATTAGCTTTTCAGCTAGGTCGAATTCAGTCGCTGTCTGGAGGAGAATTCTAGCGGCCGGCTGCTCTGATCGGTAGTTTTCCGTGGTTTCTCCGATCAACACCAGGCGAATGCCGGAGCAGTACCCTACCAAACGGGCCACGGACCGCGCGCGATCTTTCCTTCCTCTTCTTTGTTCTATCCTCTCCCCTTACACACACACACTAGCATTCACTACACTAGCACATTTCCGGGAGACCGGTCGGGAGCTTAGAGCTTGTCCCGGCTGGGGCGGTGCCCCGCTAGTGGGAGAGTCCTGGTTAGGGGGAAACCCCACTTGCCGACTGTAGGTCGGCGCCGGATCTCGCCATCCAGCGGGAGATCACCGCCACCTCCGGAAAGAAGAACATGCACTACACTAACGGGACTAATAACCAAAGCAGTTGACGCGCCCGGAAACACGAAAAAAACAATCAATCAATCAACCGACGGAGAACCATCGGAGTTCAGTACAGTTTTTCGAAATTAACTACATAGCTTCGTCGTTTCCACACGCTGTCTGTTGGTTGCTCTGATTAGTAGTTTTTCGTGGTTTCTACGATTATTTCCAGGCGAATGCCGGGGCAGTGTGTCAACAAACGAGTCATGAAACGCGCGCGATCTCCCCTTCCTCTTCCTTGTTCCCTTCTTTCATCTCCTCTTACACATACACACAAACACACTTCCGTGCATTATGCTCCTACACATGTCGGGAGACCAGTCGGTAGCTTCGAACTTGTCCCGATGAAAGCGGGGCGGTGCTACACTGAGGAAGATACCTTCCCCTGCTAGCCGATCCTTCCCCTGCTAGCTAACCTTCCCCTGCTAGCCGGCGCGGAACGTCATCGTTCCGCGCCGGATCTCATGTTCAAGCGGGCAGGAACATCGCCGGCTCTCGGGATATAACACGCACTAGACTTACGGGACTAATGATCTCAGACGTTAATGCGCCCAGAATCAATAGTCACTCCCTCCCGAGACGAATCATCATTTTTAACCCGACGGTTTACCCGAGATGAGACATCATCACCTGACTGCGTGTAGAAAAACAGGAGAATAGTATTACGAGAGTCTAAATGAATGCGGATTTCTTTTTTCAACTGTATAGCCTGAACGGTGACCCAGATTTATAGATAGGTTAACGTTCGATTCGTTTGATCTGTGGAGTGACACTGGGAAAATGAGGTTAATTATAGGTCTCTATTCAAATTTCAATTCACTGCTAATTCATTTGACGTGTATCGCAAAGGTTCAGTTGTGTTTACGTCTCTTTATAATGTTATCATTTAAACTGTGAAAGGCATGTTCCATTCGAGCATTCTATTCATATTCGTGATAACTCTCTTCAATGAACCTCTAAAATTAAAAACTACCTTTAATGTACGTATTAATTGATTTTTTCTTGCTTGTCTTATATACTTCGCAGTATGAAAGCACTGGAATCCGTGCGTCTTATTATAAAGGGCTTACTGTATCAGTTTCACTTACGAAGTGGTGATGGATCAAATATGGATAAGTGAAGAGATAATAGAAAAATGACATGGATAAAATGTATGGAACCGACAGTCAAATCTGTCTACATAATTCCGATAATGGAATAAAATTACGATTATTGGTCCTAAATATTGCACACGTACAATATACAGTATTTGTTTTCCACATATAATACATAAAATAGCATCGTTTGAATAATAATGGAAATTATTAAAGTTAAATTTCATCCCCTTTCTAAAAAAATATTAACATTCCCAAATCATTTCAGACCCCGGAAGGGAGGTTTGTATAAAATTAATTTTTTCTATACACTTTTCATAACTTCACAATTCAACATCTCTTAATTCAGCTGTCATTCCGAATTAAGATAAGGAAATCCAGGAAGCTCTGAAACTATCGGTCATGGTGTCTTGCGCCTATTCCAGACTTATTCAAGTAGTATAATCAGAGTTGAAACTCATATCTATCTAAAGCGAGTCCCACTTTCGTATTTGCAGAAAGATATAGAGCCATTAGCCTCTTGGGAGGGCATTTAACTGAGCACAAAGCTCCGTTGGGTTACTGGATTCTAATCGGTCGTATTACGTACATCCGACTGATATTACAAAATTCATGTTTCATTCACTTTGTCGAGACTTAAGATTTCAGTGATTAAAATTTAAGTACAGTTCCCGATGTAATATTATGTAAATCATTAATATAAGAAAATACATTATTTTTACTTCCTAGTATATTGATTAAGCAGCATATAGAAAGGGTGGAAATGCTGCGAAAAAAAACTGGCGATTTTTCGACAGGAAAACTCCTATAGTCGGGCTTTCGTAACCGAAAAGTGGATAAATCTTTTTCCTATACGTTGTCAATTTCTTCCTCTAACACATTGTGTAGTCAGAATCCATGTTTAGTGGATCCTTGAGGGAAAAAATTGATTGACGGCAAAACTTCTCTCCGTTCGTCCGTCCATACGTCCTTCTGTGAACAACTCTAGCCGTTAAACGGTAAGCAGGAGTTTTACCGACATTGATATTAACCGATCCATCTGATTATTGTCGCGGTACTTTCAATTTGAAACGGATATTTTGATTTGGGGGGCTTACATTACATAAAGCGTCAACACTTTCAAAATTTACTAAAAAATGGCTTCAAATTTTTTCTTTAATTTTTTTCTCGGGTAGAGCAAATGACGGTGAAAGAAATGGCGTAGCAATTTTGCTTAAACCATCTGAATTTTCGAAAATGGCAAAAGTTCAACATTTTTTCCGCGACCTCCTATCACTACAATGTTTAAAAACGTTTTTTTCTTAATGAAATCTGTTCATTAATAAAATTATATAATGTACACTGTTTCGAAAACGTGAGTAATTTTTGCGTGAAACAGGCAAGTTTTATAAATTATTTTCTCAAAAATAGATTCATTTTTTTCTTTAATTTCCCCGTTCCCCGCATGTAAAAAAGCACGACAAAGAAAATGGTGCTGATCCCATTTTCGGAGAACTCTCTGCATTTTCGAAAATTGGAAAAGTACAATATTGATGATTGAGATATTTAGTTAAATCATGTTTAAAACATGTTTAAAAAAGCAGTTTTTTAAAAAAAGGTTTTGGGCAATATTTTTAAAATGTAGGTATAGTTGACCGTAAGTTTGCAATTTTTGAAATTGCAGATTCGAAATTCTTAGCTTAAGTTTCGCATGTAATACGTTACGATGATAATGAGTATCACATGTGATGGCTGAGATGTCTTAAATTGCGCTATAATATTTTTACGTAACCGTTATTGAGGTCAGAAAGTTCGTGCTGCTGCAGCAGCAGTAGTTTTCCCTCATATGCAGTTGAGTGAACTTCATATCTGTGTTCCAAATTCTTACATTGGAATTTTTCTTTCAGATCTGTAAGACGCTGTAAATTTGAGTGTAGTATGCATTGGCGCTGTGAATTTGAGTATAGTAATGTTGTGTGTTAAAGAGACACTACAAGGGAATAATGGAATTTTAATATACAGTTTTCAGCATAAAGGAAGGAAATGAAAATGATTAATCACATCGATAGAATAAATACGTTTTCTTGTAATACACTATTGATACATATGTTTTGATAAAACATTATACTAAAAAGAGTCAATTCACCTTGACAACCTTCTTACGCATTTTAACTTCTTCCGGTACCGTACATTAAAAGAAAGAAATAACACCAACTGAACTGATTTACCATGTATCACTAGCGTGAAAATTGTAGAACATTACAGAATCTACATTTTAAAGATAAAGAACCAGCAGTATACGTTATTGTTGTTGCGTATTTGTTCGAATTTTCTCTCTCGGCGTCCTGTCAGTGATACATTGACAGGACGGTATATTGCTCAAAGCCAAATTGCTAGCAACATCCTTAAAAGTTTAGCGAATGTCCACTCCCTTCACAACTGGTGGGTAAAGTTAAACAAAACACAGCAGAACATAACAACGCAAACGTGAATTCAAGAGAAGATTAATTTACTCAAAATCAGCAAAACAACAAGTAATATTAACAGTAACTGAGATTCCCTTAGGCGCTACAGGCAAACGAAACACAACAGACTATCGATTGGCGCAGACAGGTAATCGCATTCAAATTGAACAAAAGAATACAAATAAGCGCACGTTCTGTCATTTTTACATTCAATAAATTTTCAACGTAAATACTTGCGAAACAGGACAAATAATACGCGATGACACGTACACGGAGAATTGTTTTTTATTTGAAAACAAAAATCAGGAAGATTAGTTCAGTAGGAGTCCTGAAGAATCATATTGAAAAAATACCAAGAAGAATAAATACTTGTATTTAGATAACTAGAGAGATGTTGCAGTAAAGTCGTTTATCTCTTGGACACCCTACAACACTAATAAAATAATTCTTCGCATTATTTACGATTGCACTACAGCCGGGTTTGACCTATGGCGAATATTCTCATGTTGACAGAACTGTTTGCGTCTGTTTCATTGGGGATCAGCCAGATAGAAGCGACCAATCAATCCATGTACAAGCCTTTAGAATATTCGAATCAGAATATATTTGGGGAAGAAAGATCGTGTAGGACCCGTAGCCTGTTGCTTAAGTTACTGCACCGTCATCGCCTTAGAACCGACATTAAACATAAGATACTATTATTCTATTATTCAATTGTAGAAGCATAATCACTGATAGGGCTAGAAATATCAATTTTTTCATATGATGTGTAAATTAAAAAAAATGTTCACAAATACCACTCTAAATTTGGATACTAGCAAGAATTTTCTAGAACGTTATATCTGGAGTGTACTACTGTACGGGTGAAGGATGGTCACTACTTCAAATAAACAGGAGTCGTTTGGAAGCTTTTAAGACGTTGCGGAAAAAAATTGAAGGTTTCCTGGAATTTCTAATAATGTTATTTCAGAAAAACTGTTTGTGAAAAGTGAAGGAGGAAAGATTCCTACCAAAAAACATTTGGAATATGTGGTAGTGTAGTGCATGTTAGTGTAAGTGTGTGTGTGTGTAAGGGGAGAGGATAGAACAAGGAAGAGGAAGGAAAGATCGCGCGCGGTTCATGGCCCGTTTGTTAGGATACTGCTCCGGCATTCGCCTGGTGTTGATCGGCGAAACCATGGAAAACTACCAATCAGAGCAGCCGGCCGCTAGAATTCTCCTCCAGACAGCGACTGAATTTGACCTAGCGGAACAGCTAGTGTCGAAAATGCTGCCACCGTCAGGACTCGAACCTAGCACCTCCCGGTCAGAGGAATGTGGCTAGGCCGAAGTCTTTTAAGTCACTAAAATACCTACATCCTACTGCGTTCTAACGTTTCACCCCAAAATGGTCTCTTCATCGCACTAAATTCGCGGAGAAGACCATAAGATACGGCTGAGGGAAAAATAACCTGAAGGGGGAAAATCTGCCGTCAGAATCCTAGTACATGCTAATATGTTTTTACCTATATATATAATTTATATATTTATTTATATTCTGGCGCGGACGTCACGCATTCTCCTTCCAGTGTTTGGCCTCCTCAGCACCTGAACTCGAACAGACGGCGCCCTAACACTGCAGGAAGTGGCGCCGAGTGCCATTGTCGGGGCAAGTTGCCTGGCGCGCGCGTCGAGCGGTACAGCATTCTCCCCCGCCCTCGTGACCCGAGACCAACCATTTATTTCCGAGACCGATTCAGTTTCAAGGTTCATTTATTCGTAAATGTATTCAGCACGGAGTCCCAAAAGCAACAAGAACTGATGCATGCAATAAATGCACGTGAAGGAGGATAGGGAATGAGTAAGTGCCGATTCCGTGCCTGTCAACAACTCATTCGTCCCGAAAGTGTAGTCCATGTTTTAATCCGGGAGGTGACGTACAGTGCCGGCTCGCTACTTCCACCTCTAGGTATCCCTACCAGCGGAAAACTGTCCCAGACGGGAAAAGCTTTAAACTCTAGACAATCATGTGTGATATTGTAGTAACGGAAGTGTGATTGTATGTATAAGGGAAGAGGAGGGAACAAGGAAAAGGAAGAAAATATCGCACACAGTTTGCAGTCTGTTTTTTACGTCACTGCTTAGGTATTCATCTGATATTGGTTGGAGAAACCATGGAAATGTACACATCAGAGCGGCAGGTCGCTAGAATTTGTCTCCAGACAGTTGTTGAATTCGAACCAGTCATATAGCTGCTGTTTAAAACCGGCCACCTTCGAGACTGGAGAATCCCGACAGCGGCAGGATTTTCGACACTAGCTTTTACGCTATGTCGAATTCAGTCGCTGTCTGGAGAAGAATTCTAGCGGCCGGCTGCTCTGATCGGTAGTTTTTCGTGGTTTTCCGATCAACACCAGGGGAATGCCGGAGCAGTACCCTAACAAACGGGCAACGGATCGCGCGCGATCTTTCCTTCCTCTTCCTTCTCCTATCCTCACCCCTTACACACACTTACTCTAACATGCACTACACAACCACATATTCCGGGAGATCGGTCGGGAGCTTAGAGCTTGTCCCGGCTGGGGCGGTGCCTCGCTGGTGGGAGAGTCCTGGTCAGGGGGAAACCCCACTAGTCGACGGTAGGTCGGAGCCGGATCTCACCATCCAGTGGGGGAAGATCGCCGCCACCTCCCGATGAAAAACAATCACTACACTCACGGGACTAATGACCCCTGTACGTGACGCTCCCGGAATCACTAACAATGAATCAATTGAGACTGGAATTTTAGGATCTTCCGGACAACGATGCGACTCAGGCAACCATGTTGCTGATGAGCAATCACAATAAATGAAAACTCTAGGGTAGTCTTTATTGTCGCAAGACTGCAATTCCTTTCGAACTTCCCATTATTTTACTTCAAATATAAAAAAAAAGCACAACTATTTTGAAATACATTAAACAACGTTATTCTGTGCATCTGAGTACTAGTTATTTTTAAAATGTTTGCATTTTTCACAAGGAAAAATGAAGTGTAGATAATTTTGTAAAAATATTAAAAGAACTCACCTTATACTAAGATTGATATTTTTTCACAAATAAATATTTTTAAAGGGTAGAAAATTAGGGCTCTAAAACATTTGTACTGAAATAATAGTTAGCCCTACACCGTATAACTGCAAGTGTTCGATGGCAGAGGTGGATATTGTTTAATCAATTGGAAAACATGTAACTCTCATTTTTCTTCCTTTTTTTTAACTTTGCTGAGTAAACTATATCAAAAACTCGAACCTTGTCAAAATAACGACCACATTTACGAATACATTGAACACATGTTTAACACATGCTGAACATTATGTATGAATGACCCCAGTATTGCCTATAAACAACAAATGGAGAAAATTTATTATTTTTCGGCAGGTAGCATGTATTCATTCAACACAGTCTCCATTCTCTTCGTCTAATTAACAGCCTTTTGTTAAGAGAACGTGTGTGTGATGATAATTAAACAACTTAGATAAATATCCGGTATAGTGCTTTGAGTGAAATGTTCGAATGTTTGTATACTTCTTTGAAAATCTACCGGTATCCATTGAGATCACTTTCACATTTTATTTTATTTATTATAATAGTATCAATCACTGAAACGGTTGTGTGCAACTTTAAGAGTACTTTTTTAAAGGATGATTTCAAAAAGTGAAGTTTTTATTTCTCGACTAAGAAGGATGAAAAAACAAAACGTTTTCGGTAGGTAGCATGTAGTCATTAAACGCAGAGTCCCCATTTTCTTCGTATAATTAACATTAGTTTTCTGCTTTTAATGAATAGAAAAAAAGCTTTCGTCTATAAATGTAGGTAAAGTTTAAAAAATTCAGAAAATCAATTATCAGAGCTTTCCAAAGAATATACTGATTAGTAGGGTCTAGATATTTATGACATTCCAGGTCCAGGCTTCTTTTGTCATAATTTCCCCCTTGTGTTATTTCCATGGAAAATGCAAGTTAAGCATGATTTTATCTACGATGACTAAAAATTATACAATTTTCAAGTGTCTTATAAAGACATATTTTGGCTCTTCTTTTGTCATTTTCCGTTAATACTTCATATTATGGTCATATTTTCCCATGAAGTTTCATCTGTCATATTCTTATCTTTTAGATTTCATTTTCGCATACTTCGTCTCCAGGACATTTTTCTCATCTCCTAATCAGTATCTGTAATTTCTTACAATTGTATCTAATAGTTGTCTGTTTTTCTTGTAAATACATATTTCTGTGAATTAGGAACCTATATGGAAAGCAAAAGAAAGCATAAAAAGCACTAGATTCGAAGGAAACTTTAGTTTAGATTTGTCAGGTTTTGTGCCAAGGTCAATTGCTGAATTTGACCTAGTTAGTGTCGAAACTCAAGCGCCGTAAGGACTCGAACCCTAGAAACTAGCAATGAACGATGTAGCGACAATGGATGTTGGCAGTCTTCGAAGTCGGTGTAACGTTGTTTGCTATTTAGATGGTTTCGAAAACTTACTTGTGGTTAGGACCTCGCAAAATTCGACTAAATCCACGGTACCATTGTGGCCAGTCTGGAGACATTTGTAAAAGTGCGCGTGCCTCCATATTTTTTGTCACACCTCTGTGAATGCAAATGCATTTCGAGCCAATAACAAATTTTGACGCTGTGTCCAATTACTGACCATGGGATCGATATTCGCGTTTCTGTACGCAGTACGGTGACAACAGTGGATTCAGCGATCGCAATTAGTTTACCCAAGCTTTGTCGCGGCGGCTTCGTCAATTTCGGTCGTTTAATGTAATTTTCTGAGAGGGAGGGAGATCAGTTCCTGAAATCTTGCACTGTGATCGCACTCGCGTATGATGGGTACTCGCCTCTACATTTGGTTTATTTGAGCAAATGCCATTTGCAAGTAAAGATTGAATTTTCCCAAAAATAGGACGTAATTAAAAAAAATATATAAAAAATGTAGTCACGATATTATCTGTTACAAAACACGCGAGGTTTTTGTAAATGGGCGCAAATCAGAAACGCCCCTTTTCATGGATTTTTTATCTCCATTAATTACAAATTCAATTCTCATGCTGTTTCATCCGATTAGAAAAAAAAGAGAGATAATATTTCTTAAATCAGAATTCTTCGAGAGATTTTGATGTGCTATATTAGCACATAAAAATTAGCATTTTTGTACATTAGTAATACTACGTACTAACGAGAAAAAATAAAAAGAATTTGAAAACAAAACTAATTTGTGTTAAAAATGTAAATAGCCATTTGACTTTACTATTCTCAGCAGTGAAACATTATTTTAAATGCACTATATAATAAAAATAGATGTGCATAGTGCTAGGAACAATGAACAATGAAATAAATTATTTCTCCCATGGTTGTAGTGAATAAAAAAAATTAAACCAAAACTATTTTCTTTATCGAAACAAGTATAATTATGTTTGTGCAGCGTGCAGCGGAAACTCCTAATATCGAAGGTGAAATTTGAACAGGAAGAGATAAAATTGGAAGGCAGTGTTATACATAGTATCCAGTATGAGAGTACAACTACTTTGAAATCTAACTTGGCGAAATTCACTCAATGCTGCTCTGTACTCACTACCACGAAAATACTTCAATATGTGTTCCAATGTAATCATGACGCAAACTGATTCAGTGGAACTGATAAATCGATAAATCTGATTATCGATACTATTATATTGATACTAAATACATTTCGAAAATTATTCATGTATCGTTGTTATTAAAATTAGATAAATGTTTTCAAAGGCAGCCGCAGAATATGCAGTAATGTTATTTCAATTTGACAAGCTCATTTAGAGGTACAGTTTACTACCTTTCGGCCTTTCTGCGTAATTCGTAGTTTTATCACCATGAACAAAACGTTACAAAGCCAGATTGTCTATTAGTTGGATTTTCTGATTACCTCTAAGAGGCCGAGTGCAAGGACATGGGCGGAAAAATGGGTGGTGAAACGGAAAATAAATAAGACGAGTGGGAGTAATGTAGGCGGACATACCGGAATGAGAGCGATTTATACAAACGAACGGGCAAGAGAGTGTGGGGTTTCGGGCAGGCGAGACAGCCAACGAAAGCAAACAGACGACGAGAGGCCGAGAACAGGCAGGAAAGAGCGCAGAAAGACGAAAGAGGGCATACGAGAGAAGGGGTTAGTTGGAGAGAGAGTGAGTAGGTGAAAGAGGGCGTAGGAGAGAGCGGAGAGAGTTTAGGATGAAGAGATGGGGAGAGAGAGTGAGTGGGTGAAAGAGGGCGTAGGAGAGAGCGGAGAGAGTTTAGGATGAAGAGAGTGGGAGAGAGAGCGGAGAACTAAAGATGACCTAAGAGCAAATTGAAGGGGAGTTGGAAGAAACGACTGGGCAAGAGAGAAGGCAGGTAAAAGAGAACATAGAAGGGAACGGAGAAGGGGTTAGTGGAAGAGGGTGAGCGGGAGAGTGATTGACGAAAGAGAACGTAGGAGAGAGCTGAGTGTTTCCAATGAAGAGGATGGGAGAGAGAACGTATAAGCGAAAGATGGCTTACGACCGAACGGAGGGGGAATCGGATGAAGTGTGTGTGTGTGTGTGTGAGAGAGAAAGAGAGAGAGAGAGAGAGAGAGAGAGAGAGAGCAGACAAAATATAACGCAGGAGGGAACGGAGTAAAGGAAAGAGGACGTAGGAGAGATGGATGGAATGGAGAAAGAGGACGTGGTCGGATGAAAAGCTGGGCGAGAGAGCGAACAGGCGAAAGGGAGCGGAGAGTGGTGGAACGTACAGGTGGGAGAGAGAACGAAGAGGGATATGTGTACGACAGCGACAAGTGTATTGGGGCAAGGGGGCCGAGAGAGAGCGCCCATGCGTGAGGAATATGTGAACTGACGCGCGAGGGAGCGAGTAAGCGAAAAAACGAGGAGGCTAAGGAATACAAATAATTGAACGATTAAACTAGCGAAAGGTGGGCATGCGAGAGTAAAAGCGATTGTGTGTGTGTGTGTGTGTGTATTAAAGGAGAGAGTGAGAGGGCAGCTGGTCAGGTTGAGAGCGAGAAAGTAAATGAAACAGGAGCAGGTGCACATAAAAGCAAAAGGAAGGGTGGGGCGGGTGATAGAGTGATAAGTAGCTCAGAAGAAACGGGCAGGAAAGCGAATGGGTGGGCAACGGGTGAACTGGCGAGCGAGACAGCTGGAGAGCGAAAAAGACAGCAGGTGATCTGACGCACGAGGGAAATGAATGAACCAGGTACATGTGAACGAGAGAGCGAAAGGGCGAACTACCCATCGAACAGACGGAGAAGACAAAGAGGCCTCATGCGAATAAGAGAGCGCGAGGGCAGGCGACCGAATCGGTGAAGAACGAATGGATGTGCCGGCGAACGGTGGGTGGGGGAAAATGTGCTGGTAAACGAGCTATCGGACGGCATATGAGGTTTCCTGACACGAGCAAGCGAGCGAGAAAGAGAGAGAAAGAAAGAGGCAGAAAAAGAGAGCTATCGGACAAGAGAGCGAGCTTGTGAGGAACGAATGATTGTGTAGATTGAGCGAAAGATCGAAAGAAGAGAGAGAGGGGGGGGAAGAGAGGAGAGTGCTTATAAATGAACGAGCAGAATAAAACGGGTGCTAGAGGCAACAGCTGGGTAAGGGGGAGAGCGCAAGAGAGATAGAGCAAAAGCGAGCGAGTTGGAGAACACAAGAGAGGAAGGACGAGGGCAAGAGAGAGAGGACAAGAAAGAGAGGACAAGAAAGAGAGGACAAGAAAGAGAGGACAAGAAAGAGAGGACAAGAAAGAGAGGACAAGAAAGAGAGGACAAGAAAGAGAGGACAAGAAAGAGAGGACAAGAAAGAGAGGACAAGAAAGAGAGGGGAAGAGAGAGAGGACAAGAGAGAGGACAAGAGAGTGAGAGGACAAGAGAATGATAGGGCAAGAGAGAGAGGGCAAGAGAGAGAGAGGGCAAAGGAGAGGGGTCAAGAGAGATAGGGCAAGGGATCGAGAGAGAAAGGGCAAGAGAGCGAGAGGGAAAGAGCAAGAGAGCGAGAGAGAAAGGGCAAGAGGGCGAGAGAGCGGTCAAGAGAGCGAGAGAGGTCAACAGACAGAAAAGGTACGAAGAGAGAGAGAGAAAAAGAGAGAAGTTAAAGGGCAAGAGAGCGAGAGAGGACAACAAACAGAAAAGGGAGAGAGAGAGGGGGAAAGGGAGAGGGAAAGGGAGAGAGAAAGGGAGAGAAAAAGGGAGAGAAAGAGCAAAAGAGAGCGAGGGAGGACAACAGTCTGAAAAGGAAGAGAGAGAGAGAGAGAGAGAGGGAGGAAACGGATATATGAGGAAAGAGTGTGAGTGGCCGGGTGGGCGGGCGGGCGAGAAAGCCGCGTGCTGGAAGGAGGGCGCTGGGATGCGGGCTAGTTTTTGGCAGCGCCGCCTTGCCGCCGCCCGCCGCGCCGTTCCGCGTGGTTCCTGGGGCCGCCTCGTCTCGCGGGCCGCGGAGCGTGACGGGTGTTGCACGCGGCGCCGGGGCGGGGGCGGGGGTGGGGGAGGGGGCGGGGCGGGGGCCGGCGCTGGCTCGCTTCCTTTGTGAGGCGCCTCCGCGCGCGAGGACACTCACGAAGTGGGCGGTGGAGGGGGACGGGGGACGGGGGACGGCTGGCTGCGCGCGCAGGTTCGACGGACCCCCGCGGACGCGTGCGTATACCCCCCCCCTCCCGGTTCCCCCGATTCCCGCCCGCCAGACGCCCCGATCTCTGAAGGACCCCACGCCAATCATGCGTGATCAAGAGCGGTGGGTCCTCGTCTTGCCAGGCCGAGAGGATTCAACGTCCTGTTGTGCATGCCTTCACTTGGACCTAAATCTTCAAATGGACAAACAAAATTTCGTGAACGTTTGATTCACTACGTGTTATTGTTCACAGTACAGAATATTTTTTTTTGTAATAGTTTTTTTACTTTTATTCACAGTCGAGTGGCTGTTGTATATTTTTCGATACACTGTCCTGTTACATCAACTTAACGCAACCAAACATTGGAATGAAAAGCTAGTCTAAGTTTGTGACGTCTGTTAAAGTTAAACTGTCCGGCGTCCGTTAAAAACAACCGAAGAAAATAAGCTTAAGCTAAAGATGAGTAAAAGAACACTTATTCCAAGAAAGGATATTACTTCTTTTTATGACTTTTTCATAAGAAGGTAGTTTTGCAAAAAAAAACTAGCTACACGGCCGAAGTCACACATAAAGGAATCGGATTTGCATAATTGTATTAATCTTTTATACTTCACCCCAAAATAACGTCCATGCAGTTGTGATGTATATCTGCCGATACCTACGTGTTGCCCCCCTCCTCCCTTGATCCGCGTTTCCCCTTTTTCAGTCCCCTATCCGCCGGACACCCTGATCTCTGCAGAATCCCACGTCAATCACGCGTCATGAGAGCTGCGGGTTCTCGTCTTGTCAGTCCAATCAGATTGAACATCCTATTGAACGTATCTTCAATATACCTCACAGTGTTACAGAACAAAAAAAAAGTATCTCAAAGTAGTCGTAATGAAATGCCTTGAACGCTTTATGCACAATGTGGTGTTTTATTCATGGTATATATTATATAATTTTTAAGTTTTCATTTTTATAGATAGAACAGAGGGCGTTATGCTTCTTTTCTTCCCTCCAAAGTAACGTCTTCGCGGGTTCCTTGTACTCTGCGTCACGCGTGCCCATTACCTCCCTACCCCGCTCCATTGCTCTGCCCCGCCCATCAAACGCCCTCATCTCTGCGGATTTCACGCCAATCACCCGTGATCAAGAGCTCTGGCTCTTCGTCATGAAAGGTGCTGGGAACTCAACTCCTTATCCTGAAAATGTTCACTTATATGATATAAAAGTTAAAATTCCAATTACGCGAAACCCAATTATATGATTCTCCAATTAGTCGAATCAATGGTGGCTGAAAAAAGGAAACAAACGAAATATGGGGAAAGTGATGAAACTGGCGATGAACGCAAGATCTTTTTGAAAAAATCTTACAGTAACTGTATATCAATCTTAGGTATGTTAAGCTTAATTTTATGGATTAGTGTTAATTTTTTGTTTGTCGTCCCCTGTTTATCATATTATCCCAGCTTTGACAGCTACTTTTTGATTCGAATCATTGGAGTGCTACTCTGTAACTATTAATTCCGGAAATCTTTACCTCATAATTCCTACTTATCGGTATTACTAATTTCGAGTATGCACATAAATTGACGAATAAAGAAATCTTAGCAGACTCTGGCCATACAAGAGGTGTTTATGCTTTGTTAAATATCCAGGGACCATCGAAAAATACAAGAACGATTAAACAATGTCGATTTTGCCTGAAATATTTAAATCTTTAATTTTGTTATTTGACGATTTCACATTGTTCGGGATGCGAAACATTTCTCATTCTTGGCGGTCACTGCTTACGACAGAGCAAATGTCATTGGTCGAGGAAGAAAGAAACAGTTAGAATTTTCCAGAGAGTTGTGGAATGCGACCCAGCTATCTAGCTTGTGTCAAAAATCCGCCTCTGTCGAGCTTCCAACTGTAGTACTACCCGGTTGACAATGGAACAGTATGGACACTGGGTGGTTGACCACTACACACAATTTCGCCTTGACCCCGTGGTGAGCATCTTAGCTTTTCGCTTTCAGCCTCACCCCCCGCCGACACACAAGTACGCCAATAGGCTGGTACCCGGATTCCGCCGGAACACAGTTTACGCTCACGGCAACCTCCCCATTCAATGTTTGGTTTGGGCCGCCCTGCCAGCTCAGAGTTCCTAGCTATCCAGGCTAGCACCGTGGTCCCAACATTGCCCTTCTCATATGCGCCGGTACAAGTCCATCCTCTTTGTCCAGAGTGTCGGACCATTGTCACGCTAAGCCAAATGCCCATCTGGGGTCCCCGGGTCGTGACCCACGGGGCTCGGGGCGCTCACCCCGTCTCCTTACTGCCTCCCCCTCCAGGCTATCGACGTGAGTCGGCCGGGGCGCTCATCCCGTCTCCTCACTGCCTCCCCCTTCAGGCTATCGACGTGAGTCGGCCGGGGCGCTCATCCCGTCTCCTCACTGCCTCCCCCTCCAGGCTATCGACGTGAGTCGGCCGGGGCGCTCATCCCGTCTCCTCACTGCCTCCCCCTCCAGGCTATCGACGTGAGTCGGCCGGAACCTGGGCAACCCCGACAGGAAGGCTCGTGTTCCCCGTCTGGACTTTTATATGTGGGCGTGGAATAAGCACAGGGGATGCCGACTAACGTATCCCACGCCCTATCCCGCCCAAGGGTCGGTTGCAAGCCACCTACGCACTGAGGGCTCACCTCAGATTAACGACGTGAGTTTCGCTGTGAAGCTCAGGGTCCGGATGGTCGCTTGCATGTCTCCGCCAGAAACCACGATTGCCTACGCAATCGTGGTTCCCCCATGGGACAATGGAACAAATGCAATGTTGCCGATGAGCCATCGCAACCTGTATTGACAGTTGTCAACTACTATAAATACTACGATCATACTATATCATACTATCGATAACTACGAGTACTTCGATAACTACGAGTACTCGTGGTGTTAAATCCCCCCCCCCCCGGCAGTGTCCGGGGCGGAAAAATGACCGGGCAGGCTCTTGCGACCGTGGTGCCACTGCCTGACAAAACAACATCGAGATGCGTTACCGAGCCCTGTTTCAACATCAGACACAATTTTCATGACTCTTAACCCTTTATTGCATGATTTTTTTATTTTTGCTTGCAATAATAAGAAAATTCAGAAGTAAATATTGCTTGAGAAAAACAAAACTAAATTGTATTACTCCTCCAACAAAAATTGACTTATTTTTCAAATCGTTTATCGTGATAAAATAAATATCAAGCAAGTCAATAAAATAAGTATCATTCGTATTTTAGTTTGATTATTTTCCTAAAAAGGTTTCGTTTCTGATATACGGAAACTGTGTATGTAACTGTGTATTCAGAGGAGGTTCCAATTCAGGACGTCACTAGATTACTATCACTTTATCTCGTTTTTTATCGCGGTTACCGCCAAACAATGCATAGGGTGATATAATCGCATTATGTACATCATGTGTAATTTATAATAGTTCATAATTTAATCATTAGAATGCGTTTATGACCTGAAAAACATTATGTTACAGCTGAGTTACACTATGCAATAAAGAGTTAAAGAAGTACAAATTGTTGTTGAGTTAAAATGATAGGAAATATAAAAGTCTTATTAAACGCTATCCAAATATGCAAAATTCTATATTTAGACGATTTTTCTACTGTCAGCCATTGTATTCAAAACTAGTTTTTAGTTACATTTTTTTGATAATTGATGACCTGTAGGTGAAATTGGTTAGTTACGAACACGTGGGTTCATACAACGATGTGTTAAGCTGCGTTATTTTCCGCTCTCAATAGCATCTGGACAAAGGCCTTTGGGCAATGGAATGTTCAATAGAAATTCTCATTTCTAGATGATATTCATCGTTACTGTAGTCGTTTAGGAACATTCTTATTAAAATAGAATGATGTAAAAATGAAAAGTCAGGTAGTCCCAAAGTTCACATACACGCACAACAATGAACGCATAAAATATTATCTTAAATGACATGTAAGTCGACACTTTACTTCATAATGTCACTAACAGTACAGCTATTGAAAGAAAGAACCTCACTGTCACATTACAGTCTCTATAGAAAGTTGCTTACCTTCGTTTTTACCATTCGAGCACTAGTGGACAAAATATTTGTCTGGAAATGCTGAAATATCTAAGTCCAAAGGCCAGTTTACACCAACAGTCAGTGAAATGTTACACAAAATTTACTGAAACGTCTTTTAATTTTAGCAATTTGAACAATATTTAAATGCTTGAAAAAAGTGAAATTTCTCATTAATAAATATACTAAACTTTAGAAAGAAATCTATATCAATGAAGAAATAAAATGAATGTTATAGAAAGTTGCTAATATTAGAAATATTTAGCCAACTGGTAAATGAAAATTAATAATGTATTTATTTAATATAAAAAAACTGTTAAAAACTGTGTGTGGCGTATTATGGGGACAAGTGTATTCTGTACAGGTTTTCTTAAATTCTGGGGTCTCTGCCCTAACCTATGTACAAGTTGAATTAAGAATGCAGGAGGAAACGAACGTGTTTGGCAAGAATTCATAAGAAAACATTCGCTCTGGTGTAATAAAAACTGTTTGCAAGGACAAATCAGTTATAGATTTCTCATTGTGCCATTCGTGAAATCGACTTACCGCCGATAGAGAACATTAATATATATATATATATATATATATATATATATATATATATATATATATATGAATAAACTATATTACTCATTGAACTCTAAAAAACTTGCACAGAGAGTGGATTTACATTTATGTCCAGAAGCAAAACAAGAGACCATTTTCGCATTTTCTCAAAGGATCAGGGAAACTGGACGGAAAATCTGATCGAGATGGGTAGGGGGTCATTGACCCAGAAGATGAGGTACAATACTTGTTACAGGCATATTTAGTCCATTAGAATAATACAGTATAAATGGTAACTACATTAAACACTATTGTTAAAATCAATATTACTTTCCTTTTCGAAGTTCGGTGGAGTCTCCAATTATATAGAAACAGTTATGCAACAGAAAATAATATACCTGGCTCTTAAACTTGTGCATTGTTTTTAAGCGCTTAATGTTATCTGGGAATACTGTAAAATAATGTACACATATTGTGAATGCAATATTTGTAGTGTGCTGTTGATACAGACAGTTGATGAATATGAACACTAAGTGAAATTTTATACTTATCTTATCTGTATTCCCTAAAAATATGGTCCCATCCTTGTGTAAGTCATTTTTGACACAAAACACTGATTCGTAAATCAAGAGGCAAGGTAATGTTGAACCCCTTGCTTAATAAAGAGAGGCATATAGAAATCACGTGGATTTTTCTTATTATTTGTACAATTGTTTTCTGTAATTCAAAAGTCTATGAGCTATAAGACTGTAAACATTTAACTCGTAGAAAATGCTAGATTACATTTGAAGCAGTTGTTATTCTTTAAGGTTTACGCGCATGTTACGCTCTTTTAATGGATTTCTTGCGAACAAACCGTTTGATCGAAACTTTATTGAAAGGTAATATAATTTTCCGTCCAACCTAATTGCTCATAATACGACCGTCTTCAGGATTGATTAGTTTTTGCTCTGAAGAACTTCGTTCGACAATACGATTTTTCTTGACTCGTCCAATATCCGTCAAAATTCGACGGATAAGTTCTTCGTGTTGCCTGTAATGTTTCGATCTGGGAAAACTTTCGTCATCCATGTGTATGAAATACTGACATTAATCGATCCGGAGATAACATTTTGTGAACATTTTGCGGAAAATGAAAAAAAACAAATGAAAGAAATAGAATATGTTAGTTTACTCATCTCGATGCAGGGAATTATGTTACAAGAAGAGACTTATTCTTTAAGAGGTAATTACTCTGAAACATGTGAGGTAATCACGCTGATTACAAACTTATTCAGGTAGGTTTGAATTGAAGAAACGCATCACAAAACATAATTTTTAAGTTTGTAACAGCGAATTCAGTTTATTTCAGTAAAACTGAAATTGAGGAAATACAATAGAATGTTTAAGAGAAATTTATGTACGCGAATTCATAGATTAATTTCTGCTATTTGAATACAAAAGTAACGTTTTTAAAAGGTGGAAAGAATACATCTCTTTTACTTGGTGTCATGTGGAAATTATCCCCTTTAAACACCGTTACCACTGGTTATATTAATGTTAAAACTCAAACGAAGCATAGTAGATGTATCGTAAGCAATAATTTGAAGCAAATGCAATGGAGAAATGGAGAGAGTAAAAACAAATAAATTGTAGTAATGCGATGAGACGCTTTTCTCTTTCTTTCTTTCTCTCTCTCTCTCTCTCTCTCTCCCTCTCTCTCCCTCTCTCTCCCTCTCTCTCCCTCTCTCTCCCTCTCTCTCCCTCTCTCTCCCTCTCTCTCTCTCACACACACACACACATAACACATATACACACATACATTCTCACGCCCCTTTCTCTTCTCTTTCTCTTCTCTCTCTCTCTCTTTCTCTCTCTCACTTCCACGCTGCCTCGATTTCGCTCTTTCTGCAATTGCGACAGAGACTTTCGTGATAATATAGATAAGTCTTTCGAGATACAATATATCCTTATTAGCGCGAATTCCAAGTAACTGAAATAATCGTAGATCATGCTTTAAAAATTCGTGTTGTCCGAATAGTACGAAAGTCCGTATTACTGTAAGCCTTTGCCGGGACCTAAGTTTTATTCGTGTTCCGGCGAAATTCGTGTTAAGCAAGTTCGTGCTAACGAGGGTTTACTGTAGTAGGGAATCAGCCCTCCACGTGGTTTTAAGAATGGCAGTGAAATAAGATGAGAAAGGATCGCGTGTTTTCCTACCTCGAATCGATGCGAGAAAACCTCTAAAATGACCGATCAGTCCAGCCGGCCTCTGGAACTCGCATCCGCGTAACGACAGCAGCCAATCCTTTTGGCGTCGAAAATCCTCCACTCGGGATTCGAACCAACGGACGGTCGGTCTACGAGAGTTCAGTTGCGAACTCACAACTACAAACGCTGCCGCAGCCGATCCTTTACAAGGTCAGTGCTCAATTATCTAGAAGCGGATTTCTTTCTTACTTTGGCTCTTCAACCGAATCCAAAGCTAACCCCTGTCACCAGCGTACAGGCAGAACTGAAGTTAGTATTTCTAGATCAAAGGGATGGGGAATTTGCCTATTACTACAGATATGAATGAGGACCGTTACTACTGATAGGAAGGATCACATGTGGCCCTTTGTTCAACTGAACACCGGGAGCGGTAGCTCAGTGCATTAACTGATGTCACTGCAGCGCCTCTGACCGGAAGGTCCTAGGTTCGAGTCCCGACGGCGGCAGGATTTTCGACACTATCTTATCAGCTAGGAGGTCGCTGTCTGGAGGAGAATTCTAGCGGTCGGCTGCTCTGATCGGTATTTTTCCGTGGTTTCTCCGATCAACACCAGGCGAATATCGGAGCAGTACCCTACCAAACGGGCCACGGACCGCGCACAATCTGTCCTTCCTCTTCCTTATCCTACCCTCTCCCCTCACACACACACTAGCACATTTCCGGGAGACCGGTCGGGAGCTTAGAGCTTGTCCCGGCTGGGGCGGTGCCCCGCTGGTAGGAGAGTCCTGGTTAGGGGGAAACCCCACTAGCCGACGGTAGGTCGGCGCCGGATCTCGCCATCCAGCGGGGGAAGATCACTGCCATCTCTCGAGAAAAAATCATGCCCTACACTAACGGGACTAATGACCAAATCAGTTGACGCGCCCGGAAACACGAAAAAATCAATCATTCAACTGAACCATTATGTTCTGTTCACTGTCACGCAGTTCTGTGGGATTGTAGAACGCGAGGATTGTGACTTACGGTGAAGAATCAACACATGGGCCGGTCCTGAGTAAGACAATTTGAACAGGAATGGAAAGAAAGAATTGCGCGAACTATGGATCTTTTTAAGACATTACTACGCCATTCGTCTGCAATTGGTCGAAAAACACAAACACAGAAGCGATCAATCATATCAATCGACCTCTATAGTTCTCATCGAGGTCGTGGCACCGATGGTGTCGAAAATCATTCACGAAGTGGTTTCCAACCTACGAACTGCCGGTTTGTGAAGCTCCAGGTGCGGAGTAATAACTATTACGCCAACTCTCCTGGGCATTAGACCTTGCAGACTTTCAGCGATGTCAGGGGATGTCCACACGAAGTGTATTCACAAGTTGTTCCTCTCAAACCAAGCACTAACAGGGAGGGGGAGAGCTTATAGGTCCATTATTGAAAGTTTGTTTGTTGTTTGTATGCTTCAATTTCTTTATAAAGCTAAAAATCAATGATACAATTTATGTTTTTTCCAGTGTTATTGCGTATATGTATATCATAATAAGATGTCATTCTTGAGTAATGGTTGCTAGAATATGAGTTATTACATCGTTTTTTGCCGTGAGTAGAAAAATAGAGACTATTCACTTGAAAACTCGAAATTCAAAAGACAGTTTGGAAATACTTGCAGTATTTTTAGTCTTAATATGCTACATAACGTATAATACACACACAGACACACACACAGACATACACACAGACATACACACACAGACACACACACAGACACACACACAGACACACACACAGACACACACACAGACACACACACAGACACACACACAGACACACACACACATACACACATATACACACATACACATATACACACATACACATACACACACACACACACACACACACACACACACACACACACACACACACACACACACACACACACACACACACAGACACACACACAGACACACACACACACACACACACACACAATTTAAGTAGTAAGCTCCAGAGACCCCCGCCCTCGGGAATGCACGCACCCTTTATACCCTGGTATTATAGGTAGCAGTGCTAATACGCGTTGGCGGCTCGGCGCCTCGAAACGGAATTAATGAGGCTCCGAAAAAAGTTCTCCGGCAGCCAGCGGCTCCCACGACGCTCCTCGCCGCTCCCAGGAAGCGCCCGACGGCGCGAAGGGCTTTCACCTCCGCCACACGGCCAGGACATGACTAGGGGGCGGTTTTTGATGACGGAAAACATCGCCAAAAATCACCAACAAAATGCTCTTAAAATGCTTTAATATTACTTCGAAGCACCCGATATTTTCTTTCTCTGTTATCCTTTTTTTCCAGTCGTTAAGTCGAAATAAAAAATGATATGCTTCCAAAATTTTTAATGTTGTTCCTAAAAATTTTCAGGTACATCTATATGATAATTAAGCGGCGGATTTTGATGACCTAAAACATAGCCAAAAATGCTCAACATAATGCTCATAATCATCATAATCAATATAATGCTCTTTAAACGTTTTAAAAATGACCAAAACCTAAAACCTAAAACCAATGAAAAATGACGTAAAAAAAGTATCAAAACCATTTTGGATGAACAACTCAAGCTATTGGATACGTTACTGATACGTTACCGTAATCGAGGCTTCTTCCATTCGTTCGAGTGAACTCAACTTACGTTTGGTTTGGACTGTTCTTCGTCAGAAAATCTCTGTCTTTAGCTATCCCGAAATCGGCGGAACCGGCCATGGAGCTGATATACATTACAAGAATCACATTCTCATAGCGGCTGTTAAAACACTTTCTGAGCGAACAAATACAATAGGTTACTGAGTAATTCTGTGAAGAACATTTGTTGCATTTTGTAAATATTATTTGAAGCAAGTACCATTAAAATGACATTAAAATTCATGAAATCAGCAAAAAATGTATTAAAAGTGACGGAAAAAGGTAAAAAGTGACTTATTAGTCGAAAGCGACAAAAAATGCAAAATAATGACCTATAAAAATGGGTCATTCCCTTTTTTCATATCATAAAATGAATTTCTTTACTAAACGGCATTGTTCTAAAGTGAAAAGAAAAAAATGACGTTTCATTAAAATCCGCCCCTAGTTATGACTATATTCCTAGAAATAAATATGAATTCTCTTCACTTCATATCTGATGAACATTCATTTGAATTATGCCAACACATGTAGATATTTTTGACGTGGTTAATAGCGTGTGAGCTTTAACCTCTCTATTTCTCCTAATTAATCAATTCTAGACCTCGGGATATACCTCAGTCATATTTTGGAAACTATATTTCAAACAAAATAAATATTTTTCTAGTGCTAAATTAATGTCAACTATGTTCTTACGAATAAAAAAATTGTTAAATGTAAATATAAATGTTTGGCATTGAAAGGGTTCAATGCGCATGAGGTCCTTAACAGTTCGAAGTGCACAGGAGAACTAACCAATGGACAGATGTAAAAATTGGGAGTTATTCTTTTACTTTCTGTAATGACCTGTAATTAATTTTGCGCTAAGTTTCTTCAGCATACCGGATATCAACCCCGATCGATTTATTTGAAACTAGTTAACAAAGCGAATTCACGGTAGATATTTTTCGAGGGTCTTAGGTGACCCTGTATCTCATTGCAGCATCGATCCGCCGTCACATCACATCACCTAGCCGTGTAAAATTACATGCAAAGGACATGCAGGTTCAGACACAGAAATCATTAAAAATGAAACTTTTCTTGTAACTACTTATTATATTAATCGACATTGCTATACATTGCAACACTGTTTATACGAAACCCGTTTCGTGAACCTATAAAAGCGTATTTTGGCCTGCAAAGAGAATTTTGGTCAACAGTGCGAACTGCGTGTGACATTCCTGTAGAAAGCAAACGCTCGACGGACTAACCTGGGCCCGCCTCTCATACCTCCGCATTCAAGTGCGAGCCAATGAATCTGTGGCCTCCTCCGTGAAATGAAGCACGATTAATCACATTTTTAGAGAACTATAAATATGCGGCAATACGATACAAGTGAATTTATTTAAACAATTAATAATTTTACAGCTATTTTAAATTGAATAATTTAAAAGCTGTCCCAGCTTTAATTCAAACTTGTTCCTAAGCGTAAAAAAAAGCACTAGAAGGAATAATTCTGAAACAATCATTTACACAACATATTGTATTTTAAGTTGTTTATAAAATAAAATATATAAATGGAAATTAGAACAAAAATAAATAGCTATTGATAAATTCGATTAAAGTATTGCCTTACTCTTTTTAAAATGCTTCACCGTTCAATATTTTCTGAAACCGACGTTATCTGCGTGCCCTCATGTAAGCTCGAGTTCAGTTACGCCACGCAGTTTCAACGCAGTAACTAGTGACACATCCTGAAATACTGCAAATCGTCATTCCATTTGATCGAACCATACCAGGAATCCCGGTGAAATTGGAATACATTCATTAGTCACATTATCATAACATATATGAAACGCATTCATTATTTAGGCTAACCACCGCTATTGTGATGCAAATTAATATATTTCATTCGTACTAAATTTAGTGTACGATTCACAGAATGCTGTTAAATTGATGCTATTGTATTTCCACCCAGCGGACATTGTATCAACGTCAACCGAGGTATTTTATGAATTACGAATATTGAGATATTAATGTGAGTTCATAAAAGATATACTTCACTTCATTAATAATTTTCTTAAAATTAGATTGCATACGTTTCCTCCATGAAATCGTCAAGAAAAGACAAACATTTCACGCATTTTTTATCGCTTTGCAGCATCAGTAGGTTTTTGAACTTAAAATGTAAGAACATACTATCAATTAGACAAAATAATATAATTTGGATAAATATAAATACGTAGTATTTCAGTTATTCAAACACCGTTGTCTTGTCTCCTGGTTTACATGTTGTTTGTTTGTTTGTTTTTATTGCGTATGTGGTTGATCCAAAAGAAAACTATTTACCTTTGAATGATCATTGATCTCAATATTATCAGCTACAGCAGTTATCATTATGTCAAAGATTTATGACACAAAGAACCAGAAGTAAGTAATGTTGAATTATGGGTGAAGGTAATATTCATTGGCGAAGATTTCAGGGATGAGTTACCTTTGAAAGCGATGCCCCTACACGGAATATTGATTTCAATGTTGAAAGATTTGAAAATCCTTTACATTTCCGTTTGTCACAAAAAGTGAACAAATATCGATCTCCGAGTATTAGGCTAATTGGAAAATAAAACACTTCAATATAATAAGTTATTAGATTCGACTCTGATTGATATGACTTTCGAAAGCTGTAAGTACATTTATTTCATTTCTTTAATCAAATTATTTTATTATAATTATAAAGTCATGCATTTTTGCGCGAGGAGTTCAAAGCTACCGTTTTCTAACAGCGTAAGATTTAGCTCGATAAATCTTTATTTCTTACAAAATATTAATAAAGTGCTTCTAAAAATCAACACGTGTGACTTCGAAATATACTTGATAAAATAAATGCACCTCACATTCTCTTGCCAAAATATACTCTACTTAATATAAAATTACATTTTTTCTACACAAAATATTTTAACTTTTAATTTATTTTAACACGACTAAGCAATTGCTAAGACAAGACTTTTTTCTTCGAATCTTCTTTAGATTAACTTCTTGACAATGATTTAATGCTCGTTTTTTACTTCTAGCATATATTTCTTTCTTTTCATGTGAGTATACTTTGCTTGCTGCTTCTGTCACATTTATGACTCGTCTTCCCAATGCCTGATCAAAACAGAGGATTTTTCTTGCATTGTTTATTTTTATTTGTTGCGTCTACACCTTGACGCAACGCGTCTCCAAGCCCCTTAAGGGGCGTTGAGCGCTTTGCACTTCTCGGAGTAATCCTCCATTAACGTGCTTTACTTTTAATATTAGTCAAGTCTCGTCACGTCGCAGTCAGTCTTGAAATAAACCCATTCAAAAACTATAACATTTAGAAGTTCATTAATGAACTTCTAAATATCGTTTGTGTTAAGACCACAAGACAAAACGTGCACATATCATACATCTCCCCCATACATCGCATACATTTGAGTACTGTCTTTTGACGAAAAACCAATTAAATCAAATTTAAGGAGGCTCGTAGACGATCTCTGACCGAGCTATAAGGGCAAAATGAGGGGTAGCGAGCGGATCTGTTGTTCCAATGTGGCAAAATTGTATATCTGAACATGAGAATATTTTTAGAGAACGTGAAAGTGGGTCACGCTGCCAAATTATCTGCACCTGGAAGTCAGTTTCAAAGCTGGAAGTGGGAAGTGGAGCATTTCGTACTTTACAGATTTGGCGCTGAGCGACTTTCTCCAGCCGGACCACTGAAAGAGCACTGCGTGGAGACTTTCCAGGGACGACGATGAGAATGCGGTGTAGAAATGAGTAATTAATTTAAACAGATGCTGCTAAATAATGCTATTCACGTCATTAGTTGGTAAGAAACTAGGGCTCATTAACTGCAAATTAGATAACCCAGCAATTTATTATAACGAAAGTGCGGAGGCAGGTTTTGTAGATCATGTTGTTAGTTTTGAGTTTCTATAAAGATAATCATAAGAACATTCAGAGTCACATCGAACTTCACACAGCTCTATGAATGTGTGTATAAAAGATGATATTTAGTACTAGAAGGAAAGCGCTTTCAGACTAGTCATGAAGTTCACTTCGGTATTTTACAAATACTGGCAGAATAGTGAAAAATAAAATAAATATTAAGTTTATATTATTGTGTTTGTTTCTGGAGTTATCGACCGGGAGCGGTGGCTCAGTGCATCAACTGATGTCACTGCAGTGCCTCTGTCCGGGAGGTCATAGGTTCGAGCCCTGACGGCGGGAGGATTTTCAACAGTAGCTTTTCAGCTAGGTCGAATTCAGTCGCTGTCTAGAGGAGAATTCTAGCGGCCGGCTGCTTTGATTGGTAGTTTTCCGTGGTTTCTCGGATGAACACAAGGCGAATGCTGGAGCAGTACCTTTTCAAACGGGCCACGGACCGCGCGCGATCTTTCCTTCCTCTTCCTTGTCCTTTCCTCACACACTTACACTAACATGCACTACACTGCCACATATTCCGGGAGACCGGTCGGGAACTTAGAGCTTGTCCCGGCTGGGGCGGTGCCCCGCTGGTGGGAGATATCTGGTTGAGGGAAAATCCCGAACTTCGATATTGTCGTTTGGTCGTCGCCGGACGTTTTTGTAAAGGATTTGATGTGTGACAAATGGTTGCTGAGCATTACTTTTATTTTAGTAAGTAGTTTTTATGCCGTTTGTTAATGTTTATATTATTGCTACTTTCAGATTTTTTGTAATTTCTGTTTTTTGTATTGTAACATTTTCGTAAGACTTTTCATGTATTTTACGTTTAAATATGATATGAATGTTTGTAATAAAGCCTACAGTTCAATGTAATGTGGTGGGGTGAGTGTTCTCTGAAGACTTGTGCAGTGAAATTATACATCACTTGTAAAGTTGTTTCTTGTTGATCAGTATGGACTTAGAGTAAACAATTAATGTATTCTGACAACAATTTACCACCCTTAATAATAATAATAATAATAATAATAATAATAATAATAATTATTATTATTATTATTATTATTATTATTATTATTATTATTATTATTATAAGCAAAATGTATTCCATGCCTGTTACGAAAGACGACTCAGGTAAAAGGTAAGAGCCGACGAGGGGATGCAATTGTGAAAATGGACGCGTGATTCACTGGCTTTCTCGCTCGCGCTGTGACTCAATAAAGTATCCCTTGACTGTTTACGGCCGTTACGCCGCCGAAGTCTTTTAAGAGATTAGCATTTGCTCTAATAACAAAGTTTTCGTTTGGGAAGAATCATCGCACAAATAAAGGAAGAGCTTATGTAGGATACTCAGGCAACAGAAACGAGAACACAATGTAAATAGAACGAAGCCTTTAAACGAGAACCTGGTATTAAAAATTACTGAAGAAAAATTGTGAATAACAATTCTCGAAAAAATAATGTATAAAAATATTAACTCATCTGCTGCCAATAAATAAATGTATTTGTATGAATGTGTCTTTTTTTTTCATAAAAGCACGAGTCCTATGTGGTCGATTGTGTTTGGTTGGTTCAAGTAAAATTGGAAGGAAGTAACACTCTCTAGATCGTAATTGACACTGAAAACAGTCATTATTCAGCGATAAAACTGTGGAATGAAACCCACCGGGTTCCTGATTTTCTTCGTGATATGTGGTGGTTGACCGTATTCTGAACCGGGGTGTGCGTAAAACTGCTCCGGCAGAGAGGGATGTACTTGTTTTACTCCCACAGAGCGACCGTCGCGCCCTCGTTGGCACGAAAGTGAATGCGGTTGCTCAGATGGGCGTGTCAAATAGGCAGGGGAGGGGCAGTCAGATGGCCACCGTGCAGCCGCTCCGGCCGAGTAGGAGGGGGCGGGGAGGGGGCGGAAGCTTAATATCTTTGGGCGCCTTCTTCGTCTCGTTGATTGATTGTTTGTGATTCCGAGCGCGTCAACTGCTGAGGTCCCGTAAGTGTAGGGCATTTTTTTTTATTCGGGAGGTGGCGGTGATCCGTTGGATGCCGCGATCTGGCGTCGACTTGCCTTCGGTTAGCGGGGTTTCCCAAACAGGTATCTCCCACCAGAGGGGCACCGCCCCCGCCGGGACAAGCTCTAAGCTCCCGACCGATCTCCCGACATGTGTGGTAGGCTAGTGTAAGGGTGAGGATAAGACAAGGAAGAGAAAGGAATGATCGTGCGCGGTAAGTGGCCCATTTGATAGGGTACTACTCCGGCACTCGCCTGGTTTTGATCGGAGAAACCACGGAAAACTACTGATCAGAGCAGCCGGCCGCTAGATTTCTCCACCAGACAATGACTGAATTCAACCTAGCTGACAAGCTAGTGTCGAAAATCTTGCCAGACTCGAACCCCAGAGAAATTCCAGGTCAATTGACATTAGTTGTTGCACTGAGCCACTCCTCCCGGTCATCGCCCGCAGGAAGGTGAATGCGGCCGCTAAGATGGGCGTGGCTAATGAGGAGGGGAGGCGCAGTCAAATGACCACTATGTAGCCGTGCCGGCCGGCGGGGGGGGGGGGCGGATGCTTAATGTCTTTGGGCGCCTTCTTGGTCTGGCGTATGATGAGGCGTGCAAACGCGTTGGCGTGTACTGTCACGTTTTTGGGCGTGGATGAGCCCGTTAAAGGGTCGCATCCACTCTGAAGCAAGGATTGCAAGTCTGACGTGTACCCGATTTGTAATTATTTCGACGCTCCAACGCTTCGCTGAGGCTACAATACGAAAGCGACGATTTACAATTGGTACAAGCAAGTCGTGTATGATTCGGTTGAGAGTAATATTATAATAATAACAATAATAATAATAATAATAATAATAATAATAATAATAATAATAATAATAATAATAATAATAATAATGTCTTTATCACTGGCGAGGCTCAGGCCGTAAGGCCTGCTCTTCCGCCTAACCATTGAAATATTTACATTTAAATAATTACAATTGAGGCGTTCGGGCGGAAACAGTGATAACTGACATTTCACGTTACTTACGAAATTGCAAGGATCGTATTAATGGAACTGTGCTATAGAAAACACACGAATGAAACATAAATTGAGAGTGGACGAGCTTCTCAAGAGACGTGTGCAATTTTCACCCTACCATTTAACTCTCCGGTAAAATGTGAGAGAAAGCGGATAAAACTGTGAGCGTAAACCTCTATGAGATACATTCTTCTTAAACCTGTGAGAATAAAATTATTCTATTTATCATGCTATACAGGTATAGGCAAGTTGGTCCAAGAAGGAACCAGTTTGACAGGATGGAAAACAAGAGAAAGTTATGCTTCATAATGGCATTGCAAGAGGTTGTGTCGAAGGCATTTAGAAGCGAGCAAAATCAAAACGAACTCTTGATCTAATTGCGTTATGCACATAACCTACAGTTATGCACACACACATAACCTACAGTTACGCTAGCAGAAGTAGCCAAGCCGACGCTTTCAAAGAGACCCTTTCTTAAGGCGGCTCCACCCATTCGTTATTCGGCGAACAGCGAGCAACCGCTCGCCGAATCCCGAGTAATGTAGAAGAGTTGCTTGCTATTTGCAGAATGACGAACATTCGGGGTTCGCCCTACTCACCGCGTGTCGGTCTTTTGGACACATCAAAGCGAGCGAACATTCGCCGAACACGTCAGCTGCTCGGGATTGGGCGAGCACTAGCTCGCTGCTCGGCGAAAGTCGAATGTGTGGATTTTTGATTGATTGATTTTTTCGTGTCGTTCGACCTACCGTCGGCTAGTGGGGTTTCCCCCTAACCAGGACTCTCCCACCAGCGGGGCACCGCTCCAGTCAGGACAAGCTCTAAGCTCCCGACCGTTTTCCCGGAATATGTAGTAGTGTAGTGCTTGTTAGTGTAAGTGTGTGTGTGTGTGTGTAAGGGGAGAGGATAGGGCAAGGAAGAGGAAGGACAGATCGTGCGCGGTCCGTGGCCCGTTTGGTAGGGTACTGCTCCGGCATTCGCCTGGTGTTGATCGGAGAAACCACGGAAAACTACCGATCAGAGCTGCCGGCCGCCCTAGCTGAAAAGCTAGTGTCGAAAATCCTGCCGCCGTGAGGACTCGAACCTAGGACCTCCCGGTCAGAGGCGCTGCAGTGATATCAGTTGATGAACTGAGCTACCGCTCCCAGTCCGAATGTGTGAAGCAGTCTTTAAAGGAATCTCTCTATAACCAGAGTGTACTGTTGTATTTACTTGACCTCCTTGATAACATTTGTTTCAGGGACTCCTCCTGGAGGTCCTGAGTTGTGTGGGCTGTGAGGGAGAGAGGTAGGGAAATGCGGCGCGGGATTCCACACCACCGCTGAGGTAGGCTGCGCGCGGCGGGTGGGCGGGGCACAAGGGTTCAGGCTAATGACGCCCATTCACAGCCTCTCGCGCCGGTACCTGCTCGACGTGCGCCCTCAACTCTCCCCCCCCCCCGCCCCCTTATGAAGTCGCCCCTCTCACCGTCCCCGCCTCCGCCGCCACTGTCCGCGGCAGGATGTTCGACACTAGCTTTTCAGCTAGGTCGAATTCAGTCTGGAGGAGACTTCTAGCGGCCGGCTGCTCTGATCGGTAGTTTTCCGTGGTTTCTCCGATCAACACCAGGCGAATGCCGGAGCAGTACCCTACCAAACGGGCCACGGACCGCGCGCTATCTGTCCGTCCTCTTCCTTGTCCTATCCTCTCCCCTTACACACACACACACACACACACACACACACACACACACACACACACTTACACTAACATGCACTACACTACCACATATTCCGGGAGACCGGTCGGGAACTTAGAGCTTGTCCTGGATGGGGCGGTGCCCCGCTGATGGGAGTGTCCTGGTTAGGGGAAACCTCACTAGCCGACGGTAGGTCGGCGCCGGATCTCGCCATCCAGCGGGGGAAGATCACCGCCATCTCCCGAGAAAATACGTGCACTACATTAACGGGACTAACGACCGAAGCAGTTGACGCGCCCGGAAACACGAAAAAATCAATCAATCAATCAAACCCGCTACTGCAATCTGTATGCAATCCGCCCCTCCGTTTCCACCGCCGTCGCTGCTATCAGCCGCTCAGCCGTCCCAGTTCCTGCCAACTTCCAGTTACCACCCCTCGCCGATGTCCTTGGCCGAACCGTTCCAGCGTCCGCCACCTTCCCTGCCCCGCCGCCCCCCCTTCCACCGCCGCCGTTCTTTCCATTCTTGTCGATGTCCTTGCCGCCTACACCGCAAACGTCCCAGCCCCCGCCACGTTCCCTGCTCCGCCCCTCTCCCCGTCACTGCCCCTAGGCTGACACCGCCCCCGCCTCCACCTACCACCCGTTTCGATGTCCTTCCCTGCAGCCCCGCCTTCTTCCCTGTTCCGTCACTGTCTTCGTCACAGACCCCGCTGCCGACTCTGCTACTCTTTCAGAAAGACCAGGTGGCAGCACCACTCAGACAGCCAACCGAAGCAGCTTCAGATGCCTCAACTGCGATATGGGATGCACTGATTCTCCAAAAGCGACCCTTTGATGAACGGAAAACCCATGATGAACGGAAAACTAATAGCGCTAAGACAGAACATTCTTTTTCGTAATTTCATAAAAGTTACTTAATATAAAAATACAATGCCTATCCTTCGAAGTTGAAAAACTCAAATGTGTCGTGGTTTCTAAATATTCACACACAAACCCTTTACTCACTTCCTTATAAATATAAATAAAATTATTTTTATAATATGTGAATCCTTGTCTTCGTAATACAGGTTGTGATACACTATTCTAACGAATTTATTTATTGTGAATTCGCGAAATCGATCCTATACAGAAAATGGAAAATAATATTACTATTACTTCCGGAAGATGTATATATTTTAATTATGCCCTATCATTCCCACACCACCGCTGCCTTCTTCTCACTCTCTCGTCCATTGAAGAAAGTACGTGACTCATAACTAAAGACCTGATTAACGTGTTACTACACCTTTTCTTTGCTAACTTGCAATTGGCACGTTATTGCTGCACGATATTACACGTTTTAGGTAATGCTGCCTGAAAATTGCACATTTTGGGATATTACTTAACGAAATTCACACACGTCACAACCACGTCACACACAGTTTTTATCTGTTTTTGACGTAAAAAATGGCAAATTTCATAGTTTTATTGCATAAAATATATTGAGATTCGTCAGTATATCTATGGGGTGTTTCGGAATAAAATATAAAAAAAGTCGACAGGATATAATAGGCAGGATAGGAAAATACGAAGAAAAATAAACACATATGAGACATTGGGGACGTAAGGCGTTTTTAAAAGAGCAAGAAAGATGAACTCGGATAGATATTTCAAAGATTATAAAAAAAATTAATAAATTTTATTTACAAAAAGCGACATTGTTAGGATAGACAAGAGAATTCCGTTAGCTTGGTTCCAGGGGACAAATTAGCATCGTACTCGGGCAGTAACAATGAGAACATGTAAACAGCAGAAACAAACTGGGTTAATTGATGAAAATTTTGCGACAGAATTTGTCTCGGTAGGACGTGAAGCCGTGACTAGTTGAATAAATTGTTTGAAAATATTTTAAGTTAGAATATGTCGTGATCTGATATAGATCATATCCGCGAGCTCTATCAAGTTGACAGTAAAAAACAGAACGTGTTCATAGATGCGAATTGGGTCGCGAACGTAGATAACAGTTTGAAGTAGGACGGCGGACAGTAAAAAAACGTGTGTGGATCTTTAAGAAATGATGGAATGGACGACACTTAATGAACAAATGATTTTTCTCATCGCCAAGAGAACAGTGTTTCTTCAGCAACAGGGAAGTTTAATAATTAAACATACAAAGGCTTTGCAGTATTGAATTGTTCAAGGCCAAGAATGACATAGTTCATAAGTTTCATTAAGAGGGAAAGATTATAAAAAGAATTAAGTATCATAAAGTTCGAATGACCAGCTTCATTAATTAAGTAAAAATAGTAAATTTAAATAAGAACCGAGTTAAAAACTGATTAGAAAATAAAGATAAAAAAGTTGATTTAAATAAATGAATAACTGACGACACTTCATGTTGGTGGAATCTTAATTCAGTAAAGGTGTTATTATTTGTAAATTATTTAACCATCAAATTAGTAAATTTCTAACATAAATAGAGGTGTTCACCAACCGAATCCTTGCAGAGCGGCGTATTTTCAACCCCTGAGAAAGAAATAGATGCAACCCCCTAAGATTGTAAGTATAACGGCCCTCAATTAAACCGCCAAAACCAAGCTACCCAACCAAATTAATTAAATATGAGTAAATATAAATTTAGAGGGAGTACCGAGCACCGTCACAATATTTTTTTTTATTATCAACTTGTTTCAATTTATCTTTTTAAAGGTTTCATTTAAGAAAAAACTTTTTTATAAAAGCATATTTGTATTTTTCTATTTGTGTCTTTACTTTTTTGTGTTTTTATGCTCATTTAATTTTATGTGCAAATCATATTTAAAATGTTTTATGGATTGTTTAGTCATTATGTGCAAACTTAATTATAATGAAAATACTAAATTTATAATACTTTATTCACCTTAAATACCACATTCAAAATATAAATATAAGTTGATAAGTGGATAACTGGACTTTTTAGCTACATAACGTTTTGCAGAGTCTTGACTTTTCATTGCATGTTTTTGAGCATTTTGCAGTTTTTACTATACCTTTAAGAGAATTTTACTGCATGAAAAGCTACACTTTATTTATAACCATGGAGAGCCAATTTTGCCAGCCCCACTGTCCTATATGCCTACTTTTATAGATTCCAGGAGGAAAATGTGAGAGGTTCGAGTTGTCATAAACTGACAGGCAGGGCATTATCTCCAAGGTTTCTTGCTACAAATTTAAAAGCTCACTTGATAATGAAATAGGCAATTACTCGATAGTAAAGTTTTAACAAAATTCGGCGTCCCCGCCGCCCCACCACTGCGCCCACCTCAGTCCTCACCGTCATCGGCTCCCTCATTTTTTGGTTGATGTTTAGTGATTCTTGGCGCATCAACTGTTAAGGTCATTTGCCCCGTAAGTGCGGTGCATATTTTTTTCCTCGGGAGGAGGTGGTGATCTTTCCGCGCTCGATGGTGAGTTCCATCGGTTTGCGGTTGTTTTTTCTCCAACCAGATATTTCCCACCAACGGGGCAAAGCGACAAGCGACAAGCTTTGATCTCCCGACATGTGTGGTAGTGTAGTGCATGTTAGTGTAAGTGTGTGTGTGTGTGTGTGTAAGGGGAGAGGAGAGGACAAGGAAGAGGAAGGAAAGATCGCGCGCGGTCCGTGGCCCGTTTGGTAGGGTACTGCTCGAGCATTCGTCTGGTGTTAATCGGAGAAACCACGGAAAACTACCGATTGGAGCAAGGGGCCGCTAGAATTCTCTTCCAGATAGCGGCTGAGCTTGACCTATCTCTGCAGCTGGTGTCGAAAGTTCTCCCGTCGTCATCGCCTCCCAGTGTGTCGCTGCAAACGCCTCCTCCGCCCCCAATTAGGATGCACCACCATCCACACACTTCACCACAAGAAGCTTCAGTAAATGTCAAAAACGCACGTTGCCGAGACAAGTCCCTCTGAAGCCTTCCTCGTTCTCCGGTTGTAGATTTGTTTCCGCCTCTGCGAGTTCCATTGACTGAACAATGAAGTATGTAGCAGCGGGAGGAACTTAACAATTGATGCCAGGTGTGCATACTCTTAAATGGTCAACTTGGCTCTAGGGACGGCATAATGTGAGTCATAATGTCGCCAAGATATTGGTGCAAATGGATACAATTTTGTCAAAGAAAAATATAGACTTAATTATTTGGTCATTGCATTGGGTAAATTAAATGAACTGTGTGAATTAAATAAATGTATTGAATTTCTGTTATGTACCTTTTACCACGCTTTAAACACATTTCCATGAAATACCCTCCTGTACTATCTTGTATCTTTTACCATTTTTGTAATACCTTCGGCCTGCCATCGTCTGTGTTAGGTGATGAAGGGATCCGGGTATTTGGAAATTTGACATTACATTCTTCCTCCTAGATCAAAGTAAAAAAGAGTAATTGGAACCAGTTTTGCGGCGAACTTTAACTCCATGAGTGCAAGTCTGCGGCAATGTAAGAAAAAAATGCTTGTGCGATTTTTTCTTGCATTGTTTGCAATCTTTCATATGTTGCAAATTCCAGGAAAGGAAAAGCACAGCGTGAAACTACACAGCTTCTACGCTGTCTCACTCGCAATGAAACAACTTATTAGGTCCAATAAAACTCAGCAGAAATCCATCCTAAGTAAAAAAGTATAATTCACGTATTTTATTCACAAAGTTTTTTAAAACAACGTATATGGAGTTATTCCCATTTTTCCGAAACACTAACTTCCATAGCGAAGATAGGATTAATTGAGGAGGTCTCTGCAAAAAGGTCATAGACGAGACTTTCATGTTTTGAGATAAATAGGTCTTATTCAGTTGGTATTTATGGGTGCACGTATATGTCATTGTACACGAAAAAGGTTACGTTTATGCTACAACCACATGTTATGGCCTCCCATTTTCGTTTATATATTTACTGTGGACTTTATTTAAAATCACTGGCAACTAAGTTGGAAGTATGTTAAGATGGGTGAATTCTACCGTCCCCTCATAGATATACCAGAATATGATACTCCACAAATTATCGATTCTGTGGAGAATACAATGAACGTAATCTTAATGGAAGTCGTTTCAATTTGTAACAGCAGAGTTACTATCACTAAACTACTCGTAATCGCATAAGTCGCAATCTATGCGGAATGAATTAGTAATTGGACGAGCAAATCAAAAGGATGTAGATTCTAGGAATTTAGCAATTGCAGTACCGTAAAAACGTTTGGGAAAACTTACTTTAGTTTGAGGTTTTAGAAGGAAAAAGAGCAAAACGCTCTAACTCCTTGGAAAGTTACATGATTAAGTTGTTTATTGCTAACAGTTTAATTTCTAGTATTACATTGAGCAGAAACTGGAACGAGTAAAGAAAAAATGAAGCGAAATGAAAAAATTCGCAGTTTCTACGATACCTTTGATAGTATGATATTTTTCTCATTGCAATAAACATCTGCATTGAAGAAACTTAGACTAGTAGCACATGATAATTAAGCATGTTGGATAAACCTGTTTTGCAATACTATATCTGGAGAAACTATTAGTCATATCTCCAACTTGTGTAAGTTTGCTATTACTTTCTTCCATTTCTACGAAAACAAATACCTCAATTATAATAAGACATTCATTCATTCATTCATTCAATTATCTACCTGCAAAAAATATACTAGGAAATTCTTCCGATCTTTCACTTACCGCAAAATTCTCACTACAGTCACACAACTGTACAAACCAATATCGTTCCGCTGTAGATATGGATAATGTAGTTTACTTGGCGAATCGGACTAAAAACAAAACAAAGTGGCAGAGATGTTGCTAACGACATTTGCAAATAGGCGAAATGGGTTCATGCTCTAGAGATTACAAAGATGACATTCAGAGGGTAAGTATTCCAAATTAGAAGATAGAATTAAATTGTGCATAGCCATTGTATGTCCGGAAGATTTGCTCGTGTGGAGACACACGAGCGAACGCATATTCTCTAACATACTGCCATCATCATCGCCAACACCAACCATGTGTGCGCACTTCATCGTTACGCACATGATGATACATCTAGAAAACGATTTGTATCACCATTAAACTTACCAGCTTAGGTGCTTCAGGTCATCAACTGATGCCACTGCAGTGCCTCTGACCGAGAGGTCATAGGGTTCGAAACCTGACACTGAGTAGATAGTTAAATCGAATTCTGCCGTTGACTGGAGAATAATTTTAGCTGCCGGCTGCTCTGATCGGTAGTCTTCAGTGATTTGTCCCAACACCAGGTAAATGCCGCCTTAGCACGCTCAAACAAAGGGCCACAGACCTCGGTAAAATGGAAGATATATTTTTTCACATTGATTATACTTAATGAAGATACGAATTCACTGGAAATTCGTCCATGACAAGAAGGTGAATTAGAAATAAAAAGCGAATTCGGAATGTTGGGAATAGACTTCGGAATGGTGGGAATGGTGGAGACGACTAAAGATTTTTTCAGAAACAAATGGAGGCGGTTGAGCTTAATAGATAGAGATAAATTTCAACCATATATGTTTATATTCGCTGTCCATTTCCTAGTTCTAAGAACGATCAATTTAGAATTAGAGAATGGAGAGGTCGCATGTCCGTTCACGCCCTCTGTTGAAATATTTGTCAAATTCTTATCACGAATACGCCGCCCTCATACATCGATTCCTTCGTTCACTTCAACAGGCTAAAGGCTAAAGAGATCTAAATGTCAGCAGATTTATAAATAACGAATATGATGGACAAAATAAAAAAAGAGTGTTGCTTCTCCTGACGACATATTTCGGCAGCAATACGTGCATCAATACTTTCCAAATTTCAGTCATGTTCGGGTAAACATGCCTTTCACTTCCAATGCGTAGCAACGTCCGCGATTTTACTCTCGATTTCCAAAGGGGTGGCGACCGACCTTCTACGTAATGCGAGATTTCCGTTTGAAACAGAGCCGTGTATAGGTTGTTGTGAATTTCCAATTTCCTGGAAGTTTCCATAGCTTCAAAGGGCTTCTACAGTCACCAGGTGGGGGAAGCCAACGCACAAACCGTTCCCGTGTCCCGCACCCCCCTCCACCACGCCCTGCCGCAGCACACGCTGCAACTGACGAGCTAACACGCCACCTCATGTGTCCCACCCAGCGCCGCGAAAATACCGAGCCTTAGGCCCTGCCCCGCGCCACGCCCCGCCACGCGACCCGCCGCGCGCCCCACCCCTTGCCACTCCCCCTGCCCCACCCGCGCCCCCCTCCCCGTCCGGCGCCGCGCCCGCCCCGCGCCCCCGCCCCGCGCCCGGCCCCGCCCCCGCCCCGCCCCGCGCCCCGCCCCGCGCCCCGCCCCGCCCTGCCCCGCGCCCCCCCCCGCCTAGGGCCCCGCCCCGCCTAGCGCCCCGCCCCGCCTAGCGCCCCGCCCCGCGCCCCGCCCCGCACCCCGCCCCGCCCCGCGCGCCGCCCCGTCCCGCGCCACGCCCCACCCCGCGCCCCGCGGCACGCGCCCCGCGCCCCGCCCCGCGCCGTGCTCCGTACCGCGCTCTGCCCCGTGCCACTCCCCTGCCCCGCCCCGCGCCTCACCCCGCACCCCGTCCAGAGGCCACCCACGCCCCGAGCTCTGCCCCGAGCGCCGCTCCCCCCGCCCTCCGCCCCCGCCCCGCGCCTTGCCCCGAAACACCCCGCACCGGGAGCGGTAGCTCAGTGCATCAACTGATGTCACTGCAGCGCCTCTGACCGGGAGGTCCTAGGTTCGGCAGGATTTTCGACACTAGCTTTTCAGCTAGATCGAAATAGTCGCTGTCTGGAGGAGAATTCTAGCGGTCGGCTGCTCTGATCGGTAGTTTTCCGTGGTTTCTCCGATCAACACCAAGCGAATGCCCGAGCAGTTCCCTACCAAACGGGCCACGGACCGCGCGCAATCTTTCCTCCCTCTTCCTTGTCCTATCCTCTCCCCTTAAACACACACTAACATGCACTGCACTACCACATATTCCGGGAGACCGGTCGAGAGCTTAGAGCTTGTCCCGGCTGGGGCGGTGCCCCGCTGGTGGGAGAGTCCTGGTTAGGGGGAAACTCCACTAGCCGAGGCGGTAGACTCGCCATCCAGCGGGGAAAGATCACCGCCATCTCCCGGGGGGGACATGCACTACACTTATGGGACTAATGACCAAAATAGTTGACGCGCTCGGAAACTCGAAAAAAATCAATCAAAAGCCTCGCCCCACCTTGCCCCGCCCTTTCCAGCTCCGCTCCCCTCCGCCCCGCCCTCGTCTCCTCGCCACATACCCCGCCACACAGATACATGCCCCGCCACGCGTCCCGCCACGCGTCCCGCCACACCCCTTTCTCCCCCTACAAACCCCTTTCTTAAATGCTTCGCCACACGCCTCCCACCAGACGTCCCGCAACACGTTCCATCACATGTACTGACATACAGTCCGTCACACCCCCGCTCCGTTCGTCTCAACATATGTACTGGTACTCGCCCCTCGGCCCTTCACTGTCCGCGACATGCCTCGAATGAGGTATACCTCATCTACCAACCCTTCCCCTCAACACCCGACACCCATTGCACAGTCCGTCGGTTCTCCCTACAATCCTCCTCACACGTCGTGCCACCTGGCCCGTTACAGCTGCCAACACCGACACTCGGCCTGACCCGGCTACCCACCTCAACTGCCCCGACATATTCGTTCATCGGACCACTCGTCCACCACACGTCTGGTCTCTCCCCGGCACTTCCACCACACGTGCTTCGCTAGTCTCGCTTTTACCACGGCGCAGCTTCGTATTAAGTGAGAAGAAATAAAAGAGGTCATCTTCGTCATTATTTTTATTAAGATATTGAAGATAATGTGTTGGCGGGGCTTGGCGCGAGGAGGGACATATGAGCCGGCTTTCGACGACTTTGCGGTCATCATGTCTTGCTGGGCCAAAGGCGGTAGACTGTGCCTACCGACTTTTCCGCACAGTCTACCGATTTTTGCCGAAAGCAGCGAGACTAATGATGACGGAAAAGCCATCGAAATCAGGCTATCTTCATAAAACTAATATGTTGACGAAGATGACCTCTTTTATTTCTTCTCATAAAAACGTCAGCAACATCAAATCAGAATTCCCACAATTCGTATTAAGTGCCCTATGACAACGTGTTGGTGAGCAACTATAGGGATCCGCATGGTGAGAAAGGAACGCTACGCTACGTACCATTCGTAATACAGCATCGTTCTATTAAATCTAGCCAAAACGGGAATGTTTTTATATTTTATTTCCCTTACGCATTGTACTAAAACCAATATGTGAAGTAGAAGTTTTGAACACGTTTTTAAGTAAAAATATTTAAATCTAATGAACATTTCCATTGAAAATTAATAGTGGAATAATGCGGAAGAACAAGTATTTCTTTAATTTTCATGAAAACGTCTAGAAACGTAAGTGATGTAAGTAGTAAATAAGGGTCCCTGGGAGGTAATAACATTTCTGTTATGCATTTGAAAAATTTCCCGTCTTTCCTTTCTAGGTCTTTTGGGAAAGTAAAATAAAAACAACATAACTCAGGGTTCTTTCGATTATTATTGCTGCATTGCAGAACAGTGCGCCACTTTCGACCAACGCATTGTTATTGATCAGTTAACTGGAAAAGTATAAGAATTCAGTAGGTGCATATGAAAAATGTCCCGATACATGTCAGATGTAAGGTTAAAACGTTGGTTTGATGTAATTTTGTGATTTATTTAATGTTATGCTCAGTATTATTCAATGACTTGCCTTTGAAATCCTAAAATAAAGGATCACGAAATCAAGAAATAACACTAATTATTTATATATAATACAACACGAAAGTGTTTAACTATATCTTAATAAACGCAATTTCACACACAAATCCGTATACTTCAGTAGCAGCTATCCGAAGTTTTACTTGGCCTCCAGCAGGATTGCTAGCTGCAAGCGCGCGCAACACTAACTAGCCAAAAACTTTCAAAATAATAATACTAGTGAGAACCCGTCAAACCTTGACGGTGAGATCTGAGATAAATGTAAAATACTGTACCCAGACTAATGTTCACAATATATTGCATTGTTTGGATCTTCAGGGTATAATGAAGATATTCTGTGATGAGTTCCCAAAATTTTTGACATGTATGGCCCATCACCAGGTGGCAATGCAATATTGGCACAAAAGATATAGCACTATTATACTGAAGGATATTATTTCTAAAGTTTTTGATGTGTCATCATCTCCTATAAACAACTGTTTGATTTCTTATGGCATATTGCTCAAAGGTATACTTATTTTCACATTAAAGCAACACACAGTAAATCGTTTGCAGAATTTCTCTCACATGGAAAGTACAAAGCAGAACAAAACTGACATTTCATAGACAATGACCCAATAGAAAACGAAATGACCTCACTATCACGACACCTACGCTGACTTTCTCGTTCCCTGCGTCCAGTTAATGTACGTTTGCGTCTTGTGGGGCGCGTGGACAACGATTCGGAATTCGGCATAACCTGTAAACTACTTCACTACTTCCGTACAACCGAGCAGAACCCACTGTGCGAATGTTCTCTACAAAATACACCACAGAAGCAAATACATGCAAACTGTCAACACCACAATGCAATTATTACACTGAAACAAAACCTTGACGAATTGTAAACAAATATCAACAATCAAAACAAAACATCAAGCAGCATGGACTCGCATCTACGGACTCATGTATATCGTTTTTGAAACTGCCACCCTGTGAAAGAAAACAATTGACTATTGATAAGCGTACTATTAAAGAATGATTTAATTAACTAATTTACACCGTAAATGTTGGTGAATCAACACAAACAATATCTGATAACACATCTATGGATCATATTCTTTCATTTAAAAGAAAAAATACAACAATCGGTTCAGTAGAAGCTCTAAACGAAGCCATGGCAGAATATCTTATTTTTTTTAAATATATAGATTCATTCATTCAAAATAACATACAAAAGTAATGAAGTGTAATTATAATGTTAATTAACGTATTAATGTAATTATGATATTAATATGTTGTATAATTCTAAACAACGTATTATGTTTGTAACAAATGCGGTATAGATCAACACAGTTTTTGCCCCCATCTCCATAGGTTTTTCATTCAGTTTCCCTTAAATCGTTAAGAAAATGATATCGTAGGCTTCCGCGGCCAGAGTCATGATCTGGCCTGTCCGGGTGACGCCGCGTCGAAGTCTGGGGTGCCGACGTTTCGACCGACATATCGCGGTCCTCTTCAGGGCTGTACTGGGCAGTACAGTCTGTACTGACCAGAGGCAGTACATCCCTGAGGAAGACCACGAAAAGATGGTTGAAACGTCGGCACCCCAGCCTTCGACGCGGCGTCACCCGGACAGCCCAGATTGTTAAGAAAATGTTGAAATAGTTGGGAGACCAGTCGGGAGCTTGTCCCTGGTGAGGCGGTTCCCCACTGGTGGGAGATACATGTTTGGCAAAACAAAACCCGCAAGCGGACGAGTAGGTCGGCGCCGGATCTCGACATCCAGTGGACGAAGATCACCGCCACCTCCCGCGATTATAAAAATGCACTACTTTTACGGGAATAATGACCTTAGCAGTTGAAGCACACGGTATCACTAATCAATCAATCGACTGCATGTCCTGTCTCACGTTCGGCTACGCGCCTCACGTCACGTCATCGATCAATTAATCAATTGAAACATTTTTATGCGTTGTTTGTTCTTTGGGGACTGAATACAGATTTTCTCCTCTCAAAAATATGTACAGTTTTTGGCTGGTTGGTTGGTTAATAATTCCGGGCGCGTCAACAGCTTAGGTCATTAGTCCCGCAAGTATAGTGCATGTTTTTCCTTAGGAGATGGCGGTGATCTTCCCCCGCTAGATGGCGAGATCCAGCGCCGACCTACCGTCGGCTAGTGGGGTTTCCCCCTAACCAGGACTCTCCCACCAGCGGGGCACCGCCCCAGCCGGGACAAGCTCTAAGCTCCCGACCGGTCTCCCGGAATATGTGGTAGTGTACTGCATGTTAGTGTAAGTGTGTGTGTGTAAAGAGAAAGGATAGGACAAGGAAGAGGAAGGAAAGGTCGCGCGCGGTCCGTGGCCCGTTTGTTTGGGTACTGCTCCGGCATTCGCCTGGTGTTGATCGGAGAAACCACGTAAAACTACGGATCAGAGCAGCCGGCCGCTAGAATTCTCCTCCAGACAGCGACTGGGTTCTATCTAGCTGACAAGCTAGTGTCGAAAATCTTGCCGCCGTGGGGAGTGGGATACTAGGACCTCCCGGGCAGAGGCGCTGCAACAGTTTTTGGTGTTTTAAAATAAATAAATAAATAAATAAATAAATAAAGGTGTAAAACCTTGGCCCTTCGCCGCGCCTTGTGTTGGGCCCGGCTTGCCTCCCCACCTGCGAGGCGCCCTTGGGCGGCGGCGCCAGCGGTGTCGAACAAGGGTGCTGCTGACAGCGCCCAGCGGCGGCGGGGAGGGGGGAGGAGGGGGCGGCGGCGAGCGAGCGCTTTTTCTTGTGAGGAGGCGCCGAGAGAGCCAGCTGCGCAAACACACCGCCACCGCCGCCGCCGCCGCCGCCACCCCGCGCGGCGCCGCGATTCCATTTCGCCCGGGCGCCGATCGCCAGCAGCAGCGCCCCTCGCGGCCGCTCGCTGCGACAGCGCTCGAGGGGGCGGGTCCACGCGGTTCGCCGTCTTCTCCAGTCTCTGCACTCAAAGCCCTCTCTTCCCGCCGAACGACCTACCACTTTCCTCAACATTATCTTCGCCACATCCACCGTGGCGTGTCCAACTGGCTCAGGGCGTCAACTGATGTCACTGCAGCGCCTTTGATCTGGAGGTCTTAGGGTTCGAGTCCTGACGGTGGATTTTCGACACTAGCGAGAAAGCTACGTGGAATATAGCTGCTGTCTGGAGCAGAATTCTAGCGGGCGGCCGCTCTGATTGGTAGTTTTCCGTGGTTTCTCCGATCAACACCAGGAGAATGCTGGAGGAGTACCCTACGAACGGGCCACGGACCGCGCGCGATCTTTCCTTCCTCTTCCTTGTCCTATCCGCTCCCCTTACACACACACACATTAACATGCACTACACTACCACATATTCCGGGAGACCGGTCGGGAGCTTAGAGCTTGTCCCGGCTGGGGCGGTGCCCCGCTGGTGGGAGAGTCGTGGTTAGGGGGATACCCCACTAGCCGACAGTAGGTTGGCGCCGGATCACGCCATCCAGAGCGGGAAGATCACCGCCATCTCCCGAGAAAAACATGCACTACACTAATGGGACTAGAGATTCAAGCACTTGACGCGCCCGGAAACACGTAAAAATCAATCAATCAATCAATCAAGAAACCACTCATGCCGGGAAACCAGTCGGGAGCTTAGAGCTTGTTCCGACTGGGTGGTGCCCTGGTAATGAGAGATACCTGGTTCTGGAAAACCCCATTAGCTGACTATGTCGGCGCCAGATCTTGCCTTCCAGCGGAGGTAGATCACCGCCTCTCCCGCGATAAAAACATGCAGTGCCCATACGGGACTAAGCTAACGTCCGACCGACCGACTAAGCTAGCGCCGAGCTACCGTCGACTAGTGGGGATTCCCTCAACTAGGTATCTCTCACCAGCGGAGCACCGCCCAGCCGGGACAAGTTCTAAGTCCCCAACCGGTCTCCCGGTATGTGAGGTAGTGTAGTGCATGTTAGTGTAAGTGTGTTTGTAAGGGGAGAGGATAGGACAGCGAAGAGGAAGGAAAGATCGTGCGCGGTTCGTGACCCATTTGTTAGGACACTGCTCCGACATTCCTTTGGTGTAGGAGATACCACGGAAAACTACCGATCAGAGCAGCCGGCCTCTAGAATTCTCCTCCAGACAACGACTGAATTCGACCTAGCTGACAAGCTAGTGTCAAAAATCTTGCCACTGTCGGGACTCGAATCTAGGACCTCCCGGTTTGAAGCACTGCAGCCTATCTCTCGACTTAAGGATGGGAATGAAGATAGGAAAAAAGATTTCGCGCGTCCATGGCCTGTATTTTTTGGTGTTGCTCCGGCATTCTCATGGAAGAGATTAAATCAAACATGGAAACCGCTGATCAGAGCAACCGACTAATTAGTTTCCTAAAAGCGCCGAAACTCACCAATGTGTAACTCATCAAGTAAATTTATTTATGGATGGAACGCACGACTTTCCAATCACGCGTTAAGTCACATGGCATTGCCTTATGCTCGCTGTTACCGGCGTTGGTACGACTCACTCATATCTTAACTGTACTGACACACAGTTCATATGTGAAGGTGAGCTATTTTGAAGTTGGTTTTCGTAAGGACATGGATGTTTTATTTAATTGTTTTCTCCTTTTTTAATTCGAAGAACATTTAACTGGTTCGCAATGCTAAGCGATTACACTTGTATATAAAAAGAGAAATAATGATTTCCCATCATTTTAAAATATTTTGCATATAATGAGAATGAAACGCATATTTTTGTTAACTTGGTGAATATTCGTGAGATCCACATGATAAATACGCATTGCGTGTTTTTGGCTCACGAGTTTTTTGTCGAGGACTTTCATGGTCACGATTGCTATTCACTGTTTTAGAGGTTTGCGTGTTAGCATAACCCTCAAATATGAAGAAGGATTTCGGAATATCCTCTAAATCATGGATGTGAGGTCCACCAAAAGTGACTTGCAACCTCAATCAAATCGAAACATTCCTTTCGTGAAACTGAAGACATCTAATGATATCGTGGTACGTTTACTAATGGCTCCGTTTATTGTTAATTTTATTTCGATTTAGGACAACTGTGGCTCACGCAGAGACCTAATTAGCAATATTCGGGACAATCACACGGAAAAGTCGGAGAGGTACAGATTTATATTCTAACATCATTACAATACTGTTATTAATGAACAGTATTGGCATGAAGAATCAGGCATAGAGCTGAACATGTCACTGCAGATTATTTTACATGTTATGAACAAGGAGATCTACAATATTGGTTAACATAAACGAAAACGAACACGATTTGTAGCTGTTTGCTGAACGTATAAGGTCGAGAAAAATGCTTCTAAGAATAATACATGTACAAAAGTTCAAAATCAAAATGTCATAAAATTGGAATTCAAGTTAGAATATTGTGAAAGTTACCTAATGATTTGAACAAAAAATTTAAAAAAATCATAAACAACTCAACACTTTATCTACAAATAGACAATATAAAAATACTCAAAATGGGGTCTATTTCATGCAATATATAATTCATGACGAGTTTTCAGTCTCTTCACGGTCTCAGAGAAGTCATATTTTGTAGTTTCCTTGAGTTTGTGGGTCACAACCTTCTGGATTTCTCAAGAGAGTCGAATCTTAAACCCTTTAAGTCCATTTTCAGTTTTCGAAAGAAAAAACATATTGCAGTCACAAAACTGTTGAATAACACGGATGTTGCAAGGCAGAGACTTGCTTTTCAGCGAGGAACTGGTTATTTACTGTTGCAGAATGAGCCGGTGCGTTGTTAAGCACCTGGCCCAGACAAGCACCGCAAGGTGATATCAAACATCCGCACTCTTCCACATAGGCCTTTCGACATGGCTGTTCCAAAGTGTTCAAAACACGATATTCTAGTCAAGCAATAGATGGTGCTAACAAGAAGGCTGCAAAACATTCAGTCAGGGTACTAATGAACCGACTGTGTAGAATACATTTAACTTAATATCTGCGTAGGATACCTTGCGCTCTCACTTCGCTATGCAGAAAAAATTACAGAGAAATTAAGAAATAACAATCAAATTTTGTAAATTGAGTGTCTTTTTATTTTTGGTTTAATTTTTGTTTCTGAACAAATATGTTTATTTATTTTGCAAGTAATAAACCGTTTACATGTTTGTGGAGTGTTTCTATGCTCCTGCAATGCAAATTTTTACCCAGAAATCATTTTTTCAAACCAACTTTTGAGTACTTATTGCGGCTCAGTCATTCGGAATATCCAGAGAGTTTATTAGACAAAATATGCTTAAGATTATCTTAAGAGATTATTTTCCAATTTTCGACGTTTTCTCCCCGGACATTCTGTATATATAATACAAGTTACAAAACTGTGTATTAAAATATTTTGGATGTTAAGAGGAGAAAACATGAAGGTTTAAAAAGCTTTCAATGACAGCATCGTTTCGTAAAAGTTTCAGAATTGTCCGACATTTTTCATTTCGAAGAGTCCTATCATATAAAGTAATGACTATAATGAACTATTTAAGGTAAAAAATTAATTGAAAATTTTATGAAATATCAGACAGATGTACCGAGACTTATAAAATTACAATAACGATTTTCCCAAGTTCTAATTTCTTTTTTAATTTTTTGCTGTTATCCCCATCGGTCCCTTCATTGGGCTCCTTCACTTGCGGGATACCGGAAGTTGGCCCGGTGTGTCTATGTCTTGTGCCGTAACTGCTAGTTGACTGATTGATTTATCGTGATTCTGGTCGCGTCAATTACTGAGGTCATTAGTCCCGTACGAGTAGTGCATGTTTTCCATCTACCAGGTATCTTCCACCAGCGGGGCACTGCCCCAGTCGGGAGAAGCTCTAAGCCCCCGACCGGTCTCCCGAAATATGTGGTCGTGTAGGGTATGTTAATGTGTGTGTGTGTGTGTGTGTGTGTGTGTGTGTGTGTGTGCGTAAGGGGAGCGGATAGGACAAGGAAGAGGAAGGAAAGATCGCCCGCGGTCCGTGGCCCGTTTGGGAGGGTACTGCTCCGGCGTTCGCCTGGTGTTGATCGGAGAAACCACGGAAAACTACCGATCAGAGCAGCCGGCCGCTAGAATTCTCCTCCAGACAGTGACTGAATTCGACCTAGCAGAAAAGCGAGTGTCGAAAGACCTAGTGTCGTAGGACCTCCCGGACACAGGCACTACAGCGACATCAGTTGGTGGTCTGAGCCACCACTCTCGGTCCGGCACTGCTCTAGTGTGTGTGGATACTCTCAACTCCTATTTCTTCTTGAGAAGGTAGTAGCGAGGCGTCGTCAGCCCCGCACCCCGGGGCGGTGGGTGAGGGGGTGTGAGGCGGGGGGGGGCGTTGTTTGTGCTCGTGATCCTCGTGCGCTCACGACGGCGGAGGCGGCGGCGCTCGTGAGCTGCTCGGCGGGCGGGCGGGCGGGCGGGGCGTTCCGTTCCAGGCCCCCTCCACACCCCCTCGCCGCTCACCATATGGCTAAGGATAAACAGCCCGCCTCACCGCCGCGGGTGCCGAGCGGTCGCAGCCGTGGGATAGAGCTTTCGTAGAGAAAGCTCCTCCTCTTCAAAGGCATTCAAAGGAAGCCCCAGCTGGCGCACACAACCACTGGAAGGAGGCGCGTCTTGATGAATTCCAGTGGGATACAAGACGCGATCGCTTGCCTTCGTAACGTTGCTGCTGGTGTTCTATGTGTGTCATGTTCATCGTATATGCATATTGCGTCGTGTGTCCGTCTAGTATGAAGAAAATTCAGGAGTCAAAGCGAGACCGAAATCGTTGCTTTAGTGAGAGCGAAGTTTACTATTTTCTTACTGCCGATTTTTTGGGTCAAAATACAGGTTTTTGGACTCATTCCTTGCAAAAAAGTGGTTGTCCTCAAAACGTTCGCCCGCCTGTCTGTCCGTCCGCCCATCTGCCCGTCCGTTCCTTCGTTCGTTCCTTCGTCTGTTCGTTCGTCTGTTCGTTCGTCTGTTCGTTCGTTCCTTCGTCCGTTCGTCCCTTCGTCCGTTCCTTCATCCGTTCGTTCCTTCGTTCGTCCGCCCGTCCGTTAGTCTGACCCTCCGTGCGTCCATTCGTAGTCAGTCGGCCACTGCGGGGGGGGGTGTTGGAGGAACGAGCCAATTGGATGGTCGGCGATGCAGAAAAGAGCAAGGAGCGAGGTGAGCAGAAAAAGCTGGAGGAGCTACAAGATCCGAACAATCGAAAGTAACGGGAGGAGAGGAGGAGCTACAAGAGTGAAAGAATCGAAAAGAGAGGGAGGAGCTAAGAACCTAGAGGAGAGGAAGGTGCGAAAGGGAGTAAGGACGGGGAGGAGTGGAAGGAGGTGGGCCAAACGCCGGTGGGAGTGGAAGGAATTGGCCTGGCGGATAGAGCGGAAGAAGTGGGCGGAGTCAGCGGATGAGCGGGACGAACAGGTAGAGCGTAAGGGGCTGGTGTGACATCGTTGGAACACAACAGCAATCACAGACACGAGCTTCAGATATCTACATATTTATTAATAAGTATTTACAAATTAATAGTTTGATCCTTTATGTACAGCTCTGATAGACCCTATACTCCGATCGCAGGAGCGATCCTTAAATGATGCAAATTCACCACTCCTCAGCAAGCTTACGCGCACAGCATACAGCCCCGGCGACCGCAGTCACCCGTGGAAAAAATGTTCCACAGCGGCGTCTCAACACATGGGTTGCCCTACGAGCATAGCTCGTCTCCGCACTGCCCTGGGCGCAAGTTTTGGGCGTTCGCACGAGGTTTTCACTCAGCTCAAAACCCACCCCCCGCGCTTTGCGCTCTTGCTAATATACCTCCCAGACCACGTGACACGCAACGTCTTCTCGCTTTCACGGGGCACTTCATGCCATGTGACTGTCGCGCTGCCACGCATTTTGAGTATTCCCTTCCCATGGATTCCTGGAAGTTCTCAAAATACCTCGGGGTGTATCCGCCCCTATCTACCGTCTATTCATTCTACTTCCTTTCTCTGCCCAGTATTCTCTGGCGCCCTAATCCTGCGACGCGGTGCCTGCAAGGCGCCGTCTTCCTACTTGTTAATACAATACGTTACACTGGATGGGCGGGGCTGAAGGATCAGGACACCCATGGCATGTCTGATGTAACGTGTGGGATAGACGGGCAAAGATGTGGGGTGGGCGAGTAATGGATGACAGTGATAAAAAGAGACCGATTTTTAACGTAATTACATATTTTTTGTCTTTCTACTTACCGAATTGAAAATTGGAATCTCGGAGAATCGTCTCGGTCCTAACACAATATCCAATTTTTTCCAATCCTAAATATTAATAATATAAAAATTTTATTCTATAAATTTTCTTTAATTTTATTACATTTTTAGGAAAAGTAGTAGTTTTAAAAAATCAGCATTTTTCCCTACATTATTACTGCATGCTGTCTACTCCAGTTACGATACGTTAAGACGCGGTCGTATATTCTCACACTTATCCCAATGGGAGAAGTTTGCATCATCGATTGAGATCATTTCCACCTGTAGGTGTGTATAACTGACGACGCGTTTCGTACCCCTTAACCTTAATTTCCGAAACATGTTGGAGATCGCCGACGTGTAACACTTCCATGAGAATGCTGCACACTGCAGTGATTGTTCACTGGTCGTAGATACCACAAGTTTGTACGCTGGTTTCTATTGAGTTTAGTCTGGCTGCTAAACTACGGTCCTGGTTAACAATAGGTGCTTTTACTAATGACAGGATAGTTCAATGGAGCAAAGAGTGCATCACCTAATACTTTCCAAGTGACTTTTAAAACGTTTTTATTATATTTAAAATTTGTTTAGGACTTTTTTGTAAATATAATTTCGTGTTACATAAATGTGTTTTATAATTACAGTATTTTAATATTACCTGATATTCGATTTTACATATTTTTTACATATTTTGTTTTCATTACATATTTATGTATATATTTTGACGTTTCATACTACATATTTTTCCGGTCTCTAGTGATAAATAAATACCTTGGCAATGCCGTGTATTAAGCTAGTATGCTATAAAACGATTCTGGGGCCGTCGCAGATAAAGTAGTGGAATATACGTTTGATATAACATCTTAATGAAACTTGTTTTGTTTAACTGGTTTATTATTTTCATTCTGCCAGTACCTTCAGCATTACACTGGAAAATGACATAACACATTTAGAAGTCGCGTTGGAAGGTTCAATGAAGCGAGCTTTTTGGGGGGGGGGTCGGAACTTTGAAAATGCCTTATTCCTGGGTTTACGCAAGGCATAGAAAATTCTACAATGTACTAGAATATAAAAGTGTAAAGAAATAAGTGGAGCTGATCGCTCACCGATTAAGATTTATGAAATTTATTCATTTTGAATTTATTTTCTCGTTTTTTCGAGTAATTCGAAAACAGTAACGTGTTGTAACGCGTTGTAAATAATATTTGTTGATAGGGATGGTCTAGTGTACATAATATTTGAGGTGAAATCAATTTTAAAGAATCGTGGGGGTCGTACTCCCCAAAGAACGTAGAAACGTGACCAACCAGCCACATCATCGATGCCTCCACACCAACTTCAATTCTATTTCCCACAATACAACATCCCGATCAAAAACCCCAACTTCATAATTTACATTAACCTACCATCAACTAACTGGGACCCTAGAACTTTTGAAAAAGACCCCAACCAGTACCGAAACGTCATTAAAATAAATTATTGAAAACATTTATATTTTAGGGTCTGTTTTAATAAGGTCAGAAATGTATTACAATTAAATTGAAATGAATTTTTTTATTCATTCAAAATTCAAGTAGTATATAACTTAGTGTAGGGATCACAGAATTTTGATAATGTGCACACAATTCACTTCTCCCCATAGCACGTTATACGCAGTTTTAACTGTTTTTTTTGAGTAAAATAAATAATAAAGTAAATAATAAATCACTTTCAGGTTTAGTACATTCAGTAATTGTGCGTCTGTGTTGTATTGAGAGATTCTACCAAGCTTTATGCATCTCCTTTCATCCAAATCGATGACTTAGTGCACACTTATTGTATGTCCAGAATTACTAGATTCGAGAAAACCGAACTTGAAAGTGAGTAAAGGTGCAGTTACCTATGGATCGACAATATTTACTTTCAGAGAAAAAGGGCAATCCCTCAATAATAGACACACAATCTTTTAACCGAGTTAGATATGAAAGAGGAGTCCCCAAAAATAATACGAACTCAAAAATGACGTGAGTGGACAACCAATGTTTGTGCACTATGCCATCGATACATTATTTTCATTTCCCTCGACTCCTGGGTTGCGCAGGTGCCTAGAGCATTGGCGTCCAAGGGCTGTAGATTCGAATCTCGCATTTGGCATGAATGTAGTGTGTTGTGGCAAGGTATGAATCCCTAGAACATCATGTGTCATCCTAGATCTTAAAAATCCTATTTTTAATGCCTTCGTATTAATCAGATAGTTGTATGAATGGTGATAAGACGTTGTGCGCCAGATAAAATGTTCTTGTAAAGAGCGCCATCGTCATCAACGTGCATCTCCTTTAACAGGACGTCATAGTTAATCCTCTCCCCAAGCTTTTAAACGGGCAATTAACCACCTTTCTAGACGGTCTGGGGGCTTCTCAATTGGTACTAACGGTTTGGGGGGGGGAGCACTGACCATCGGCAAGTCTTACGGCACGGGGTCCAATTTCAAGATTGGACCCCCAAAAGCTTGTAAATGAGCCCACAAACACTTCTATACATAGTTTGGGAATTCCTATAGCAGCAGAAAATGCTTCTCGCTTAGCTCTTTGTACATGTGTATTACGAATAGATAATATTGATACACTATAAAAACTAAAATAAATGACTGAATTTGAATTGTTTCCAATGCAAAATGTACTATTCACCGATACTACGTTAGTACCTTGCTTCCATAAATTAGTATTATTTTTAAAATATCCGGGTTATAAGAAGTATTATGGATTACCATAAGATCTCCACTGCCACTACAGAATTAAGTATTATTTTATAAAAAATATTTTAGATACAAAGTAGCAAAAACATTGTATCAAATATTTTTTATAAACCTCTCATAGTTTTAAGTCAGTTTTCAGTTATTCATTTACTGAGAAGCAAACTATTCAATTGGGCATAGAATTACGTTCACCAGTAGTTTACATGACTCCCCACAATACCTCATTTCAAACACTGGAATGAGTATAACTTAACAATGCCTCATTTCAAATGCGTAAATGAGTATGATTTTCTTTTCTTAGCAGAGAGATCGACACTTAGTTGGAAAGAACTGCCTATTCCAAACAAGTAGAATCAATATATTTTATTTCAATTGTTAAAAACAATGTAGGTTAAACTGCCAAACTTTCAGGGGATACTTTCACACTCCAAACTACTTAAGCACTTTTTTGTCTTTAATTCGGTGAAGTTATTTGTGTAGTAGACAGATAAAAAAATCAGGCGACGGGGTGTTTGCTCTAACCTCCACCAAAGGACGCGAAGATCTGACCACAGTTAGTTCATGTGAATTTGTGACGGGTCCGATAAAGGGGTGTCGGTAATGGTCACGATAATTAATTTTGCAAGTGACTTTAAATATCCAAAATCGGTTAAAAATTCTCCGAAACCGAAAACAAAAAGTGTTTTTCGAACTGCGTAGCGTGGTTTGTTTAAAGAACCCGTCCGGGTAGGAACACGAGTACGACATCTTACTCAACGTTGGTATTGACTACAATGTGGGCAGAACCTTCTTGGAACGTGCAAATGTAGGAACACGGAACTGGGAATTCTTTGCAGTGTTTCTTTCTCTCGACATTTGCCACTTCTACAGAGAGTTCATTAAGAACTGAGCATACACGGCACTGAGTATACTGTGTGGCACGCGTGAAAGCATGGGCTTCCTCAAAAAGAAACATAAAATTAAGTGCTGTAAGAAGAGTTGTAGAAAGAAAAGGAAAATCCACACTCCTTTCAGGTATCTATCAATACCTTGAAACGAAACCTACAGATATCGTGTTACAATTGAATTGTTTAAGAAAGATGAAATCAATACTTAAATAATTAGTACATATAACTAGCTGAAGCTGAAAACATTGCGCGATTATTTATCATCAGTAATTTCACGAGAAGTGCTGTGATAGCCGGTAAATTCACGACTGGCGTAGCGAGGAGTGAATTTACCGGCTAGCACAGCACTTCTAGTGATATTTAGTGCAACTATTTAATGAATTATGACATAACAAAAATCGAATGGATAATTAATATCACAGGAATTACGGAAAAGAAAAATATTACTGAAAACAATTGCTACCGGAATACGTGAAACTTTCATTCAGCTCCAAGTTATCACTGCCTCTTCAAATCACTACAAATAACAAGTAAAATATGAATAACAGTATAATTCAGAAAATCATTTTAAATATATTTCGATTTTATGGTAATAAAACTTTAAAAAAAATATTCCAAAGCTACTTACAAGAAGATTTATGAAAAACACAATTATTAAAGTTGTAGGAAGTTGAGTTTTCCATGTCTTTGTATTCCGTGGAAGTATTTGAAATGGAAGATGTACAAGCTGAATTAGCAGTGGGATTCGTCAATTTCGAATGGACTGAACACACGTGTGCATACATTAAAGTATTTTTCTGAATAATTTTGACATAGTTTTGATAGCACATTCTTTGTACTCATCATTTAATATTCGCATATTAATTGCCTAAAATATGTGTAATTTCTTCATTTGTATTTTGTGCTGTGCATTTTTATTTTCTCTCTTCACAAAATTCTTGAAATTTTTCGACACCGAATCTTTAATTATAGATTATATTTCAGAGTTTTAAACATTACCAAAAGACACATTTTAATATTATATTAATGCTCACAAGGTATTATGAACCTAAAACAATCTCCATCTATATCTTTAAAAGGTAAACAAAGTGATTACAGCGGAGTGGAGAAGGTAAATGAAGTGATAATCATTTGGCGATAGACATTTGGGATTGGTTTAATTTGAATATATTCTTGCTTAGCATTGGTTGCTTACGGCACGTTCAGACATGAGCTAAATAGTCAGAATAATCTATTAGCCATGACCATTGATTCTATCTTTAGTGTATTTTCGCCCCACCCTGCACGCTCCCATAAGTGATGAATGTAAAATATGTCACCAAGCCCCAGAAACAATAGAATCCATAATAACATCATGCACAAACCTGGCAAACATAGAACTAATTGAACACAACCTATCTCTCAACATAGTATATCAATCCAAATGAAATACGGTCTAATCTCGTTTGACACCATCTGTCCACATACGTGTATAAAGGCAAACAAGTAATGAAAAACAAACACTAAAATCTGTACAGTATGACATCCAAATACACACGGACAAACACTTTGCTACCAAAAATCCTGCCATTCTAATTCTCGATTCGCAAAGATAAACGCATTCTTCATGGGTATCCGGCACCCGCAAGATTATTAAAATTAATAAAGTCGGAAAATAAAAAATAACAAAATGCTGCCTAAGAATTAAAAGAAATTCCCTAAATTCTGGTAAAATCATCTCTTTTCTATCCCAGCCACAGATCTGACTAATAAAAGCCCAAAGAATACATACAGAAATTGCAACAATACGCCAACGAAAGAATGTCAAAAGAAAAAAACCTGTCTTTCTGGAGTCATGTAGAATATACTGCCGGAGGTGAATGCAACATGTCTTGTAAGTTGAGTATGTAAACTGTGTCAGAGGCCCGTCACACCTGGAAAAATTGGATACAAAATTTAATGCATCATAATAACAAATAATAATAATATTAATATACTGCAGATAATTTGTTGTACTCATGTTGTAATACGTACGTTCAAGTAATTTTAACTTGTTAGTTCTTTTATTTCTCTCTTCAACTTTAATGTTCTGGATATGTTCCTGGAACTACAATTGATTGATTGATTTTTTCGTGTTCCCGGGCTCGTCAACTGCTTTGGTCATTAGTCCCATAAGTGCAGTGCACTTTTTCTCGAGAGATGGCGGTGATCTTTTCCCGCTCGAGGGCGAGATCCGGCGCCCACCTACCGTCGACTAGTGGGGTTTCCCCCTAACCAGCACTCTCCCACCAGCGGGGCATCGCCCCAGCCGGGACAATCTCTAAGGTCCCAACTGGTCTCCCGGAATATGTGGTAGTGTAGTGCATGTTATTGTAAGTGTGTGTGTGTGTGTGTGTAAGGGGAGAGGATATGACAAGGAAGAGGAAGGAAAGATCGCGCGCAGTCCGTGGCCCGTTTAGTAGGGTACTGCTGCGGCATTCGCCTGATGTTGATCGGAGAAAAACCACGGAAAACTACCGAAGGGCAAATTCTCCTTCAGACAATTTTCAAAACGTGCACAGAAGTCACTTCTCCCCATAGCACGTCACAAACAGTTTTTAACAGTTTTTGACGTAAAATAAATAAATATCAAATGAATATATAGACTGCAGAAAATGTTTCTAATTTGATTAACGCAAAGTTATTTCGCAACTTCTCTCTTCACTTTTAATGTTCTATCTTCCCGCAACTACAAATTATGAGTTAAACAATGAAATGAGTATTAATTCGCTGAGTATTAATTCTTTATATTTGATTAAGAAGTGAGACATGAAGGTATCAAACGAATATCTAAAGAATGTAGAAGAAGTTTCTAATTCGATGAAAGGCAAATGCTCTAATTAACTGAAAACGTTGCGTTTTGAGATAAGTAATTGAAACGTTATTTTAAATTTTACACACTGAATTTAATTTAAACTATTTATTTCACGACTGTAATAAGTCAACAATATTTCTTCTCGGAGCGGAGTCTGACACCAAATTGTGAGAGCTTTCATTCACCCGACAGGATACACATTTCTTAACGAACCACTTACGACAGCAAGTATCTTTGGATCTCGTCACCACGCATCCAGGATAACGGAGTATCGAGTTACTAGACTGGACTGGTTGCAGTCGTCTTTCTCGTTCGACAGTCCTGATCCTGACAGTCCAGTCCTGATTTTAGGCGGTTCAGCATTACAGCAAACCCAAGTAGCAGCGGTCAAGAATAGAAATATTACTATTTTGTCTATAAACAAAATATTGTGTTTTTCAGTATGTATTTTAATCGCAATCTCAATTAAAAATTTCTATGATCAAGAAATGGAATGTGATACGAAGATGAGAAGGTTAGAGGAAAAAACGTCAGTTTTATTACTTAAAGAAGTTATTAAATTGGTAAAGATGTGATCGTTCTTTTGGTAAGATTTGAATTTCTTCGATCATTATGTTTAAAAAGATGAACAAAATTTCAGAGTAATTTAAAACTCTAAACACGTACCACTGAGAACTTGAAGTTACAAATCGCCTAAATATTCAGTCTTCACCAGAAACTGCTAAGAAATCGATAGGAGTTCGATTGATCAGAATATCCTGGAGATTGCGGTTGGAATAAATTGAAGAATTAAATAGCAAGAAATAACGAGGAAGAAGAACAAGACGAAAGGGGAGCAGAAGAAAAAGTAGGCGAAGAAGAGGAACAAAAGAAAAATAAGAAAAAGAAAGAGGATTACTTCAACCATTAACTGTGCGCTCTTCCTTCGCCTAACAAATCTCGGATATTGAAAATTCTTATTTTTCGCTTATGAAGCCTCGGTTCTGCGGAGCCACAAGAACTAATAGTAGGTATAACTTTGGTAGCGTCACGCAAAAGATTCAACGTACTAGTACTAGTCGACTATGTAGCAAGTCTCGGTGCTTCTGTTTCCCAGACAATTACGTATTAATGAACGACGTTTTGTAGGTTTTTGTGTGCATGGTGCCTTTGTTTCTCACAAAGTGAAGACATTGTGTGGGATTGAACTCAAGAGTTTACGCAGTACAATCGCAAAGAAACCAGCTTTCGGGACGACTAATAAAAATTTAACTCTATTATCTTCTTCTTCTTCTTCTTCTTCTTCTGCTTCATGGATTTAGGCCTTAAGGCCTGTTTCCACATCAAGAGAGTGAGTCTCTCCATCTTGTTAGGGGGCGGCCAACATTTCTTCTTCCTTTAGGATTATACGTGTACATTATTATGGGAATTCTGTTTGGAGGCATGCGTTGGATATGATCATGCCAGTTGCTCCTAAATGATTGGATTCTGTCCATCAGATTATATATATTCAGTTCGGTTCTGATGTCATCATTATATTGTCTATCTAAGATATTGTAACCTGCTACTGAACGTAAGAATTTCATTTCGGCGCTTTCTATTTTTCGTCTGTCTGTTCTATTTATTGTCCAGTTTTCGCATGCATAAGTTAGCATGGGAACTGCCATTGCTTTGTAGAATTTGAGTTGCGTGGTTTTTAAAGTTTTATTTTTTAATGTTCTTCTTATTGTCCCACACATGTTATAGAATCTATTTAATTTCCGACTTATGTCATTTTTAACTCTATCAGTAACATTTTTTCTTCATTAAAAAACAGAAACTAACACGTTGAAGAGGTTGACAAATTTCGCCACCGTATCATTCACTTCCTTACTCTCTCAAATCTCTTCTTTCTCTGCCTGTGATCGACAAAGTGGAGCATTCTTCTTCCCACGGATAGTAAATAACTTCCTTTAACATGATGTTGTAACATCTGAATTTTGGAAAATTGGATAAGGTATAAAAATTGCGATGAAGTTGTGCAGTTGTAGCACAACTAGTTTTTCAATTCCTTCCACTGCACGCCATTATTTACTTTCTTCTTTTCTAATATGCTTTAAATAGATTTTAACTTCAAAACAAAATTGGATACCATTTAAAAATTGTAGAATAAACGGAAAAGTGATTTTTTGTAATGTTATTATTGTTAATTAAAAGAAAAATAGAAATAGTATTTTAATATGAATACATTATAAATAAAACGGTTAATATTCATAAAAATAATAGCCGTAAAACATATTTTAAAATTACTTCCAATTACTATCGTCAACATCAATTTGTCAGTTTCAAAAATTAAAATATACATCCGTAGGTAATCATCAAGTTTACTTGTTTATCTTCGTACACAAATATATTAATAATGAAATAAAATAAAAGTGAATAAATAATACGAAGTGTATTTAGAAATAAAATAGTTTGCCTGAATTTCGTTTAAATCAATGTCTAAATAAATCTGAAGGAAAGTTAGTCTCACATACACTTGCAGACATTTCAGTAAGAAGTTCAAGATATTAAAGTATTGAGAAGTAGTAATTGATACAATCTTCACGGTTAAAATTTGGTATATTCTTTCCCACGCTTTTTGCAATGGAACTTGCTCACATCTATCCTACACAAGGTCCTTGTACTTTGTTCTTTTGTTATTCAAGTTTAGAAGCAATTTTCATGTCGCAACATGTCAGGGTTACGCTGATCCCTAACTTAACGGTTAGAGGAACTCTTTTGTTCTCACATTTTCGTGAAGGAAATTATTACATAACTCTGAAGATATGATGCACAAATTCTTGACAAACTTATATTCTGATAGGAAGTCTGTATTAGTTTGGTGCAGTTTAGAAACTCAATAGTTGCTTTCAGTTACCTTTTACAACTTTAAAAATTAGAATGTAAATAGTATTGCATTTCGCTTTTATTTCAGTAGTGTAAGTGAATCAATGTTCAATTTTCAGTAAGCTGCGGATTTTTGACTATTTGCCTATTTTTTTCTTCAATCGAAAACGCAATATTTTAGATTACGTATTCATTTTGAGGTATTAGGAGTATTAATTATATACTAATTGTATAATGCTTATAAATGCCTATTTCACTAATAAATGCCCATTTTGTGTTTAAATGCCCAAATGTTACCTATTTTAGTATTTATTGATCACAATGCAATTATCGTCAATAAACAACTTTTAAAAATTTGGGGTTTTTCGTTTTTATCCTGCAGATTACAGATAAATCGAAGAACTATCAATAAATTTACTTACTTTTTCCGTCCTTTTTCCTGCCCTTCCTACGTTCCTTTTTACTATCACCAAAGCGTGGGTATTTCGAATTATGAAACACATGCAAAATTGCTGGTGGTAGTCAAGTAATTTTTACTTCCAATTTATAAACCAGTTTTGACTCAAAAACAGTCCCAATTTTTTTTTTAAATTTTCTTCTCAAAGGATGACATAAAAATTGGTGCCGGTTCCATTTTTCGCGAACTCTGAAATGTCTAAAATTTCGAAAAGTTAACCACCTCTAAACACTTTCTGGATTTACCTCTATACTGCGAACAAAATCGATGTAACAATATCACGCCTCATAATACTCAAATCGTGATGCATAACTCGGCCAAGCGAAGTGTGAGGGAAGAGAGACCGGCCCATCCGAGAACTAACATAGTTGCGTCGCGCGTTAGCGCTGGGGCCGTATAGTTTGGTGCATTCATGTTCCTGTTGCAAAGTAATAAAACTTTTTTGCATTACATAGTACGTAATGCTAATTAATTAATAAGCTCAATTAATACCGGGAGCGGTAGCTCAGTGCATCAACTGATTATCACTGCAGCGTCTCTAACCGGGAGGTCCTAGGTTCCCACTCCTCACGGCGGCGGGATTTTCGACACTAGCTCTTCAGCTAGGTCGAATTCAGTCGCTATCTGAAGGGGAATTCTAGCGGACGGCTGCTCTGATCGGTAGTTTTCCGTGGTTTCTCCGATCAAAACCAGGCGAATGCCGGAGCAGTACTCTAACAAACGGGTCACGGACCGCGCGCGATCCGTCCTTCCTCTTCCTTGTTCTATCTTCTCCCCTTACACACACACTTACACTAACATGCACTACACTACCACATATTCGGTCTGGAGCTTAGAGCTTGTCCCGTATGGGGCGGTGCCCCGCTGGTGGGAGAGTCCTGGTTAGGGGAAACCCCGCCAGCCGACGGTAGGTCGGCGCCGGATCTCGCCATCCAGCGGGGGAAGATCACCGCCATCTCCCGAGAAAAAAGAAAATATGCACTACACTAACGGGACTAATGACCAAAGCAGTTGACGCGCCCGGAAACACGAAAAAATAAATAAATCAATCAAAACCCAATTAATTTTTCTTCAGATAATTATACATACAAACATTGCGTTAATTACACAGAAAACGACTAATAATATGATCACTCATTAACGATTTGAAACCCGTACATTACATTGAATTTAATGGAACTGGAAGTCAAAGAAGAAATTCCTGGATGTTTTACATTAAATTGAATAATATCATGTATTCATGTTGTAGAATTTGCTATGAAGCATGACTGGAATGTGAGGTTACTTTTAGGGACTCAAAATTCTTCCAATCTTTACATCGTTATCAATATAGTTATCGATGGCGTTGACATTTCCCCAGTATTTTCAATGGACAGTCACGGATATTGTTAAACATAAGATGACATTATACGAGGGCCATAGATACGTCTTCGGGCCTTGGCCTACAAGTACCGGCAACGTATAAGCGACTCTGACAGTTCTTTCGCCACGTGCTGTGATACGTCACATGACCTGCTCTGAAGCAATCATCTTGCCAGGATTTGTTTACTTTCTCACAGCCAGCGTTCAGCGTTGCCGCTCATGTGATTCACACGAAATCGGGAAGGTGCTAAGGTTCGGCTTTGGCGAAGGCTATTAACATTTTATCACCACGTGTCGTCACCTGTCAGTAAGTGTTAATGTTTTGAGGTTTGATTTGTCATGTTGGTAGTGCCATGAGTGCAGTAATGCGTGGCAACAGCGCATCAAACTGTCAGAGTTGCTTATACGCTGCCGGTACTGTAGTTCAGTGCATCAGTTTTCAGTAGCACTGAGGATACCAAGAGCCCTGTCTGTTTTTCTCCGAAGCAAAGCAAAGTGCAGTGCTGCCCTCATCGCCAGCCCTACACTCCATTTTGTCGGGTTATACATGAAAGTTAGACATATTGGGTGACAAGAGAAATATCAAGAAAGATTGAATTGAATTGAATTTGCCTTATTTTACGTGGCGAGACTCAGGCCATGAGGCCTGCTCTTCCGTCTCACCACGCACATTTCGTTACGCTCCTTTCAACAATAGAAAGAAGGTATTACTTGGGCGACGAAACAGGCGATTTGAATTTAGCTCAGTGGCATCATTTAGGCTTGAAGATCTTTTACATGCAGTAAATCTACTAACATGGGACAGCCGGCTTTACTTCCCCTCCGAAGGAAGGCGTACGAAGGATTTTTTCGCCCTTAAAAATCCACGGCTTCGATCGGGTTTGAACCCGCAAACTTGAGTATAGCAGTCCGGTACGCTAACCGCTACACCATCGCCGCCGCAGATTCACATTATAGAAAATAATGTTCGTTTTAGGGTAGTGCAAACAATTCTCATTTTGTTGTACTTATCATGTTATTCAAATGTCAACTCTGTTTTAGGTTCTGTGTATTTCATTTCTTTATTTCGTTGTTTTATTCCATTACTTTCCATTCTCTTTAATAGCGATGTGTTGTCAATTGCTAATAAGAATATTACTTTTTGAAAGATTTTCGAAAATCAGATTCATAGCTAATTAAGTTCGAGATACCTGTTTTGATGTTGAAACTAAATCTTGATAAGTATGTCTACTTCGTTAAGAATTTTGCTCTCTGCTCACGTGTAGGCGTTAGTATGCAAAATTTAGTAAGTTTATATAGGGGCAAGAATGCAAATGGAAATTGCCGTAGTTATCATATTTCGTGAAGGACACTTGAAAACCTTCACAGGAGCTCCATAATTATATCTCGCTTCGGCACTGGGTTTAAATATTACGTTCATTGTCCTAATAGGCCTTTTTTAATGATCGTTTCTATTCTAAACTCTTTCATTATGATCACTTATATCTTCTAAAAAAATTATTAAACTTCTTTACGCTTTGAACCCGTTATGTTTAGTAATAACGTGAAATTTTCCATAAAAAATATTATGACATAGCAAAACGCGATCCACATCTTAAAAACTTGCATCAAGAACTATATACCCATTTTGATTCCAAGTATTAAGGAATAATAGGCTAGTATAACGTAAAATACGTGTCAAAATAGAATATAATGAACATAACTTATAATGGTTTAATACATGTATAAAACAAGATTAAACTGCAATACTGATGAAAAATAAATGAGAAAATAAGAATATATTTCAATACTTCCATAGTTTGTAATTTCCGTTATTATTATTATTATTATTATTATTATTATTATTATTATTATATAAAATCATCTTAAAATGGTTATTCCTAAAGAACGATTTGATGTTGGTTCGTAGAATGGTTAATTATTTTGGTCACTAGCAAGACTGAAAAAATTAAAATTGCCAAAACGTTGGTAGAATTGCAACTTTTCACAAATTAGTTTTATAATTTTCACGTCGTACTACGTACTTACGTAGTAAATTGAAAGTATTGAAGTGCTACAGGGGAAAGTGGCGATTTTTTGGTAAAAAAACAACAACGTAGGGGTCCTGTTATACAAAAAAGTGGATAAGAAAATTTTCCTGTATGCAGAAAATTATTTTCTCTTCAACACGTTGTGTAACCAATATTTACGTTTTGTGGGACCTTGACACCGGAAACTATGTTTTGTGGCAAAATCTCTGTAATACCGACTTTCTATCCAAATTAACTTTTTCGGTCAACCCTAACACTTAAACAGTTTACACGATTTTCTCAAAAACTGATATCCAAGATCCCTTAGCTCCCGATCGGTCTCCCGGTATGCGTGGTGATGTAGTGAATGTGAGTGTAAACGTATGTACGTAAGTAGTGAATGAATGAATGCCTTATTTTACTAGGCGAGACTCAGGCCATGAGGCCTGCTCTTCCGTCTGCCCACGCAAATTTCGCTACGCTCCTTTCACCAACTAGCGGAGAAAGAAGGTATTACTTAGGCGACGAAACAGGCAATTTGAATTTAGCTCAGAGGCTTCATTTAGGCTCGAGGATCTTTTACATTCAGTAAATCTACTAACATGGGACAGCCGGCTTTACTTCCCATCAAAAGGAAGGCGTGCGAAGGATTTTTTTCGTCCTAAAAAGCCACGTCTCACGGCTTCGATAGGGTTTGAACCCGCGAACTTGGGTATAACAGTTCAATACGCTAACCGTTACAAGTTACACCATCGCCGCCGCATAGTAGAGAGGATAGGATAAGGAAGAAGACAACGAGAATGATCGCGCGCGGTCCGTGGCCCGTTTGTTAGGGTACCCCTCCCGCATTTGTCCGGTGTTGATCGGAGGAACCATGGAAAACTACTGATAAGAGCAGCCGGTCACAAGAATTCTCCTCCAGACAGCAGCTGAACTCGACCTAGCTCTCTAGCTAAGTGTCGAAATCCTGCCACCGTCGGGACTCGAAACCTAAGACCTCAGAGACACGGCAGTGACATGAGTTGATAACCTTAACCACCTATTTAGTTGTGAGATGGCTCTTGATAGAATAATGAAGAAAGATTAGTACCACGAAAAAAGCAAGTTCAATAAGTAGAATCGTTCAGCGCAGGAGCAGAATACTCAATTAAAACAAATTCGGCAGTCGATGTCGGATATTATCAGGTTACGAATAACCCAGGCATTTAAACTCCCACCTTTAAGGTCAAATCGCAAAGAGGCGAAGAACACGTAACGAGTTGCAAAAAATCGAGAGAGTTCCTGCAAACGCGCACCGAAGTGCTTGGCTCTTGCGTCTTATCAGTGGCCCCGCGCGAGGCGAGTTGTTGCTCTGGCTCATTAGCGAAAGACGAAACCACCGAGGTCCGCGGAGGTGGAGGGGAGTGGGGCTCGTGGAGTGAGGAAGAGAGGGGTCACAGCAAAAGCGGGATGGGGAAAACTGTGGGCGAGAAAACTGGACTCGATCGGGACCAGATGTGGGTGAACGGATGCAGGGGAGAAACGGATGGAAGCGTGGTCAGGGTGGAGAAGATCGGAGAGGGGTGGGAAGGGGAGGGTTTGAGAGGGGTGGTCAATGACAAACGAGGACACTTTGTGACGATGCAGGTCAGAAGCGAGGAAGAATCGACGCGGGACGCGAGAGCGGGACGGGAGAGCGGGTCGGGAGAGCGGGTCGGGAGAGCGGGACGGGAGAGCGGGACGGGAGAGCGGGACGGGAGAGCGGGACGGGAGAGCGGGACGGGAGAGCGGGACGGGAGAGCGGGACGGGACAGCGGGACGGGACAGCGGGACGGGAGAGCGGGACGGGACAGCGGGACGGGACAGCGGGACGGGACAGCGGGACGGGACAGCGGGACGGGACAGCGGGACGGGACAGCGGGACGGGACAGCGGGACGGGACAGCGGGACGGGACAGCGGGACGGAAGAGCGGGACGGGAGAGCGGGACGGGAGAGTGGGTCGGGAGAGCGGGTCGGGAGAGCGGGTCAGGAGATGGAGTGGTAGAGAGGCGAAAAAGGACGAAAGGATTGGTGGACACCGTTGCTCATCTAAATGATCTGGGCTGTCCAGGTGACGCCGCGTCGAAGGCTGTGTTGGCGACGTTTCGACCATCTTGGTCAGGGCAGGGCAGACCAGCTCTGAGGAAGACCACAAAAAGATGGTCGAAACGTCGGCAACGCAGCCTTCGACGCGTCGTCACCCGGATAGCCAAGATCATTTACATGATTCTGACCGCTGAAGCCTACGACCTCACCGTTCACTTCTTACATTTATATTCCTCAGATAATGAAATTGGTATTAGGTCCTTGAGGAGAACCAGAAACCAAAGAAGGAACAACTTCTTTAAATGCTAAGGAAAAATTTTGCATTTTGGTGTTTTTACACTTAGTTCGGTAGACTGCGCACACGCACTGTCGGTGAGCACATCTGCATATAAGTGAGCACGTATGTGTATGTGTATGGGTACGCGCGTGTGTGTGTATGTGTGTGCGCGTGCGCGTGCGCGCGCGCGTGTGTGTGTGTGTGTGTGTGTGTGTGTGTGTGTGTGTGTGTGTGTGTGTGTGGTACGAGGACGTGGGCCGGCGCCGAGCCCGTTACTGTTCGGTCGTGGCCCGCTGGGGTCGCCCACTCCTTACCGCTTTTTACTCCTTGCTCCGTTCCCACCGCCGCGCCTGCCTGATTGGCGCAGACTGATTTCGGCCGAGGGGGGATGGCATGTACGGAGAGGACACCGCACGCGTTGCGTTTGCCTCCTAATCAGATGGAGCTCGCCCTCGCCCGCGAAGCGTCCGCGCTCAGTGCCACAAGCCCCGATCTGAGCGGAAACCACCCGTGGATTAGGTGGCTCAGGGCATCAATTCATGTCACTGCAGCGCCTCTGACCGGGAGGTCCTAGGGTTACACTCCCCACGGTGGCACGGTTTTCAACACTAACTACATAACTAGGTCCAGTTCAGACACTGGCTGGAGGAGAATTGTAGCTGCCGGCTGGTCTGATCGGTAGTTTTCCGTGGTTTCTCCGATTAATACCAGGCGAACACCGGAACAGAACCCTAACAAACAGGACCGGGAGCGGTAGCTCAGTGCATCAACTGATGTAACTGCAGCACCTCTGACCGGGAGGTACGAGGTTCCCACTCTCCACGGCAGCAGGATTTTCGTCACTAGCTTTTCAGCTAGGTCGAATTCAGTCGCTGTCTGGTGGAGAATTCTAGCGGCCGGCTGCGCTGATCGGTAGTTTTCCTTGGTTTCTTCTGATCAAAACCAGGCGAATGCTGGAGCAGTACCCTGGCCACGGGCCACGGACCGCGCGCGATATGTTCTTCCTCTTCCTTGTCCTATCCTCTCCCCTTACTCACACACACACCCTTACACTCACATGCACTACACTACCACATATTCCGGGAGACCGGTCGGGAGCTTAGAGCTTGTCCCGGCTGGGGCGGTGCCCCGCTGGTGGGAGAGTCCTGGTTAGGGGGAAACCTCGCTAGCCGACGGTATGTCGGCGCCGGATCTCGCCACACAGCGGGAGAAGATCACCCGAGAAAAAAACATACACTACACTTACGGGGCTAGTGACCTTAGCCGTTGATGCGCCCAGAATCACTAATCTATCTATGAATCAATCTAGCCAACTTGTCCAACAGCTTCTCCCTTACCTTATCGGTCATACTCCGCCCTTCCTACTATAGAAGGATTTTCGTAAGGATGAGCCAAAGTAACAGTTCCCGTAACAAGTCAACATCACGTGTCATTCAAAGAAGTATCCCTCCGCCGCGACAGTTGTTCAGCCACGCCTCTTCGCAAAGTATTTGAAAACATCCCTATACAGAAGTCCAAGCGTTTCGATGAGGTATATGCACGTACGCGAGTTCGGGGAATATTTAAATTTAATTACGAATGTGGAAAATCTCTTAAAATGCTCTCACGATCAGTAAAAGAAAACTGCCACGAATGTAAATAGAAATAAAAAAGACTTTAAGCCGGAAACACGTGACCCGTACGCATCTCTCATTGAAGTCTCGGTTTTAAAATAAACATAATATTTATCACAGAAAAAGTAAACTCAATGTAATGTTTATAGAAAAAAAGAATTTTTACAAATGAGCACATAACACTGAACTTCCTAATTTCAATTATTTATCGCGGCGCACTATATTTTTGTCGGACGAGGACATCACAAAAGGAAGCGTCGAAGCCATTTACAAGTTAGCCAACTGCAAACGAACGAATGCAGAAAGAGAGTCTAATGAGCTCGAGGGCACAACGACCACAGAATCTTCAGTAATGTTGCCAGCACTAGCTGTCACTTTGGCTCATCCTTAGGAAAATCGTTCTGTATTTCCTCTCCCCCTCTTGTCCTGGCCGCTTCGCGCTGCCTCTTGGCGTCTCCCTCCCTCCCCGCCATGCTCTTACCTCCGCCTCGCAAACTGCAATGCTGAGATGCAGCGCGGATTGCATTTAGGGTTGAACCAACTTATTTCAACGAAAACTAATTGTACGATAACACTTTGAACAGCGAGCTGACGGGAGCGGCTCCGGCAATCGTCTGGTTTGATGTAAATGATAAGAGATATCGCGGAAAACGTCTTATGAAAGCAGCCATTTGCTAGAATTCTCATTCTCAGAGAACGCTTGAATTTGACACAGCTACCATATGTCACCATTGAAGATGTCCAACGCAATCTCAGATTTTCAATTGCAGATCCTGCAACTTGGACAGATCGATCGGAGAAGACCCATTTGTACGATTTAGTGTAGCCTGCGTACGTTTTAGGCGCTAGTTGTGTTCACAGATAGGCGGATCGCGAGTTAGATGGATGGATGAATGGACGGACGCTTCAGAAACACTTTTTCTTCGGTGACCTCCAAAATATGAATTTCCGTTAAAATCTCAACCTAGGGTTTTTGCGAAATTACGGAATTTTCTTTACACTAGTTGAATTCATAAAGAAAAAGTTCACGTGCTTACTTTTGTAACACACATGTTCTTGACCAATAACAGAGAAGTTTACAAACCAAATATTGATACTTAATAATTGAGAATAGCTCTAATAAATGTTTCGTTCGATTCTGTATTACATGAAATTTGCATTTGATATTATATTATGCTTGCAGTTTTAATTTCTTTTATTATTAGTTATTATTCGTGTAATATTATTTAAAATAATGTGGATCGTAATTTCATTTGGATCCTATTTGACTATTGCAATACTCCCTCGCAGGTGGACTGGTAAACCAAAGCCACCTGTGGCAAGTAGGGTAGCTATCCGCTAGGTGGCCTTGACTGAATCCTGCGTGTCAACTGGCACGAAACGATTCAATGTAAACATTTAACTTATAAAAGTCGTAGAAAAATACTGATGTAATGGAAACTCGATGTAATGGACATTAATACAATCTTGTGAAGTTTATGACACTTGAACGTATCGTTTTTGATTGATTGATTAATTGATTGATTTTTCATGTTTCCCGGCATGTCAACTGCTTTGGTCATTAGTCCCGTTAGTGTAGTGCATGTTTTTCTCCAGAGTTGGCGGTGATCTTCCCCCGCTGGATGACGAGATCCGGCGCCGACCTACCGTCGGCTAGCGGGGTTTCCCCCTAACCAGGACCCTCCCACCAGCGGGGCACCGCCCCAGCCGGGGCAAGCTCTAAGCTCCCGACTGGTCTACCGGAATTTGTGGTGGTGTATTGCATGTTAGTGTAAGTGTATGTGTAAGGGAAGAGGATAGGACAAGGAAAAGGAAGGACAGATCGCGCGCGGTCCATGGCCCGTTTGGTAGAGTACTGCTCAGGCATTCGCCTGGTGTTGATAGGAGAGACCTCGGAAAACCACCGATCAGAGCAGCCGGCCGCTAGACTTCTCCTCCAGTCAGCGACTGAATTCGACCTAACTGAAAAGCTAGTGTCAAAAATCCTGCTGCCGTCAGAACTACTCAAACCTAGGACTTCCCGGTCACAGGCGCTGCAGTGACATCAGTTGCACTGATCTACCGCTCCCGGTCGCACGTATCGTAATATTACATCCGTATATTAATACCCATCATTACATGATCGTTTCACTTAGCGTCACGCCGCTTGTCCAGCACGTGCGATCGGCCCACTGCCCAATGGTCGCGCGGCAACGCAGGTCCGAGGGCGGGCTGCGCTGGATAATTAGGGTCAGCGGTGGGGGAACCCGGGGTGCAGGGTCGCCGGATAATGGCGTGTTGGATTGTTCGGTAATGGCTTCGTACATATGGATGCTTTCGAACACGGAAATTCCGGGAAAAATGCATCAAATTCATAAATATTATTGACCAACTCTTGTATTCAATGGGTTTACAGCGATAATGTCATCTCGGAGTTTTAAGTTTGTGGTGTTTCTATGTTTTCTCTATGTTGTTATGTTTCTATGTTTTAGGATAAGCGTTTTTGCTATTTCGCATGAATATTTTATTCTCTTTAACAAAAAAAGGAGTATCTAAAATACTAAAAACTGTATTTGTGTTATCAAGAAATTTTGCTGATTTGTTTTCTAACACAGTTTGTTCTGTACCTGAAGAGTTTCTAAGAGAATCACGTCCAGTTTCTGATTATTAATGCTCATGATTCGATAAGGATCTAGTTATTATTCAATAACACATACGGTTAATATACCTTACAATGTTGCACAAACACAACGTTGGTCAAACACATTTGAATATATTTTAAGACGATAATACAAAAAGGCAGAGATTCCAAGCTTTGGTGCAGTAGAGTTAGATTTATAACACACTGCTGCCGGTAACTAGTAGAAGAGAGTGTCAATATCCTACGAATTTCTCATATCGAAATTGTTTGTGACCAAAAGATTATGAGCAATGTGTAACTGTACAAGGGATGTGACGTAAGAGCAGGAAATATACGACAAAATTAAATAAATAGAAGACAATCATCGAAAAAAGAACCAGTTTTTTAAATCATTTCCAAATTCTTTGAATATGAGAATAAAGTATCCCCCACTAAGATAAACTACTCAGCAGAACAGCTGTTATCACGGAATACATTTCAAATAACACCTCTTGATCGTAATTACTTTGCAACTATCATAACAGCTACTCTGAAAACGAACGCTCACTTGATCCTTTCTTTTCTTCTGCAATATTCAGATGTAAACTTCACCATTACCAAAGCGTCAGGAGTAATGTAAAATGCATATTGATGAAAATTCTTTTTATTTTTTTCCTAGGGCTTTTATCCAGCCGACAGCCGGTTGCCCTTTACGTCCCGAAGGGACGCATATTCGACCGTACACCAGACAAACACTTGCGGGCTCCTCTGATCTGGGGTCAGCAGAACGCGAGGCCCTCCGCGACAACACACACAAAGTCAAGGGACAAACAGCCATGCCCAAGGCGGGACTCGAACCCGTGACCCTTCGGACAAATTCTTTTTATTATTATTATTATTATTATTATTATTATTATTATTATTATTATTATTATTATTATTATTATTATTATTATTATTATTATTATTTATAAATGGGACCTCTCAACTTAATATTGTAAATACTTTTTCCTTTTACAATCCATAAGTTTTACGTTTTGATTCCGTTATTTCTAATTTTTTCAGGCGAATAATGTACAATAGAGTAAAGAATATGCAAAATCTGATTTTGGCCTTAACACGAATTCAGGTGGCCGAGTATTTTGAATGATTATTAATAAAACACGAAATCCAGTTAATATAAGCATTATCACGTGCCAATGTGACAAACTCCATCATCGTTTACAAATGGATTTGGCGAGATGACTGCGTGAGTGGATTCATTGCCTTACAGTTGAGCGTGATATTGAAAATATCACGGTGGCGCGTGGAATTAATTCAATTACACTAGGGGCGCCTTCATGACAAAACAAAAGTCATGCAGCGGAAACTCGATATCTCACATCTGAAGAAGATACTGTTTCTCAATTATCGTCTTACCTTCGGCCCTGATTTCCCAAACATTATGAACGCGGAAAATACGAAGCTGAAACGGAAATATAATTCGAGATTCTGAATAGTTTCAAAACCTTTGTACATATTTATATTCATTTACATTCTTTTTATATTTATTCACATTTATTTTTATGTTTTCATTGTGAGGAATTTTCCCATCCTTGGTCTGATTGCCCCTTCACCCCCACGAGAGGTTACTTGAACCCTTTCAAAGGTAGGTTTCTCGAAAGTAAAGACGATTGAACACGAAATCATCCTCCGAACCATCGCTCTCTCTCCCTCCCTCTCTCTCTTCCTCTCTCTCCCCCTCTCTCTCCCCCTCCCTCTCCCTCTCCCTCTCTCTCTCACACACACACACACACACAAACACAAACACACACACACACACAAACACACACACACACACACACACAATACCCATCTTTACTCACATCCTAATTCATGCCGTGATTCGCAGCCGCGACTTTTGGCACCGATTACACTGTGTTAAATTTTTTTTTCTTTTTTCTGGATAAAAAGAATGTTATTCTTACAGACATTTCAAAGCTGAATTCAAATCTGTATTGAGACTTTTTTCTATCATGGATAGTTTATGAGTTATTGTGTTTTTAATTTGTGTGTTTGTACTAACATTATTAGAGGTTAGACGTGATATGGATTAAGATATTTTGCAATTTCAATAGTATCAAGACAATTGCAATAATAACTTTAATATTTTACCATTATATAAACACAAGAAGAGATAGAAGGAAGCAATTTATAGAAAATTTTTAATCAGTTCCAAAATGCAGTGAAAATGAAACAATACAAACATTCGACACTTTTGTCTTTTATAAATATCAGAACTGTCCCTTATTGTCCAAAAAAGTGCCAGGGCCAAAGGATGCCAGTATGTTTGGCAACTACTTCCCCTGATATCGTCTTTCCATGGTCTGTTTATCTTTATGGAATCTTTCACCATGCTCGTCCACAGCCCCACAGTTATCTGTGAAGAAGTCATTATGCGAATATAAGAAATGAACCTATGAACCGTATGGGAACCGTATAGCATCCTAAATCTTGGTAAGCATTCAACAGTTCTTTTACTGTAGTTTTATAGTCAATCTTCCAGTTTTGTTCAGGTCAAGATTCTAATACATAACGGGACTGTCTTTCCCAAATATCCTATTCACAAAGGAAACGAGAATATTGGGTATAACCTAGCTGCATTCCCAAGATTAAAGCAACAATCTTTAAATCCCCACATATATGCCACTCGTGTTAACCATACAGAGTTGCTGTAAGCATATGCTTCAATACATCATAAGTCTCCTTTGCCATAGTGGCATAGGCGATTGGAACAGAAAACATTGTATTGCTCTTGTGCAATAGAACACCTTTGAGACTAGCTTGCAAAGCATCTATCAATAACCTCCTCTGGTTTGGATCATAACTGAATCTCAATGCCCCCCCAAAAAAACCCACACACATCAATGCAGAAAGATGTTCCCTTGCTTAAGCCCAGATCACGAACTATGTCATTTAGTTTTGTTTGTGTTACAAGCTGAGGGGTTTAATCTGCTATCTGAATGGAAGGACTTTTTCTTTCTGGGGATGATGAATCACTGCTCTCCCAGTGCAAAAGTTTGTCAGTCTCATGTCGTACATTTGAATATGATAGTAATGCAACAGGAAGTGTTTCTGATAGAGGAACTGGCGTCCTTGTTGATGGCAATTTTTTTGTATTCAATGGACTTCTTCGATCTGCGGTTAGTGAAGCCTTGTGTACTTATTATACAGAAATAGCAATCCGTAAGGTGTTCCTTGGACACTCTCCATATTATAGGCACAGCAAACGACATAGAACCACCTTTCGCAGTCCTCCAGTTAATTAATTTCACATAACAAGTGGAACAACAAAAATGAGGAGCCCATGTCTTCTCGTGATTTCCTATTTCTCAACCAAAGTAGTGTTTACAGGCCCTCAAAAGGATTCATCTTCCTATTCCTTGTGAGAGTAAATTCTCCTCAAATATAGCAGAAATTATCTGCTTGATGCTCACATTTATGGTGGGACATTTTCTAGGAAACAAAACAATTTAATGTAAAAATGAAGAAAATTGAAAACAGTGTAATTTTCACTTTGATTTTCTGACATATACTAAGCTGTTTTAAATTGTGGTTATGGTCAGACTAGTTGGAAGGTAGGTCTACAACTTCAACATCAGTAAACAATATTACAATATATGAGCTTACCTACCAATTAATCCGGAACTTACAAATGAGCGTACAATGAGTCAAAATTCTTACACAGACAAGACAACATTTAAATGGAATATAACATACAATTTACACAGTCATACGATCGTTGCCGTTGCACGAAACAATGGAGCTAGTAGCAGAATATTTAGCACAAAATCAGTTTAGCCAACTTTACTACGAATACATTACCTCTTTCCTGGATACCTAATACGAAACTAAGAAGGAATGTTTCTGAATTTGTAAAAATATCCCTGATACGCAATTTTCAACCTCAAATTTGAATTTAGGATGCAAAAATCATTAGAGAACACATATTTTCACTTCAGAAAAAATACCTTGTAACACAGTGTTACGTGCCCTTGGCTAAACACGGCTGCCTTTATTCACATTTGCTTAAGAAAAGTTGTGTAACCCGCTGACACATGCGCATTGCCTCACAAATTGGAATAATTCGAGAATATGGAATACATTTTTCAGCGAGACTCGTATACAATTACACTATTGACTTCATGGATGTCCTTATAAGCATAATGTAAAGTGCTGTAGTGTTGTGAAGTGTAGTGGGGTGTTGTTCAGTTTTATAAGGAAGAAGGAAAACTAAAGAATATTAAATATAGTTCCATGTATTGCATGTGTGCGTTGTACTTTGGCTCTAGGTAACATAAAATTTTCTTATTAATGTTTTGATTTTTCTTCTTCCTCTTCTTCTTCTTCTTTTTATTATTATTATTATTATTATTATTATTATTATTATTATTATTATTATTATTATTATTATTATTATTATTATTATACTTTTGTATTGCATATTCTAACACACAAATGCTAATTGCTATCAGGACACGCCTCATTTCGAATGTATCTATTACCAACATTATTTCTATTATCAGAGCATCTCTTGGAGCTATTCGTTTTCTCATCTCAACGCGGACCAGCTCGAGTAGACATTTTCCTTTGGAGAGCATCGGGAGATTTCTGTCAGTGGCAGAGCGACGACGAGCGGCTCGCTTCTCGGTTCTTGGGCTTCTCCGCATCGCCCCCGCCCCCGCTCCCGCCCCGCCGACCCCGCCCCCGCACGCGCCCGCGCCCCCGTCCCCGCTTCTTCCCGCTCCCCCGCCCCCGCCCGCGCCCCCGCCCCGCCCCGCCTCCGCCCCCGCCTCCGCCCCCGCCCGCGCCCACGCGCTACACAAACAGCGCACGCACCAACGCGACTCGACGCGGTCCGCGAAACGTCAATAAATAGGCCGCGGCGCAGAAACACGCTCGGCGGCGTACGCCCGCCAAGGTCACGGCACGCTCTCCCCCCACCACCCCCACCCACGCCTCGCTCTCGCACGGGAACATCAAATCCCCTTTACAATATCAACCTCGAACAAATTCAACAACAACAACAACAAAATAATAATAATAATAATAATAATAATAATAATAATAATAATAATAATAATAATAATAATAATAATAATAATAATAATAATAATAATAATAATATCAGAAATAAATAGAAAAGATTTCGAAGTATGAAAACTTACCCTTTGAACTAAAACATGTTTGGAAATTAAATGCTTCCAAAACATACCCACTCGTGATATCGGCGGAAGGCCTGGTCAGTAAAAACTTCCTAAAAAACTTAACAGAACTTAAACTACCGAAAAACGTTCTGAACCTGGGACAGCGCGCAGTTTTGTTGCAAACAGCCCATATCGTTAGAAAATTTTTATCTTAAGTCCAGATATAAGGTGAAGTTGTTCTTCTGTGACGGAACCTGTCCCCAAAACAACTCTGGGGAAGGTGAGCATTTTACCAGCAAAAGTAGCTGAGAAAAGTAAGATAATAATAATAATAACAATAATAATAATACTAATAATAATAATAATAATAATAATAATAACAGAAAGAAATAGAAAAGATTTCGAAGTATGAAAGCTTACCCTATGAACTAAAACATGTTTGGAAATTAAATGCTTCCAAAACATACCCACTCGTGATATCGGCGGAAGGCCTGGTCAGTAAAAACTTCCTAAAAAACTTAACAGAACTTAAACTACTCAAACACGTTCTGAACCTGGGACAGCGCGCAGTTTTGTTGCAAGCAGCCCATATCGTTAGAAAATTTTTATCTTAAGTCCAGATATAAGATGAAGTTGTTCTTCTGTGACCGAACCTGTCCCCAAAAGAACTCTGGGGATGATGAGCATTTTTACCAGCAAAAATAGCTGAGAAAAAGTATAATAATAATAATAATAACAATAATAATAACAACAGTAATAATTATAATTATAATTATAATAGAAATAGAAATGCGAGTCACCTCTCATCATCATCTTAACACTTCATTCTTCACAATTCAAGGCTTGACAACCTTATCTTACCTATGGATACAGCCGAAATGCTGATTATTATTGCAATATTATTATTATTATTATTATTATTATTATTATTATTATTATTATTATTATAGAAAGAAGTAATCCGCGAAAAGGGTTTTAGTGGCGACATTGGACAAAGAAATATGTTTATAAATTAGTATTATTTTCTTTAATTAATCCACAGAACATGTTCATTACATCGATTTCGAAATTTTCCACTTTTTTGACTACCCGTGCTATGGAGTGGGAGGTACTCGGAAGATATTAGCCTCCAAAAATATAAATGAAAGTGCAAAAAGTTATAATTTTCTAAATTATAGGACCAAACGAAGAAGAAGGCTTTAGAGTGGATAACATTTTCTCTAAGGGAAAAATATTAAAAAATATTCGAGAGCAATTTGGACACCCACTTAATAATATTAATTAGTCTAGAGCAGGCCTACGATAGTGAATCTTCTGTTAACTGTTTGAAGTACCCAACAAAAGTGAGATAAGATAAACATGAAGAGTACGCAAAAATCTACAAGAATGCCAAAGATATAAAAACCAGTGAAGAAAGATCTTAGTAATTTCAAATTACCAATTGTCTAAAGCAAGGAAGTTGCCTGTTCCCCACTTCATTTAAAATATATACACATCGTGCTTTACAAAGAAGAGAAGTCTACATCTATCGGTATAGAAATAAATGGAAATTGGTTGAATATTTATGTTTGCTGATGGCCAGACAGGAGTGGCAAATTATGGGAAGATATTACATATATGATTAGGAAGTTGATTGAGAAAGAAAAGTAGGTGATTGAACATCAATGTAAAGGACGAGAAAACCTTCCAACAGAAGAGGAAGGAATAGAACTTTAAGAATCACTTAGTGGTATAATAAAAATTTATAAATACACATATCTATCAACAAGAAGGGCCATGTGGAGATGACATACGATACCGTATAAATCTGGGTAGAGCCACTATGCCCCAACTAAATCCATTGCTTTGGTCATCAAAGTTTCGGTGAAAAACCAACACAAACATGTTCCAGGCCATCGTTGAACCTATTACAACATACGGAGCGAAATGTTGGACTGTGAGGGGAAACACAGGTTAAATGTTGAAGTAGTAGGAATGTATAGGAAATATAATAGTAGAAATGCAATTCGCGAGAAGAGCCTCCAGAGTACTGGAGGTTCATACCACAACCAATGAAGAATTGAAAGAGAAAGATCTACCAAGGTAGAGACTATTCTTCACTACATTGAAGCCAAAGAGCTAACAAGGTGTGGTCGTATCAGTTGAATGGAAGAGGAAATGATATTAACAATATTTTTCTTCACCAACCACTGAGGCGAAAAGGAGAGGCAGACTGTGGGCAACATGAATTCTGATAATAGACAGCAATGTCTGTCAATGAAAGAAACCTGAATCAGGAAGAAATCCAGAACAGGTCCTTGTGGAGGCTGAAATACAGGTGTGGCAGAAGCCGTAGGCCCCTCTTCTGATGAGATGATGATACTTATATTATTAGTCATATTATTAAAATAGTTAAAAATATAAATCGTAAAATAAAAATTAATTTGTGGTCCCTGGAGCCCCCCACCTTCCCCCTTGGGTATGAAGGGAATTTATATCTTTGTAATCACTTCACTTTTAATTCTTTTTTTTAAGTTATCCTTTACTGATACACTTTACTGATTTTTTTCTAACAATCATCTTGATTTTCTTCATTTTCATAAAAGAATTAATGCAATTAAATTTCTGAGGATACCTTAGTCAGATTGTCGTGTATCGTTGGCGAAAGTCTGATTTTCTGACTTCGTGGCAAACCCAATACTTGCACTAACTGACTTGTGTATTCTTTCTTTAGATTATTTCATTATGCATTTTATGAATTATTATTAACTATTAATACTGTAAATTATAAAATTAATATCTGTATCCGTGCGGAAATCTTGCAATTGGTACAGTCAGATCCTGAACTATGGTAATGGTAATGGTAATGTATGTAGGATCGGTAATGTGCATAAGTAAGAATGCTAACATTTCTATGTATGTATGTTTCTTCATATTTCACACATTTTATGACATTACGTACATGGTGTTTTCTTTGTATTGACAGAGACAATATTCGCATAGAGTATCAAATACTGAAAATACTAATATTTGAAAGAACAACAACAATAATATTATTTATACATTTCCAAGTTAGTATTAGCATAATTAATATTTTATACATTTATTAAGATTATACATGTATTCAGTATTTTAGACGTTAGGGGGAGCCGAATGAAATGCCTTTACTACATTGAGAATTGCGTTTTCCTCTTGAGAAAAAGTGTCTTTCCCCCTTGATTAAAGTGTAAGTAGCTGCATTCGATCTTATCTGACCACATTTATAAGGTTTACAAAGTAGTGATGAAAAGTTTTGATAAATTCATAATATTTCACCAGAAGCTGCCTTATGAAATGAAATATTTCAAAAATTTAATGTCCTGTAATTAAGGAGTATACAAAGAGACGCAGTTTTATGACGACTTCCTTTTTAATTATGGTCATAATTATAATTTAATGTGAAATTCTCTTCCTGACATTGTAATCTATAAGCATTTTAATTCATTACTTTTTGAATAATCTTTGTGGCTCAGAAAAATCAGGTCAGAATACAATGGCACGGTTTTTGCTATTTTTGACAAAGCTTTTTTTTAAGGAAACAAATAACACATAACAGAAGTTGTTCTTGTCTCTCGCTCAATGATATTGAAAATATATTTGAATTCCCACGTTTCTGTAATTTACTTAATCTGGCTGTAAAATACTCCGATCTGAAATTTCACATTATACATATCGACATAACTTCTAAACGTCATACACTTTTACATAAACTACACAAATCACAATGTGCGTTGATTGCACAGAGCATATCGCACTTTTAAAATCAATTACTGGAATATTCTCGTGCAAGAAATAAGCGGTTCAAATCTGATAGTAAATTTCAAATTTCAGTACAAGTCATCAAGTGATGCATAAATACAAATTGTATTCAGTTATTCCAACTTCAGCGATGTTTAGCCTTATCTCTTTGATAATTGATATCCCGCCTTGACTGTCTAGACTTACAGGAGTGGGAAAAAAATCTCAAGCATTTTTACAGAACTTGAATTTTGGTTGAGCAGCCTGTTTTGCTTGGTGGGTGCGCAATGGCAGCTCTTAATTGGATGGAGGACGAAGCAACTCAACACTGTTCGCCAAGTTCTTCTCGGTTCACCGAAGTGAAACAACTGCAACGAGTCTGACAAGTTTGCAGATGGGTAAGAATCCGTAAAACTCCAGAAGACTGACAATTATCGAGCCCACGTAGTAGTGCAAGCAATAGGTTGCTTCTATACTGAACTTGCTCGGGAGCTGTCATTATCTGCGGAAGAATCGTAGATCTCTATGGTCTGCTACTCCTTGTTCGACTCATCCAGCTGTTTAATTTCCGAAATTATTTCAGTGTTGAAGCTGAACTACCTGGGCCCCTCATTTATTATGCTGTTACGTTATCTAATGAACCACATCGATATTTATGGATCCCTTTTCGTGCATTCTCTAAACAATACAAAGACGCAGATTTGATATCCGGGTTCACAACATTTATGTATGTTATTCAACGCATTGTAATTCAAGTGTTTTCATGAGTGAAATTGTATCTTATAATCATGCTAAATTATTGAGACCATATTATTGAAATTATATAAATAGTTCAAGTCTTTATGGTCTTGGAACTAATTTTTGTTGACAAGGTGAATTCTTGGTATTCTCACAGAATGTGTTGCAGTATGCCATCAAATGAAAACTCAAAACTGCAGATCAAATGAACAAAATCATAATTTAAGACATCAATTTTCATAACGCATTCCATATCTTTCTAATATCGTTACTGTTGCCTCTTCCTGGAGCCGGGATTTCTTTCTGGTCGTCTTTAGATATATTCAGCTCTATCTTCACTGGGTTAGAGGTGTGATAAATTATTGTACTTGTTTATGTTTGCATCTATCCATCAAAAACAAAACGTTCCATTTCACAACATATTCCTCGGTCTGCTATTCGTATTTGCTACTGCGCGAGGGTTTCAAAAGATCATGTTTACAGTGACATTTTGCCTTTACTTCTATTTTTTTCTGTCTCATTTTATTATTCAGAAAATATTTTCTCAGGTTTGATTAGATTAAAATAATACATAGTTTGTTACAAGTGAGATCATTTTGTAAACGTGGAGTTGGTTGCATGTACAATTGCTCATTTTCTCGTATTTTATTTCATTGCATTATTTGTTATCGTTCTAGTAAAGTACAATATGTTTTTTGTATATTCTACATTAAGTATAGTTATTTGTTAGTATCCATTAATACAATAATTTCCTATTTTCATTTTAATATTATCAATTTCAATAGACCTGGGTGCAGACTATGGGAGGCGTATCTCATGACACACATTTTAAACGGATACATTTGCCAATGAATAATAATGTTGGGTAATATTTAAAAAAAATTAATGCCATTTGTATTATTATACGTCTTGTATTGTTCTGGGATCATCTGCTTTCCTAAGCGAGATTTTTTAATTGAAGCATTTATGTCACAGTCAAAGAAATTTTATCAATAAGTCTGTCATCCGTCATTGGGCAAGAAATGAATCATAAAAATATGATTATTAATGAACGTCCTCTAAATAATTTGGTCACTAAATAATTACAAAAAGTGATATTTCACATTTATTTTTATTTCTCCATTTTCCTGAAACTATTGATTTCTTGATTTACAAACAATTTTATATGCATAAAAGCATGTGATTTTGTATGAATAAAAAGCAATGAGATATTACAAAAGACGCAGATATAATTAATAATTGCACTTGCTATAAATAATTAGAAACATAAACTAACTACTCCTGAGCCTATTATTTTCGCATTGCATTTATTACCTTGGGGTTCGTAACATCATACATGTTCTTCAATGAAGACATTAATGAGACGAAGATATGTGGAAACATATATATTTTAATTTTGCGGGAAAGATCGACTGTCACTTCAAACACATTTCACGTGACGTTTCGTGAAGAACGTGTTCCATGGCAGTGAAATTATCTTGAACTAGGACGCAGCAAAAAACTGGATACACGAATGTATGCTAACACAGCGCATCCTGGACGAAACCCGAATTTCCCGAGCGAGGTCTTCGTTCTCATACCCATGTAACTCCAACAAGTCAGCCTTGAGAAGACAAGGGATACAGCTCCACGTGCACAGGGTCTCGTGCGTATCACGCGAGTCCATGAAGTGTTTTTTTCTTCTTTTCGTGTTATACATTTGCTTTTATGTTTACTCACGACAATTTCAGAAAATATTAAAACTAACTAAAGTAAAATAAAAAACTAAGTTCATATAAACAAAAATATTAATATATCTGAGTTATCTCTGGTAGATTGCCGATTGTTTTAATTGAAATTTTTTTCTTTGTACCCCACACGCGGAACCTGAATGTTTGTATTTTCAACAGTTGCACAGTTTGATGGAACTATTTATGTTGTTTCATAAGTAATGAAAAGAAACTGATGCAAATTTATTCCATTATTGTTTTATATTTAAAATGTAAAATATTTCGTCCTTTTCGCCCAACGGGTTTGATGGGGTTTTGTCTAATACCATTTCAGGTCACATTTTATTCCAATAGACTCACTCGGTAGATTTTAATGTAACTACAGTTCGATACTTGAAAGGACCGTTTGTTTTCATTGTTACATGTGCTGCAGAAAAGAGATGGCAGATTTATTCTAGTGGAGTATCAACCAGGGCTTGTTAAGTAAATTTTTGTAATTTCGTAATTTAACACGTCCAAAGTTCTAACGAATCTACAAACCAGTAAAATTTTTCGTTTCCTCTCAACTGAAAAAGTACAGTAATATAATTTACCATACTACTAGTTGCAAACTAAATGAAGGAAACTAAAAAAAATAGCTCAATAATAAATATGAATTATTTAACACGAGTAATTTCATTATGAAAGAAAAATGTTGCAAAAATTTCAAATATTGTATTATCTTATTTGCACAATCCTTTTTCATAGTTCATACGCCCATAAGTGCACGTCAGTAGGTCTGGTGCAGGTTCGGAGTGACTAGCGTAACACGCCCGATAAAGGGCATCACTGTGCATTCACAATAATGGCCGAATCGAAACGCTAATTTCGCGTCCATTGATTCGGCACTTCGCTTCGATGTCTTGCAATTCTCTGCTTTGTCGGCGGGCGGGGGCGGGCGGGGGCGGGCGGGGGCGGGCGGGGGCGGGCGGGGGCGGGCGGGGGCGGGCGGGGGCGGGCGGGGGCGGGCGGGGGCGGGCGCGGCCCCAAGACCGGTCTCAGAGCAGCAAAGGACCCCAGAGGTCAGGTACAAACGTTTTTTTTTAATTTATATATTACATTTTAAGAGGTTTACATAGTTCAGTTATAACAACTTTGTCACATGGTGGCTTAAAAACAAACTTACAACTAATATCTTACAGCTAATACATTGGGTGAGGAAACCTATTTAGGCACCTCTGTTTATTCCATTTCAGAGAACAGTTTTAGAAATACATGGAATCGATACCTGTTTTTGATTCTTGTATGATGTGTAGGGTTTCTGCACAGCGTGAATTCGAATAGAGATGGTATTTGCATGAAGTTTGTATAAAAGTTTGAGGAGAGATATGTGATGGGACGTGTAAACGTCTGCATGCCCCTCTGCAGACCTTTGGTACGAGAAACAGATTTACTCACAGAGAAATAAAAATAAATATTCAGGAGCCGATATTAATAAATAATGTGCAAACATATATTATTTTTATTTGGTCTCGGTGTATGTCAAACTAACATACAAGCTAGTGAACTGATTTAGTTGGCTCAGAACATCAATTGATGTCACTACAGTCCCTCTTACCAGGAAGTTCTAGAGAGTCCTTAGGTTGGCAGGACTTTTCACACTAACTACTACGTCCAATTTAGCCGCTGTCTGTAGGAAAATTCTAGCGACCGACTGCTCGGATCGATAGTTTTCCGTGGTTTCTCCGATCAACGCCAGGCGAATGACCGAGCAGTGCCCTAAGAAACGGGCCACGAACCGCGCGCGATCTTTCTCTCCTGTTTCTTGTCATAGCCTCACCCCTTACTTACACTTACATGCACTACACTACGACACATGTCGGGAGAACGGATCTCAACATTCTGCGGGAAAAGATCACCGCCTCTTCACGCGATAAAACATGCACTACGCTTACGGGAATAATGACCTTTACCGTTGAAGCTACTGACAGTTATTCAGTGCCTGCGGACTTGCACGAATCAGGGAGTGGTAACTAGATTGGCGAGGATTTAAATCTAAAGATTATTATTAAAAAATAACTGATTTGACAATCTCAGATTAATTTTGCAATACCTTCAGTTTACTTATATAAGAAATGGCATATTAATTAAGTATCGTACGCTGATTAGTATTAAAAATACAGAATGGGTAAAATTCTTTATAAATATTAACATACATGTTCAAGCAAATTAGTAATAAAAAGTGAAATATATGATGAAGATTGTTATAATGTAAAAACAAATGTAATATTTTCAGTTTTATTTCTGAAGTACTGATTATTTTAATACTAAGCCAATATTCAATGTAATTACAAATATTAAAGAGAATGTAAATATATTGAATCCATTCAGCATATAAAATAGTTTTTAATTGAATGAGATTTGCCTTTTTATGATGGTAAATAGAATGACTGATTTTACTAATGTAATTGCATGATAATAGACTTAGCCATTGTAAATTTATTTTTTAATTAATTATAAAAATATATTGTTCTAATAGAACATTATAAGAGAATATCAAAACACTGTATACAGAATAAATTCTTCTATAGGAACATTACACACATATTTTAGAATATTTAATTAGATAAGTTTGATTCTTTAGGTTTAAAGCATTCTTCTATATCTACATTATTTTGTAAAATGTACATAGAATTGTATATGTTTAGGGTGCATGTGTTTTTGTTACCTAACTTTTAAAAGCTCATGCTTTTAAAAGTTAGGTAATTTATTGGTCAGATTATTGTGAAACTTATTGACTGCAAACAAAGTGGATACTGAATTTCCACTATTACGAAAGTATATAATGTGGCTTTTAAAACACACTTACCATTAATGTGGACGTATTCGCGTGAATTTGTATCAAGTCTGAATCCTGGACACAATCATAATGTATTTGACCGACAACACCCCATGATTGTATCATCACTTCACTACGTTACCAAACCGAATCAAGGAGCTTTGTACGGCAAGGTGGCAAGGGAGAAGTTTGTTGTGACCACAGCACGTAACCAGACCAAGTCAAGGAGCGTCGGACGAGGTGGGGGGGTGAGATTTGAAATACTAACTTGTTTAATTATAAGTTTACAACTGACACACATTTTGTATGTAACTGACTGCACATTTAGAGTGAGTTTCTCATACGGATGTGAATAATTTCGGCAATTAACCTTTTGAAGTAATTACCTTCTTGTTCCAGTATTTACATTCCACCCAAGTCAATTTTGTGTCCCATATTCAACCTATGTTTGGAAATTATATTCATTTTATAGCCTGAAAAATTAATATTGTTTTTAAATATTAAATTGTAGGAACTTAATTGAAATTAAAGGAAATTATTATAGTGTTTGAAGGTATTGCATATTCTTTGAAACCATGTTCGTTTTTTCAATAGTTACTTAATTTTGGAACTCTCCTCCAATTGTATCTAATAATAAATCGGCGGAAGTGGGAAATATGAAGTACGGAACTGGTGATCATTAAGTGAGAGTCATTGATCCACCAAGTTCCAAAACACTTTAATTTTATTTTAGGGAGAAAAAAATTGACTTCCCTGTCTGTGTTCCTTTGCGGTACCAATTGTACTGCATAGAACCGTTGTAATCAGTGATAGACTAGTGCTCTGAAACAGCAAAAATGCTTCTAAAAACACACAAAATGGTTTTCGAAATAGTAGCAATTACACTGCTGAAAAACAAAAAAAAAACGTCTTTACAAATACTGTACTAAGATAGTATAATACACATGTTTTAAATCGTTTTTGTATTTTTTTTGTTTTTTAATTTAATTCTTCTTGTTCGACAACACAGTCTTTCAAGGGTTTTAAAAATACATAAGATTATTATATGACAATTTTGGATTGGCTATCCATAAGGTAAGTGAGGTTTAAACTCTGACATAATTATTGATTTAATGTTATTGTTAATTAAGAAGAGAAAGGAATATGATTATGTTAAGGAGCTGAGTGTATAGTGGTTTACGGGGGTTTGAATTTGTCTTTAGGAAATCTTGACTTTATGGGTGGGTGGACCGCATTTTTTCCCATGTTAAAAATGATGGTATTTGGTGAGGTATGCAGATTGTTGTAAAAATTGTTGGCTAATTTAGCTATGGTTTCTTCTAATTTTTAATTCTCTATGAATTTGTTCATTTGTAGTGAACCAGGGGGCATTTAGAGTATTTCTTAGAAATATATTTTGAATTACTTTGATTTTATTTATATTGCTAGGAGCTGCACCTCCCCAGATTGGGCATACATAGGTTATAGTAGGAAGGATTATCGATTTGAATACTAGCAGTGGGCATTCGATTTTCAATGTAGAGAGCGGGTTTAATATTGGAAATAATTTTGAAAGTTTTGCTTTTGCTTTATTTGCAACATTTTGCAATTTTAAATCGTTCTGAACTTATTCTCTAAGACTAATGAACTGAGGAAGGTTTATTAATTCTGGAACAATACGATCTCTATTCACTGTGAATACAAAGTTAAACACATATTTGAAAATGTAATTGAAATGGATTGTATTCACCAAGATCTAGTTATGTATGAATCATACGGTATGACGTAATGAGCTATAGCAGTCAATGCAATGCAATAGCAGGAAACTAATTAATCTTTTAATTTAAAAACTCCCAAACTTCTAAAATAAAAACCTCACTATCTTATTTTCGCAAATTACAATCTCACACTCATAAAACTTCTCACGCTAGATGATGAAACGTCGACTCTTTTTCATAGAATGATTCTTATTCTCACAATAAAACATCACGCAACCAAATGAAATAATGAACAAATGACGGCAGATAAGCCTTCATTCTATTAATTTTAAGATATGATTAAAATTTAGTATGTATCCTACGAAGTCGGTTAATAGTAGCACACGATAACACACCAGAAGTCTACTTCCTTTCTTTTAAAGCAAAAGTCTGGAAGATTGGTTGAGAAATAAACAAAAATTTATTTCTAAACAAAAAAATCTTCATATTTGAAATATAAAGAGTGTCAAACGAAATTTGATTTTAGGTTAAATCTTATGGCCTTAATATTTCTGGTTTAGGAATAACACATGCATTCTCTATAGATTGCAACTTTTGTTCCAAATGATCAAAAATAAATTCGTATGGGTCACATGGATTTTGTATCCATACATTGTGTGGATTTTTTGTAACTACCGAAATCATTGTGAAATCTGGTGGAATGTCAAGTCTATTCTTACGAGAAAAGGAATTTTTAATTGAGAAGTTAGGTACATCCAACATCAAATTCACTTTGTGCAAATTTTGTAAACTCATAAATGGGGGAATAAATCTCAGGCACAATCGCGTCAGAACCATCCTCCTTGTGGAATTCTATCAATTCGCACACCCGGGCTATCCGTGTGGAATAAGAACAATAATTTCTGTACATAGTAGTATTTAAATACATTTTTCATTTAATGTCGCTAGCGACCACTGTAGTTCCAGGGTATCCGTAAGGGAAACACACACGGACAGCACAAACACACTGAAACGTCCATGCCCGGCGCGGGATTCGAACCTGCGATCTTTCGAGGCGTGCAGCCATGACCATTAAGCCATTGCGGCCTCGGCTACTCAGGCCGAGAGCATTTTAGCATCTTCTGGTAATGTTCTCATGTTTAACTAAATGATTTAAAATGATAATGTTCCAACAGAACAGTACATTCTGTTTATAGTACAAGATATTGTTTGCAAAGAATTAAAATAAAAAATTGCAACGAAATGTAATTGATTGATGAATTTTTTCGTGTTTCCGAGCGCGTCAACTGCTTTGGTCATTAGTCCGGTGAGTGTAGTGCATGTTTTTTTCTCGGTGATCTTCCTCCGATGGATGGTGAGATCCGGCGCCGACCTACCGTCGGCTAGTGGGGTTTCCCCCTAACTAGACTCTCCCAACAGCGGGGCACCGCCCCAGCCGGGGCAAGCTCTAAGCTACAAGGAAATGTGCCTCTCGTATTATTACATTATTCAAATGAATTGTTCCACTACGGAAATTATTTTTAATCACCTATTTTCATTATATTTTTCTGTTCTAAAACTATTATTATTATTATTACTAGTGAAAACCCGTCAAAATTTGACGGTGAGATCTGAGATAAATGTAAAATACTGTGACCAGACTAATGTTCACAATACGTTGCATTGTTTGGATCTTCAGGGTATAACGAAGAAGTTCTGTGATGTGAGTTCCCAAAATTTTGAACACGTATGGCCCATGGGCAGGTGGCAATGCAATATCGGTGCCAAATTGCACAAAAGAAAGAGCACTATTATACTGACGGATATTATTCCTAAAGTTTTTGGATGTGTCATCATGTCCTATATACAATTTTTATTTCTTCTGGCATATCGCCTGAAGGTAAACTTATTTTCCCGTTTAAGCAACACAGAGTAAATCGTTTGCAGAATTTCTCTCACATGCGAAGTGCAAAGCAGAACAAAACTGACCTTTCATAGGCAACGACCCAGCAGAAAACGAAATGACCTCACTATCACGACACTTACGCTGACTTTCTCTTTCCCTGCGTCCAGTTAATGTACGTTTGCGTCTTTTGGGACGCGTGGGCAACGATTCGGAATTCGACATAACCTGTGAACAACTTCACTACTTCAGTACAACCGAGCAAAACACACTGTCCGAATGTTCTCTACAAAATTCACCACAAAAGCAAATACATGCAAACTGTCAACGCCACAATGCAATAATTACACTGAAACAAAACCTTGATGAATTGTAAACAAATCTCAACAATCAAAACAAAACATCAAACAGCGCCACCATGAAGCATCTATCGACTCATATATATCGATTTTGAAACAGCCACCCTTTGGAAGAAAACAATTGACTATTGATAAGCGTACTATTAAAGAAATATTTAATTAATTAATTTACACACTAAATGTTGGTGAATCAACACAAACAATATCTGATAACACATCTAGGGATCACATTCTTTCATTTAAAGGAAAAAATACTACAATCGGTTCAGTAGAAGCTCTAAACGAAGCCATGGCAAAATACCTTATTTTTTAAATATATAGATTATTATTATTATTATTATATTTATAACACTAGTCTATCACAAGAATTAGTATTATTTTAGTTTATATTATAATTCTATGAATTTCTATTCTAATAATTGTAAGAGTAGTCTATTTGAGCCATTTAGTAAAGTAAGAAAGGAGCAAGAGCGGGGGCGGGGGCGGGGGCGTGGCGGTGGGGTTGACGTGTTTAGCGTACCGTGTGTGGGGATGTTGGGAGGTCATTCTCCCCGCCTGGGCTTCGGACGCGCCGCGCGAGAACCCACGCGGAACGCACTTGCGGCAGCCCACTTGCTAGAGCGCGCGCGCGCCCGCGCGTGGCCCCCGCCTCCCGCCATCATGCGGATGGCCAGCACACGGAACGCGGGGATGAGGATCACACGCCCAGGGGGACGCCCAGGCGGGTGGCAGTGCAAGTGGAGTGCGACTGATCTTTGGGTGGATGTTTGAGTTGGTGTTCCGCATGGGTCTTTGTGTGGGCGTTTCTTTACATAGTTGGTTAGGTAGGTGTTTGGGCCGGTAGTTTGATTGGTTAGTTTTTTGGGACAGTGGTTTCTAGGGTGGATGTTTGAGTTAGTGTTCCCATGGGTCATTGGGTGGGCGTTTCTGTAGATAGTTGGTGAGGTAGGTGTTGGGGCTGGTGGTTGGAACGGTTGGTTTTTTGGGACAGTGGATTCTTGGGTGATAGCGAGCGTATGTGGGTGGATATGTGGGCAGTTTGTAAAAGTGTTTCTGTAATTAATTAGTTAGGTGGGTGATTACGTAAGACAGTGGTTTTCAAACGTTTTGCTGCCATGGCTCCCTTTCGGTGACGAATTCTGCATACCCCTTCCCTCATTAATATTAAATTGTTGACTATTTTTTCCTGAAAAAAAAGGCCGTCCTATGTATTTCATTATATACTTACAGTGTACTGTGACGGTCTATTCAGACGCTTACAAAACAAATACAGAAACATTGAATTAGAACTAAAAACACATGAATTTCGTTTGTCAATAATAACGAAAACATGTGAAGGTGCATGAGTGGAAGCTTTTTTCTGTCTTTATTGCTATTCTAAAGAACTGTGCCCAAAGTAGACTGTAAGAATGTCAATAAAAAAACAGGACATATTTACAAATAATGACACGTCGCAACCATACAATGTTGTGTAAATAAAGAGATTTCCGTGATAATAAATTAATTTTCCTTATAAGGAATGAGACAGTCGAATGTTCTCACAAACGTGACGAACGATTACTGATAATATATTCAAATAAGAAAACAAGTCATATGCAGTATATATATATATATATATATATATATATATATATATATATATATATATATATATATATATATAAACTCATTGGAATGGTATATCCCAACCCATACTAGGAAGACAAGGATTTACATATTATAAAAGTAATTTTATTTGTATTTATAAAGAAAGAGTAAAAGGTTGTGTGTATATAAAGAAACCATGGCAGTACAAAATAATTATTGTAAGTGATTTGCACTATTCACTGCTACAAGTACTGAATTTATTTAATGTTTGAGTAAGTGAGGAAAACTGTAAGGAAAACTATAAAAACATACTGATAGTTAAGAAAAGTCAATGAGATAAATGGGCTTGTTTGGTGTCACACAGTTTATCGAATATCGGCACTAAAATAGATATGGCAATACGCATCTCATTCTAGAAATTGTCTTGATCTATATTTTGCCTTGATCACCGCCATGGCTGAAAGCTCTGCTTCACATAGGTAGGACGTGGCATAGAAACAGAAAGCATTTCACTCAAGGCCTTCTTACTTAACTCTGGATATTCATTTCTTACGGAGCACCAAAATTCGGAAAATACTGTCTGTAGTGTATTGTCTAACGAAAGATTAATAAGTTGTTCGCCTCTTGTTGCGAAATTTAGAAATAATTAGCATTGCTAAGCATTATAGCACCATTTTATTCAAGTTCTACGAAGTTCTCGCCCTCCCTGGGGAGGTACGCCTCACAGCTTACATAACGGTGATGTAGGGAATTAGAAGGGTTGTAAATGATCTTGGCTGTCCAGGTGACGCCGCGTCGAAGGCTGTGTTGCCGACCATCTTGTCGTGGTCTTTCTCAGGGCTGTCGCACAACAGCCCTGAGGAAGACCACGACAAGATGGTCGAAACGTCGGCAACACAGCCTTCGACGCGGCGTCACCTGAACAGCCGAGATCATTTACATGACTCTGGCCGCGGAAGCCTACGACTTCACTTAATTAGAAGGGTTGATTGGTCGTTCAGCGAATGTTTCGGTGGTGGGTGGTTGGAAGTGGGACTTGTGTTGGTTGGATGATTGAGCGCGTCAACCACTAAGGCCATAAGTCTCGTAAGTGTAGTGCGTGTCTTTTAGTTTCGGGAGGTGGCTGTGATCTTCCTCCGCTGGATGGCGACATCCGGCGCCGACCTACCGTCGGCTAGCGGGGATTCCCCCTAACCAGGACTCTCCCACCAGCGGGGTACCGCCCCAGCCTGGACAAGCTCTAAGCTCCCGACCGGTCTCTCGGAATATGTAGTAGAGTAGTGCATGCTAGTGTGTGTGTGTGTGTGTGTGTGTGTGTGTGTGTGTGTGTGTGTGTGTGTGTGTGTGAGTAAGGGGTGAGGAGAGGACAACGAAGAGGTAGGATAGACCGCGTGCGGTCCGTGGCCCGTTTGTTAGGGTACTGCTCCGGCAATCGCCTGGTGTTGTATTGGTGATTAGGTGCGTGCTTGAGTGGGTGAATGTTGGTGTGGGAGTTTGGTTGTAGTTGTTTCATTGCGTGGGCGAGTGATAGGGTGGCTGGTTGGGTAAGTGGTTGTTTGGGTGTTTATGTGAGTGGATGGGTGGGTTGATTGGGTGAGTTGTTGGGGGGGGGAGTTGAGTGGGCTGAGTGTGCGGGACGACGCCTAGCTTCGCCTTGAGAAGGCTCCCGGTCGTCTCTCCCTCGTAAGTCGGGGAAAACACAGGGATTTGTATCGATTGACAGATTGTTTACCCGGAGCGTGGCAGGGCGGGCGGGAGCGCGGGGAGGCGGAGTGCAGGGAGCAGGTGCAGGGTGGATGCGGAGGTGGCCAGCAACTCGCGGAGGAGTATTCAACAAAGTAAACCGATGTGGCAACGGGAGAGGTAGCTCAGTGCATCAACTGATGACACAGAAGCGCCTCTCACCGGCAGGTCCTAGGTTCCCGTCCTGACACTAGCTTTTCAGCTTGGTCGAATTCAGTCGCTGTCTGGAGGAGAATTCTAGCGGCCGGCTGCTCTGATCGGTAGTTTTCCCTGGTTTCTCCGATCAACACCAGGCGAATGCCGGAGCGGTACCCTACCAAACGGGCCACGGACCGCGCGCGATCTGTCCTTCCTCTTCCTTGTCCTATCCTCTCCCCTTACACACACACTTACACTTACATGTACTACACTACCACATATTCCCGGAGACCGGTCGGGAGCTTAGAGCTTGTCCCGGATAGGACGGTGCCCCGCTGGTGGGAGAGTCCTGGTTAGGGGGAAACCCCACTAGCCGACGGTAGGTCGGCGCCGGATCACGCCATCCTGCAGGGGAAGATCACGGCCATTTCCCGAGAAAAAAACATGAACTATACTTACGGGACTAATGACCTAAGCTGTTGACGCGCCCGGAAACACGAAACTCACTTTCTACTTTATGGTATAGCTAATGTAGAGATAGTTAAGTAATGCTACAACGAGTTGACCTCAAGATACGGAAAGAACGTATTTTTTCCTTTTTCAAAACGCAATGGTATCCTGATCTTCATCATTAGGGCCTGGATTCCTAGGTTTTAAACTCACATCTACATGTATTTATTTTAATAAATCTATCCATTTCAATCATTTTTTAACCAAACATTAAATTCTATTGTCCTTAAAAGTGCTGAAATGACTTATGATCCTAAAAGAAGCCTAGTCGGGAATAAAATATATATACTAAGCTGGCTTAATATTTTGGCTCACTATTTTACAATGACTTGAACGAGGGGTTAAGTCATTTTAAAGAACGGTACTTTCATGACATTAAACGAAAAACATTTTAATTTTACTATTTTTCAATACATAAGTTCCGTTGAATTGATGCAATGTTGAATCAATAATTGGGCTATCTCAAAGTTGAGGAATGAAAGCACGTTTCTTTTGCCGATAACAGATGGTGTCGGGAAGTTTGAGATCATCGGGTCTATCTTAACATTAAGCACTCCAGCCATTAAGCTTCCCTGGCAAAGCTACTCGCTCACACGGTGCCTGCCTCTGCAGTCGTAGATACGATTTAGGTGCTAGTGAAAATATTTCTGACTGAAATATGCCAAAAACGAAAGCTTAGGGAAGTGATTTACTTTCACTTTAGATTGTCAATGATCCAAATTCTTCCACCGATTGTTCAGTGGAAGATATTAGTCCCTAGTATTGCATCCCAGACGTAAATGTAAAATAATCCCCCTTTTTTGTTTTGTTTATTGTTCACAGTTGAGGCTGTCGGGTAATGACAACTGACATTTCGGGCGAATTTTGAATTATTGATTCTAAGTGGAATAAGTTTGATTCCTATTTTATTATACATTTTTTAAGAATGTTCCTTACATCATGTCTTTCCATTTCGCAAAATTTCAAGAATGAACAAAAAATGACAATAAATTCATTTGGCTCATACCGATAAATTAATTTAGTTGGTAGTCACAAATTGATTTTTTTCTTCTTCTGCAACATATCAGTTAATATTAATTACATCCAAATCATTAAAAGTCAGTTAATATTAATTACATCCGAACGCCTCAACTGTAATTTTTAAATTGTAAATTAATGAAAGTGGTTAGGCGGAAGAGCAGGCTTAAAGCCTGCTCTTCCGCCTAACCACTTTCATTAATTTAGCCTCAGGCCTTAAAGGCCTGAGCCTCGCCACAAATAAAGACAATTTTATTATTATTATTATTATTATTATTATTATTATTATTATTATTATTATTATTATTATTAGTGAGCGTAAAGATTCTCATGAGTATATTTTAGGTACGTACTACTTGAAATCACTGTACGAGGAGACACTTGACAGCACAAAACAAGTCATCATCTTGTATGTGGAGTTCGAGAAACCCTACGTACTATATTTGGTGTGTGGAGATGAAAAAATTTCTTCTTTTGGCCAGTGACAATAAGCTTTTATGTAAATATGAACCATGGACCAAATTGTGTATGGAGTGTTCACAACAAACCTCTCTAATATTCTTCAAAAACAATCCTCAGTACGCAAAGATGGAAGAAGAATGCATCGGGAGTAATACCGTAGGAGCCAGGTTCAGCTATGAAATGTGTTCCATTGACGCAAGTTGCTTTGACCGAAACTTATCACGTCACAAATTTCTCCTCACATAAGATAATACAGGATTGTACACGGTTGATTGCAGCAGTGCATCTTGAAGAATATTATAATAATAATAATAATAATAATAATAATAATAATAATAATAATAATAATAATAATAATAATAATAATAATAATAATAATAATAATATTGTCTTTATTACTGGCGAGGTTCAGGCCGTAAGGCCTGCTCTTCCACCTAACCACTGAAATATTTACATTTACAAAATAAAAATTGAGGCGTTTGGGCGGAAATAGTGATAACTAACATTTCACGTTACTTACAAAATTGCAACAATCGTATTAGTGAAACTGTGCTACACATAACTAATGAAACATAAATTGTGAATGTATTTTCATTATCGATTTTCTGGATTCTAAAACTAACATGATGTAAAGAGAATATGTTTCTTATTTACAAGAGAGCCGTGGTAAGTCAATACTTTTACTTTCGTGAAATGTCAGAAATTCTCGAGTACCCGAATGCCTCAATTGTGAACAAATTTAAAGAAAAAGGAGGGCATATTTTTTTTCCTAGGGTTTTTTATCCAGCCGACAGCCGGTTGCCCTTTACGTCCCGAAGGGACGCATATTCGACCATACACTGGACAAACTCTTGCGGGCTCCTCTGATATGAGGTCAGCAGAACGCGAGGCCCTCCGCGACAACACACACACAAAGTCAAGAGACAAACAGCCATGCCCAAGGCGGGACTCGAACCCGCGACCGTAAGTGCTGAGTCGGTACTCGCTCTTAGCCACCTCGGCCATCCAGGTCGGCAGGGCATATTTTACATTTATATACTATGGGTATTATATAACATGGGTGTTTTGTGTGAGTGTATATTATGGTAATGAACCAGAGGGCATTGGCGATTAGTGGGAGGAATGTATTCCGGATGATTTGAATCCCGCCGGGCCTGGCGGGCGATGGAGCGAGCGGCGCTGAGAAGTGGTCAGCCAACGATCTCCCGAGCGGCTGAAGGGCACTCGAACATCGCGTCGGGTTTTCTCTTTTTTAGAGAGATATTAGAGGGATCCACGATCTATGAGCGCGCGTCGTGCCGGCTGAAGCGGTGCCGCCGTGACTTGGTGGCTTTGGAGAGCCTCGCCATCCACGGGGGGCGCTTTTTTGCGTTTCACTCCCAGGCGAGGACGCTGGGCCCCGGAATGCGACGATGACGCACGCAAATTGGCGGATTTTGGCTCTACGATCGGACTTCTACTCGTACATTTTCCACCACCGGCGGATAGGATCGATGGGTCGAATTCTGCCGCTGCCCAATCGAGACCTCCGACCTCTATCCAAACATCAGATGTCAATCCAGACCGCAGACTCCACTCCCAAACCTACCTTCACCTCCTGTTCTCACACACGGTAGCTCAGTGCATCAACTGATGTCACTGCAGCGCCTCTGACCGGGAGGTCCTAGGTTCGAGTCCTGACGGCGGCAGGATTTCAGTCGCTGTCTGGAGGAGAATTATAGCGGCCGACTGCTCTGATCGGTAGTTTTCCGTGGTTTCTTCGATCAACACCAGGCGGATGCCGGAGCAGTACTCTAACAAACGGGCCGCGCGCGATCTTTCCTTCCTCTTCCTTGTCCCATCCTCATCCCTTGTTTACACACTTGCATCTACTTACCACGCACTCTGGAAGACCACACGTGGGCTTAGAGGTTGTCCCGGCTGGTGTGCTGCCCCACTGGCGGAGATCCTTAGCTTTGCCAAGACAGAACATTCTCTTCTTATGTCTGATTACTGTGAAAAAAATTTTCACCCATTCGAATATTGTGTAATTCAACAGTTATCTAATTCTTGGTCATCAACTTCCTGTCACGGGTATAGATCTAGAAGATGAATAACAAGAAGAAGAAGAAGAAGAAAGGTGAGAAAACGAGAATAAAAACAGAAGAAATAATTGAGAGTGGTTGCAGTCACTACGGAGAGGAGGTACAAAGACGTTACGTTATATTAAGAGCGAGGCCTACTGAAGGGTGTTCGCTAAACTCATAGAAGTCCATAGGTCACGCCCTTCCGAGATCCCAAATCTTCCACGTAAAATCCCTTTCTCGTTTTCTCCACTCCACGATTCTGGTAAGGGGATGATTTTTTTTTAAATTTCGGGAGAATTTCTTTCGTCTGCGTGTTAACCGTATTCAACATTGCGGCAGAATGAGGAAGAAGGTTCTAATTATGAGGCAATGTTGACTTCTAAAACAGCGTGAAGGTGAGGCGGACCCGTTCTGTGGAGCAAGTGAGTTAGTATCCCGTGTCACGCGGAAGTTGTGGATGTCGTTCACTTTTCGACACTTCCATAAGAATACCAAAATCACTGTTAATCCTTTCATGATATCAGAGAAAAGGCAATTATACGTGTACTTTGCTACTCAGTACCATGTCATGGGAATGAATTGAAAATAAAGAAGACACGAAGAAAAGAAGATACGCAGAAAAGAAGAAATAAGAAATAGAGAAGGAGAGGAAGAGAGGAAGATGAAGAATGCGAGAGAGAGAAGAGACGATTAATAAGACACATAAGAAAAAGGAAAGCATCCAAAAGAAGAAGGAAGAGGAACCCTGTTTCGCAATAATTACATTGGCATGTACTCAATCGGTCCCTAGGGCCTGGTATGGTGCACCAAGTAGAAAGATTGCCCTTAAGGAGGCTCTGGGCATCACGTGATTTCCCTAAGAACTTTCCAGGTTGTTTCTAAAATCATTTTTAATCAATTGTGATGTCCATACAACCAATTGTCCATTGATTAGAAGCATGCGAATCACTTGATGCAATAATTCCGCGAGCATTAGCCAAGTCTTACACATCAAATGAAAGTAAAGTCGGGATGCGACCTTCAATGACACATACACGCAAACAGATCGTACACGCAACTGTCAGGTTCCCAGTCATTTAACTGATTTGACAGTAAAATAAAAAGATAAGCTAATATAAAAACAAATCGTTAACACTAATTAAAAGCATAAAGACACGTTTTGGATGCTTCCGGTTTCAAATTTTTAAATATCACTATTTCTAATGCGCAGTCTGTAAATACTTGCTACACCCCCTTCCCTTAATGAGCTGTATTGTTTGACATTTTCAAATTTGGTACTAAATGCAGACTCAGTGCTACCAACTATTTTTCTCGCATGTTTGCTGTTTGATCGTAATATAACACCGCTCATGTCCCCGCTGTCTCATTGTCAGCCGTATTTATTCAATTCTTGTTTTGTTCTCTGACCGAATGAAGAAGGGATATGATTAGGATTGGTTTTGTCTTAGGATTTCATTTTAACGGGCTTCTTCTGGATGCCAGGAGCGGGACACGGCGTAGTAGTGGTATCCCGACATTCGAATCGCGAATTTCCGACTCCCGGACCGGAAGCGATAGCTCGGTGCATCAACTGATGTCACTGCAGCGCCTCTGACCTGGAGGTCCTAGGTTCCCACTCCCCACGGCGGCAGGATTTTCGACACTAGTTTTTCAGCTAGGTCGAATTCAGGCGCTGTCTGGAGGAGAATTCTAGCGGCCGGCTGCTCTGATCGGTAGTTTTCCGTGGTTTCTCCGATCAACACCAGGCGAATGCCGGAGCAGTACCCTACCAAACGGGCCACGGACCGCGCGCGAACTGTCCTTCCTCTTCCTTGTCCTATCCTCTTCCTTTATACACATACACACACTTACACGAACATGCTCTACACTAGCACATATTCTGGGAGACCGGTCGGGAGCTTAGAGCTTGTCCCGGCTGGGGCGGTACCCCGCTGGTGGGAGAGCCCTGCTTAGGGGGAAATCCCACTAGCCGACGGTAGGTCGGGGCCGGATCTCGCCATCCAGCAGGGGAAGATCACCGCCATCTCCCGAGAAAAAAACATGCCCTACACTTACGGGACTAATGACCGAAGCAGTTGACGCGCCCGGAAACACGAAAAAATCAATCAATCAATCAACCGACTCCCGGTTTACCGTGGCTCCGGGATATCGATTCAGTCGTCATAAAACCGCAACGGAACAACAAAGTCCACCGGAAAATGGAACAAAGTGTAAATAGGTTGCTGCACGTATACGGAGGAGGGCTAGGTTGGGTTGTGGGGGCTCGCAAGGACAGTATTGTGTTGAAGTTTCCTTCTGGAAGAAGGAAAAAAGAAAACATTCCTCCACATTTACATACACCAGCTGAGCCCGTGCGAAATTTTCTCAGACTTGTGCACGTGTACAAATTATGAAATACTTTAATTTTTAGATCTACATTCCATTTTTGAATAATAATTTAATGTTTTGAATGAAGTATCTTGAGCGCTTAAAATATCATCTCTCAGTGTCGCACCAAATGAGGGATCATTGGGCTCCTTGCCTTTCTCGCAAAGCGGAGAAATGCAATGAAAACTGATATCGTGACCAGCACGTCAATGTTTTTGTTTAATATTATGTTAAGTAAAAAAATGATGTTATCACTACGAACTTTGGTAAATTTCAATATAGTACACTTGCTAAAATTATCATTATAATTATTAATATTTTAAATAATATCCTTTTCACGTACACAAATGCAAATATGGAATGGAGTATATTCTCTTAAACGCTATGGTTGGTATAAAACACCTAAAAATAGATCATTTTGGAGATTAGGGCATTCAAAACAAAACTCGCGTTTCTGCGGGACACGAAAATCTGCTTTTGAGGCTCCAAAACGCAAGGTTCCGAGTTATGCAGACAGTGGTGGATTATACAGCACGTTGCGGATTGCCTCTGAACGCTATATCTACGTATTTATTTTATTTTACATATTTGAAACAAATATTATATATAAATGTTAGCTTTCTGCACTCCTCCATATGAACTTGAACAACACCAAATCTCACACTCTTCCGTACGAAAAGTGAGCTTAAAAAGTTGTACAGTTTTCTCTTCACGTGTATATATATTACAAACATTTTAACTTTTTGCCTAAAAAATGTATTTTTAGTTTATGATTGGGAGGCACGAGGTCCTCCGTTGATGGGGCATCCTACCAGGGACAATAAATCTGGCCCTGGTTGGCTTGCTCAATGATAATCGTTCGTCGTTGTCAGCCTTGGTTTTAATTGGCGGTATTACTCGTTCATTATACGTTTGCAGACGGTAGAATTAGAAACTGTTGTTTTGAAAGCGAATGTCCGAACACACATCCGAGATTACCCGAATAGTGCCGATATCTAACAGCATCTGAACAATGTTGACAGGAGCTGAGACAGTCCGGGAAAAAGTTATTTTTGTTTGTTTGTTTTTTTCGTTTCTGTAATGTCTGTGGAAAAATTAAATCCATTTCAATAGGCGTTCTGGCAGTAAATTAATTATAAATGATGTGGTGATCAATCGCCGTGATGGAAAGAAAAAACGGTTATTAATACCATTAGAAATATCTATGGAGAGTGTTGGGAGAGCCAAACACTTCGGAGCTATGGAGAGCCAAACATTTCGTCATAGACAGTACACGCTATTCACAAAAGACACAGAAAATATTTGCATTTCTCCTTTGAATGTATCTGTTACTCAATGGTTACGTCTTGCCTGCTTCTACTTTTCCGTACGCCGCAATGAGCGGGCCTGCACCCCGCTCACCGCCATCTAAATCATTTCCAATCGATCGGTATCTACTGTAAATGTGCGACTCTCATTCAGTCGGCGGTGACCACATGTAAACAGATCGCAGCGCTCCGTCTGTAAATGCAAAGAGAACGAGTGATAAACGTTCACTATTTTTGCGCGCGCGCGGAATATGTAAACGGCGGAGTGGGGCGGGGAGGGGCGGAGAGGGGCGGGGAGGAGGCGGTGGCGGGGCCGCTTTCGTGTCGCCGGTTGGCGTCTCTCGCGCTCCCTTCGCCTGCCGTCTTATCTAGACCGCGCCCTACAATTTAAGAAACGTTACATTAGCAGATCAATAGTTGGAAGGGAACTGCGCCCTCTACAAAGGGAGCCTAGGGCGCGGGCGCGCGCTCGGCCTGGCTCGCCCGCCCGCAGGTGGAAGTTCTTTGCCACAGCTCCCTCGCCCGTGCAGACGTGTACGCCATAAACGAATCGACTTGGAGCGGGTGTATGGCACATAGCAGGCGGGGAGGGGAGGGCAGGCAGCCGCAGCGTGGGTACCCCCCCCCGCCCCTTCCCCTACCCAGCTCTTTCTCTCGCTCTCTCTCTCTTTCGCGGGCTAGCGCGCTCAGCACGCCGCTACTCTTGGTCTCCGCTCGCCAAAAATTTGCTTACTCTTTCTCTCTCTCTCGCTCTCTCTCGCTCTCCGTCCGTGGCTGCGTGGCGGGGCGGGGCGGGGTGGAGGAGAGGGAGGGGAAGGAGGGAGGGGGAGCAGGCGCGAGGCGAACCCCCCTCCCGCTCCCCCTTCGCTATATGTACGTGTCTGCGCCAGAAAGACATAAAACCTCTTTTCAAGCGACGCCGTCTCTCTCGCGCCAGCGGACGAGCCATCGCTCCGCGTTGGCCCCTCTCCCCCGCCCCGCCCCGCCCCGCCCCGCTCCCGAACCCAATCTCTCGCTAGCGAATCCCATTGTTCAGAAGTAGCGGCGGGAAAGAGAGGAACCGGGGGATAAAGCGAGGAGAAGTCTTTACGAGGTTGTTAACCTTTACAAGTAACACGAAGGCTTTCGTACAAGTCTCGTTTGGTGAGTGCAGGTAGCAGCACTGGCCGGGCGGGCGGGCGGGCGTGCTGCGGGCTGGTGTGGGGCGGGGAGGGGCGGGGCGGGGCGCCTCGCCCGGGCGGCAGATGCTAGGCGAGAGCCGTTTCGGGGGCGGGCAAGAACATGGCGGAGCCGAACCGCCTAGAGCGAGCCACGGGCTGGGCCCGCTCAAGTGAAGCTATCGCGACCCACATCCGGCCCAGCAAGACGACTCCTGGGATCGGAACGCACAGAGCTCATTCGCATTAATTCACGCGCAAGTGGTGCGTGTTGTTGCGGTCCGGGCGATGAGATTGCCACCTTCTCGTGCTAGCTGTGGAAAAAAAAATCTTTTCGCTACTGGAAGTGTTCTTGAGTCGACGCGTTGTGAAAGAAAGGGCAGTGTGTGTTTTATATTCATGTGCGCGCGTACGAGAGTAAGGGGGTGACGTGCCCCTCCGAGAAATTGTAATAAAGGGTACCATATCCTTACGTAATAAAATATTTCATTTCCTGAAATATGTTCAATCTCTGTTTAATCTGACAATTCCGGAAATTGTTATACGAATTTGGAGAAGTGGCAAAACATGGCAACAATGTTAATGAGTTAACATAAAATCAATGAATTAACATAATAATCAACGTAACATCAAATAGAATTTTGTATTTATTTATTCTATCATTAAAATTATTTTCAGTCTTCTCGTATGTTTAATTAATTTACTAGTATATATACGAAAAAATGTAACGGTAAAGAGAGTCCAGAAATATAATTGGCCTCCCTTCTTGTTTGAGGCTACACATGCATATGTTTACGTTAAACAATTACGAAATCTTGGCTCCTTCAGGACTAAAAAGTAAACGTAATGAATCAATAAACCCAAGAATCACAAGTTGAGCCTTGTCGCTGCAAAAAGTGGTTTCTATCGCTTGCTATTCTCAGTGGTGGATACCATGGTTACCACGGGTGCTGTATCACCCCCGTCTCGCAAAACGTTTTGTCATTTCATTCAAAACAATTACCACATATTGGTCGAATCAGACTAAAGGAATATTTCCATTACGAGCACACGTTTATTAACTCTCGCATTTGTTTTGTTCCAAATATATTTTTTTGCTAAAATATTTTCTAGATACGCCTCTGGCTACTCTTCGTTTCTTCATTACTAGTGGGCGGATTTTGATGACCTAAAACATCACCAAAAATGACCAATAAACTGCTCTTAAAATGTTTTTAAAAGGCCCTGAAAGCAAAGAAAAATGACGTACAAAAATTGATGAAAACCAGTTCAGACGAACAACTCAAGCTGTTGGATATTTTATTAATATAATTGAGGCTTCTTCCTTTCGTTCAAGTGAAGCTCGCACATTTTTGGTTTAGACTGATAAGGAAATTGTTGTCTTTAGTTATCGTGAAATTGGCCGAACCGACAATGGTGCTGAAGGTGTCACAGAAATCTTAGATTACATACTCACAACTGCTGACATTACAATTTCTGAGTGAAGAAACTGAATATACTTCGAGGATTCTGTGAAGATAATTTGTTGCATCTCATAAATATTATTTTTAGAGATTACTATTAATATGGCATTAAAATAGATGAAATCAGCGAAAATGCACTAAAAATGACGGGAAAAGGTAAAATATGACTTATTAGCCGAAAAATGCAACAAAAAAAAAACAACATGAATTCTGAAAAACGGTCATTTCATTTTATCATAACATAAAATTAATTCCCCTAGTAAATGGCATTATTCTAAAGTGAAAAAAAAGATATTTCATTAAAATCCACCCCTATTCATTACACTGAGATCCATCTCACTCACAATATTGACGAGATCAGTCTTTCTATGTCGCCCTATTCCATTTTTCGTCAGTTCCCAAAATTCGGAATTTTTATGTCGTAACGTATGCCGCAAAATTTAAATATTCTTTCCGAAATTATTTTCACGTTTTCTCTCGTCAGTCATCTACATTGTTTCTGTGTGTTTGATGTATTGTTCTGTTAATAAAATACAATACACGGTAAATTATTATTTATCTCCAGTATCAGGATTGCCATCTGTTCTCCTTTTGGAGGACATGTCGTCCTTTTTTAACATTGTCCTCCCTACTCTTTTTAAATTTATATGAAATGTCATTCTTTTTGTTCTGTTGAATTAAAAAAAATGGCATATTTTTAAGCAGTTTACTTAATTAAAAGGACTTCATGTTTTGAATATCTACATTTTTACTCAAATAAATGGCTTGCTTAATAGATAATTAGGCTTATTGTGATATAACACTTATTTATGCTAATTGTTTGGTAGATAACGAAGGTGAGTGCGGTGGCGAACTTATCCAGGCGGAAGCTTTCATTTCTAATGACGCAAAGTCTAATATGATTTTCAAAGACTATTAATAGTTTGAAATTGTTGACTACATTGTCTTTACATCGTGGACTATAGAAATGCAAAATGTCCTCCATTGCATTGAAATGTCCTCCGCTGGGGGAAAAAATTCTGGTAACCCTGTCAGGTTGAACGTAGATGGTGAAGCGTATAGACCAACTTGCATTATGCTTCCCGGAAAGAAAAAATGAATATTTTTGATTTTCTAGAATTCTAATATATCCATCTAAATGGAACATTCATTACACTGTTTTACCAAATGAAATTTGATTGCTTGCAATCAAACATTTTGAAGAAACGTTTGATGAAATATGTATTTTGTTAATGCTACACAACATTCGTCATACTAAAAAACTCGGACTAAATTCGCAGGATGGCAAATTAATAATTAATAGAAAATGAATGTAATAAGGCCGTCGGAATGCAATAATACAGAAAGAAATGAAGGGGCGCAGTTTTGGAAATTTAACTACGGTTATTACAAGAGTTCAAATTCGTAACACAGTTATAAAAAATTGTAAATTGATGTCCGACGCGCTTTGCTAACTATGACACAAAGACTGATAAGAATCGATGCTTAGAAATTTTAATTATATTCTTTCTTTTCGTATGTGACATTTCATAACACTTATCATTATTCTGTAACTACTTCGTTCATTTATCATTTTTCTTTTCCTATTGACATTTATTTATCGTAGTTAATTATTCCTTTTCAAACGTTACAACGTTCCACATTTTCGTGCTCACAAATTATATAATTAAATTAAAAATATCCCAATAATGACGAAAGTTATTAATTCTATTTTTCAAAACGTTTCTGCAAAATAACACAATTATAATTCTGAAAGTATCCGAGATTGTCTTCATTCCTGATTATTTCACCACAGTATGCAAAGATTGCACTCTTTTTAAATGCAACATGTCTCTTCCTTTCATTTTCCCCCAATAAGTGGTATAGTTTTTCTTCTACAAACGGCGTCGAAACAAGTTGTAAGGAATACTCGTCACAGGCTATGCTCTAAACATTTTATATCTCTAAAATCCTAGAATAGAAAATAATGTATGCCATTCGTTTCATAACACCTCACCAGCCAAAATTCGTCGTCAAATTACATTGGTTATTTTTTTCAGGGCTTTAATATGCAGATGTTTGACCTTAATAGCACATTTAACAAATTAACACACACAATGTAGATGTTCTGAAACCAGATTGGACTACGTACGTTTTCCTTATCAGCGTCTACTGGAAGCTACTGAGTAATTTTCCATATTAGAAAAGTCGCCATTTGATAAACGGATGCAGATAGCCTGGGAATTCGTCACCCTACAGCTCTTATAGAAAAACATCGTCGACCGATAGACACATGAGCCAAGCCCCTCCGTGCTATCTCGTGGGAGATTGTAGGGCGATGAGTTCTGTGCCAGATACTAGGACAGCCGCTCACTTGCTAACTGCTCCTGGAGATACGAGACGGACTTGTTTTCACTTATCAGGAGGGCCCGGATTTTAATGACAAGTCATATATTTTTTCTGAACCTTCGGTTGAATTTTAAAACAATTTATGCACGAATCCAGGTATTGTCGATCAGGAAAACGTACTTTTATTGTGCATATAAAGTCATATTTCAGAGTTTTTAGTGAAAGATCATATGTGGGCCAAATTCTGCCACAAATGCATAGATTTGTCATATTTTTAAGGACCGTTTTTAGTAAAAGGTCATATTTTATCCAGATTTTGCCCCAAATGCATACATAGGTCATATTTTTAAGGACACAAGAATAAAAGGCTTGAAAATGTGTCTCGCATGACAATGTATCAGGTGATATTGTCACAAATGAACTCAAAAATTATACTACAAAGGATTATTTGAAAGAGAAGGATTATTTTAAACAAGAAGTATGCAGTAGTATAGCAAGTCGTTTGGTTTGATGGGTTTTATTGTACTGTACTTGATTGGTTTTACAGACAAGCAATTTAAAAAAAAATACTATTTAGTTCCAAAGACTGCAAGTCGTATGTACCGTACTCGCAATCTATTCTTGAGTGAATTTTGGATTTGTTATACCTAAAAAATTAACAGGAATTTTTAAAAAATAAACTTTATAACGTCACATTTTATTTTTTAGGTCATACTTATATAGGTTTTAGGTCATAAATGCTTGCATATTTCGCTGATTTTTAGGTCATTAAAATCCGGGCCCTACTTATCAGGATACTTAAGTAAAGTTGTAACCCACGTGCGAATGTTAACGATTCCTTGCTCTGAATGAGATGAAACCTTAGCCTGTTAATATTTTAGAGATCCATTCGTAAACAGATGTTTACAATGGATGTGATAATTTCACAAAGGGATTAAGCGCCATTGTCTTCAAAACTGGCGTTGATTCTACACGACATAATTCATAGCCCCACAAAAGCGCTACGAGTAATTGCTTATATAGTAGCTGTTATGCGTGCCGGAACTTATCGATACAGCCGTTAGGTCAGTTAGTCAGCTCTTAGTTCAGTTATCGATGCAGCTCTTACCCTACAAAGGGGTTAAGTAGCACGTGGCTCTTCCTTCGAGTAGCTGCTCCAGTACGTTTTTGTAACACCTGTTCATGTATGTTTCTGCAGAGGTATAGTTACAATTATACAGTCTAGTTACAGTAAAATTTATCTGCATACTTTACCCATACAATCAGTTTTTTTCGTTGTTTTTTTTCTTTCAGAAAAGGAGGGCCAGATGATTTGGAAGTGAATTGGACGAAAGAAAAGTTTAAAACTCCAGGAACAGGATATGTGACCAGAAAAATATTTATATGCTGGCAAAAAAGATATCTTCGGTAGAGTTTGGTCTATGGAATAATTCGATGAAACATGAGCTTTTTAAGATAGGTGGTAAATAAAACAGCACGTAATTTCTCGCTCTTAGTAATGGTTATGAAATCACAGTTTCTCTACAAATTAACTCATCTCAGTCATCATTTTTGTAAAGCTCATTAGGGCGTTGCCACAAATGTAAGATTATCTCTTTAATTCCCATTGGAATTTCTTTGATTAAAATTATAAACGTTAAAACAGACATGAAAGGAAGAAAATTTGACGTTCTACCGGTATTTGTATAAACATTGCTGTATTTTCTTTAACGCAAATTTAAAATTATTATATTAACATTACAGTCTGTAGCATTGAGATTATACTGTTTATTAAATATATAAGATTCCTATGCTTTGGTCGAGAAGAAAATTATCTGTTAAGGTAACACCTTTAGGTTATTTACTATGTGTTAACAATGTTTTACAAGAGGCCTGTAGCAGCAAAATTGCTTCTGAACAAAAACAAAAAAAAATGTTTTTTTAAAAAAATGGCTTGCACACCACCCAAAAGCAACAAATAATCAATTACTGCAATGAATTAAAAACGTCTTCGTGAATACTGAGATTAGACAGTATAGTACATAGTACGCCGTAAAACACACCGTAACCTACCAAGTTATATACCGGAAGCGGTGGCTCAGTGCATCAACTGTTGTCACTGCAATGTGCAGTGCCTCTGACCGGGAAGTCCTAGGTTCGAGACCCGACGGCGGCAGAATTTTCGACTCTTAACTTTTCAGCTAGGTCGAATTCAGTCGCTGTCTGGACGAGAATTCTAGCGGCCAGCTGCTCTGATCGGTAGTTTTCCGTGGTTCATCCGATCAACATTAGGCAAATGCCGGAGCAGAACTCTAACGGGCCACGGACCGCGTGCGATCTATCCTTCTTCTTCCTTGTCCTATCCTCACCCCTTACACACACACATTAACATGCACTACAATATCACACATATTGGGAGACCGATTGGGAGCTTAGAGCTTGTCCCGGCTGGGGCGGTGCTCCGCTGGCGGGAGATTCCTAGTTGGGGAAAACCCCGCAAGTCGACGGTAGGTCGGCGCCGGATCTCGCCATCCAGTGGGGGAAGATCACCGCCACATCCCGATGAAAAATGCACAACACTTACGGGACTAATATCATGTCTAGTAGACGCACCTGGAATCACCAATCAATCAAAACCAAGCTATACCATTAAAAAATAGGTGAATAGCAGCAATTTAATGGCGGACGACCTCTTCCTTGGAACCTTGCTGTCGCATGTCATCTGCGTTCTAAGTATGAGAATTCACGCCAGTGAATTCCCGCGCAGATCACGCGCAGGACGGCAATAGGGATAATATCACAATCAGATATCAGATTTATCACTCAAAATCAATACTGATTCATTGTTTTTGTTAAAATTGCAGGATTGATTGATTGATTTTTTCGTGTTTCCGGACGCGTCAACTACTCTGGTCATTAGTCCCGTTAGTGTAGTGCATGTTTTTTTCTCGGGAGATGGCGGTGGTCTTCTCCCGTTAGATGGCGAGATCCGATCGAAACGCTTGGACTTCTGTATAGGGATGTTTTCAAATACTTTGCGAAGAGGCGTGGCTGAACAACTGTCGCGGCGGAGGGATACTTCTTTGAATGACACGTGATGTTGACTTGTTACGGGAACTGTTAGTTTGGCTCATCCCTACGAAAATCCTTCTATAGTAGGAAGGGCGGAGTATGGCCGATAAGGTAAGGGAGAAGCTGTTGGACAAGTTGGCTAGATTGATTCATAGATAGATTAGTGATTCCGGGCGCATCAACGGCTAAGGTCACTAGCCCCGTAAGTGTAGTGCATGTTTTTTTCTCGGGTGATCTTCTCCCGCTGTGTGGTGAGATCCGGCGCCGACATACCGTCGGCTTGCGGAGTTTCCCCCTAACCAGGACTCTTCCACCAACGGGGAACCCCCCAGCCGGGACAAGCTCTAAGCTCTCGACCAGTCTCCCGGAATATGTAGTAGTGTAGTGTATGTTAGTGTAAGTGTGTGTGTAAGGGGAGAGGATAGGACAAGGAATGGGAAGGACAGATCGCGCGCGGTCTGTGGCCCGTTTGGTAGGGCACTGCTCCGGCATTCGCCGGGTGCTGATCGGAGAAACCACGTAATTATGGAAAGAATAATTGTTAATTTTGAATTTTTATTTCTTTCTCTATTCCAGCGGGCGTAATATCAGAGAAAAAAACGCCTATGCCTCCTACCTTTCCGCAAGTCGTTCTTTCGGCTGACAACGAACTCTATCATAGGGCATCGCCTTCGAGTTCTTCGCATCGGAAGGTCAAGTATGAAGTAAGGCAATGTATGCCGAGAATATCTGGCTCTCGAAGGTGATGCAGCCTCAAAAGCACTTCTCCTTCCAAGGTCTCCAGACAATATATTGACCCTAGTGGTACGTACGTTCGCGACCTCTTTTTTTCCAATGGAGAATCACGAAATGGCTCTTCTCGGCTTACAATCTTTCACTGAATTGTTATTTTCCTTGGTTGCAATGCAAACATTCAAACAATATGAATGGGTAACATAATGCATTTGTTCATGAAGGAGCAGGAGAAACTTCGTCATCATTACGATGTAAGTACAAGAGTACCAACATTTAGACTAGGAGATTAAAGTCGAAACGGGAGATTAAATTCCACGGCAATGGTGCGAACAAAGAACTTCTCGATTCAGATGGCGGTAATATTGCCAGATGTTATATAATGCACAGTTTGTTGATGGATTTGAGATTATAGAGAAGGGAAATCAGTTATTAGTAATATCAATTAAATCAACAGCAGTAGCATGAGAGCAATAGCAGTTGTCAACTACTAGAAAATTTAAATTAAATTACATTGAAACGATTAAAACGCATCAAAATGTCTAAGCACATATTTATTGCCCTAAATGTTAAACGATTTATGTTTAATTATAAAATGACTAGATGTGTCTAGTTTTGATGGATGAGACATCAGTTTCTAGACACTTCAACGGGCATCGATTTTCATGTATTGTTCAGGCCCTTATCAGGACCACTCATGGAACTGCGAAAACAATGCGAACACACAGGATTCAAAGAGATAGAGAGAATGACAGGAGGAGTGTAGAAATAAAGAGGAAAGGAGAGGGGAGCATAGCGATGTATAGTGAGAAGGTGAGAGGGAGGGTTAGAGGAAAGAAAGGGGTGAGGAAGAAACTATGGAGAAAAAAAGTATATACAGAGAACGAGTGAAGACAGTGGGTATTAGGAGAAGGGTAAAGAATTATGAAGAAAGAGGGGAAATCAGTAGAGGAGGGAAAGAGAGAGAGAAAGGTAATGGGGGAGAGAGAAAGGGAAAGAGGGAGAAAGAGAAAGGGAGAGAGAGAGAGAAATAGAGAAGAAAAGAGAGAGAAAGAGAAAGAAAAAGAAAGAGAGACGGAGTTAGTGACACATGCACAACGTAGTCAATGCAAGATAATTTGCCAGATGAATAGCTACGTAACTGAGATTTCATTATAAACACATAACATATTTTCTAAATGGCATTAAATAAATATTCTGCTAGAAAAACTTGTAATACATCTCAGTGCACAATGAAAATCTACTTTGAAATTGTTATAATAATAAACACTTCTTTCTTCTTCCATGTGACAAGAGCAACCAGTGAGTACTAATCGAATTATCATTACATGTACCCATTCAATAGATGTGCTAATCAAATTAATGTTTTTATTCTGCCGTAATGACATTTAGGGGTATGACCGTGGAATCTTAAAAACACTATCTTTTCTACTGCATTGCAGAATCTTGCTTCAGCAAATAAAGAGTATCTGCTTGTAAAAGAGCTAATGGATCCGGAGTCACGAAGGACGGCACGCCAAACAAGAGTTTAAACAAACACAAACAAACGTACAAACACGGTTTCTTTATCCTCTGGCATCTCATCCAGCCAAAGATCGGTGTATCGTCTAAAATCTTTTACAACTCATATTGCTACCGTCGTATCTTATCTTTCTTCCGGATTAGCAGGCAAATATCTATATAATTTTTGCTTTTTGAACATTGACTTAATATTTACACAATTAAAACTTCTTAAGTCATCTAGAAATAACGTATTATCGAATCATATTACGAGTCGATTATCATGAATTTGAACGTCATGTGATTATCTTATCAAACGCAGAAGAAGAAAACACTTTCATATCTGCACAATACATATAAGAATATACTTTTTCTATTCCATTGTTTGTCCATATAGTGGAATAATATTTTTCATTCAGAAAAAGATAAGGGATGTAGCGTGCTCGATGTTTTCGTAGTATGAGAAAGTGGCCAAGTGACGGGCCAGAAAGCAGAAAACTTTACCTTCCTCTATTTTTCTAGACACGTCACATACACATCTGTTCTCTATTGCTTATTTAATACGTTTCTTATTCTAGTTGTTCCACATCTGGGCAAAGAAAACGCTCTAGACACACATGCAACCCGCAACATTCGTTACGCTGCAACATGTTTCCATCTTCAGATACTCGTAAACTAGATTTTGGTCTTTAAATCCCTGTTTTCGAGTGACTCGTGGTCAAATTTCTTGGGCAGTAATCGGTAATGAGTTTTTTTTGTTGATACTGTTGGAGGGTACTCGTACTCCGCCTTAAGTCCAATGCAAAAAGTATTTTTTTTATAATTTTTTATTTTTTTTTAAATTGTGATTTAAAAAGTTGAGAATGTTTCCACGAGCTCAACTCCTGTAATCTCTTGCTGGAACCATTACCGAATTAAACGGTTTCAATTTTTTAAAAGTTCTTCATATTTTCGTGCAATTATTTACTCTGGTGTTGTAAGTAATTTTCGTAATGTAAAATTATATTTTTGTTATGGAATTTATGTAAATATGTTAATAATTTTTGTTTTGTAATGTAAAATACAACATTATTAACATATATTACATAACAAGAATTGAATCCGATGTCCTCTTTTCTTAAACAGTTCAGCCAGCGGGACAGTGCTCTGGGCGGTTTGCCGCCTTGAATGGAGCGAGCGGAATCCGCCTGCTGAATGGAGGCGTTGCTGAGGCCAGCGCCGAGGCAGGTGGCCGGGAGCCCCGGTGTCGCGTCGGTGGTATTTGATGCCGCTGCGGCGTGGCGTGGCGTGAGGCGAGGCGATGTTGCGCAAGGCCTCCTGGAGACACACCTCCGCCAGCGGCGCCCGCGCGCCCCGCCCCCCTCGCTGCGCGATAAGATAGGCGCAGGGGGCGCGGCCCACAGAGGCGGGGCGCGGGAGCGGAGAGGCCGGCGGAGATGGAGGCCCGGCAGGGGGCAGGGGGATGGGGCGGGGATGTGGCGGGTTGGGGTGTAGGAGGGGCGGGGACGGGTTTGGGACGGTGCGGGGACGTGGTGGAGACCGAGTGAGGACAGTGAAGAGGCGGGGCGGGGATGGGTAGTGATGTGAGGGAGCGGGGACTGCAAAGGGAGAGGACTTTGAAGGGGCGGTAGTCAAGGGCAGAGACGGGGACAATGGGAACGGGGTGGGGTGGTGCGGCATGGTAGCCGAGGGTACAGGTGGACAGGGAAGGAGCGGGGGCGGGGCAGGGTGGGTACAGGGCGGGGACGGGTTTGGGACGGTGCGGGGACGAGGCGGAGACCGAGTGAGGATAGTGAAGGGGCGGGGCGGGGATGGGCAATGATGTGAGGGAGCGGGGACTGCAAAGGGAGGGGACTTTGAAGGGCGGTAGTCAAGGGCAGAGACGGGGACAATGGGAACGGGGTGGGGGGTGCGGCATGGTAGCCGAGGGTACAGGTGGACAGGGAAGGAGCGGGGGCGGGGCGGGGTGGGTACAGGGCGGGGACGGGTTTGGGACGGTGCGGGGACGAGGCGGAGACCGAGTGAGGACAGTGAAGGGGCGGGGCGGGGATGGGCACTGATGTGAGGGAGCGGGGACTACAAATGGAGGGGACTTTGAAGGGGCGGGAGCCAAGGGCAATGACGAAGGGACGGGAGGCGAGGGCATGGTAGCCGAAACGCGGATGAGTGCGAGTGCACAGGGAGGGAGCGGGGGCGGGGCGGGGCGGGGTTGGGACGGTGCGGGGACGTGGCGCAGACCAGGTGGGGGCAGTGAAGGTACGGGGCGGGGATGGGAGATGGACGGGCACTGATGTGAGGGAGCGGGGACTACAAAGGGAGGGGTCTTTGAAGGGGCGGTAGCCGAGGGCAGAGACGGGGACAATGGGAACGGGGTGGGGTGGTACGGCATGGTAGCCGAAACGCGGATGGGTGCGAGTGGAGAGGGAGGGATCTGGGGCGGGGCGGGGCGGGGTTTGGGGAGTGGTGATGAATGGAGCGGCGCGGCAGGAGCGGGATGGGACGGGGCCGCTTCGTGAATGGCGCTCTATGCTACTCGCAAGCCACATCTTCCCGCTCGCATTTCCACTTTCTTTCGCTCCGCATTTCATTGCGGTGCGTCGTATGTTCTTCTATTTCAATGCTTTTCTTCATTGTGTGCCTTTAATAATATTTGCCATTCCCTTACGAATTTTTCTACACACGAGTTTTTTCTCGCGCTGCCGAAATGAAAGTGTTTGAGCACCGCCTGGTTATTTCCGTAGTCTTTCACTGTTTGGCCGTGGTTCTTTAATCTCTTTGAATAAGTTTTGTCAATAACAAAAATATTATTATTATTATTATTATTATTATTATTATTATTATTATTATTATTATTATTATTATTATTATCCCGAAATTTTCACTCTCTGCACTATGTGCAGGAACATTCACCTGAGCATTTCTGGTCTAGGCTCGGTCGCTCTGGCAGAGACAAGACACGAACGAATGTTACTCTCTATACATTTCAGTCAATTGTTTCCCAATCAGTAGTACATCCCAGAAATTCTCTTACTATTCTGCAGCTGTCCAGTATTACTGCTTTCTGCATTTGCTCTATGCATGAAAATGGCAATTCCAACACTTGAATTGCATGCACTGTGTGTTTTGGGATTAATCCTGTAGTGGACATGATTATCGGTTGTATGTCGATATTCTGAAGCCTCCATTGATGACGAAGCTCTTCATCCAGCGGTACTTATTTCTGAATTTTCAAGTGAAATATAGATTTTAGATTGTTATTGTTGATGACAGCAAAATCGATTATCATGGCTGTTTTCTTGAGCTTGTTTAGAACTATTATATCTATCCAGTTGTTCGAAATTGTGGTGTCTGTAATTATGCTTCTATCCCAGTATAGCTTCCATTCTTCATTTTACAAGACTGTAGAAGGATGGTAACTATTATTATTATTATTATTATTATTATTATTATTATTATTATTATTATTATTATTATTATTATTATTATTATTATTATTATTTGGTTGTTATTTCACCAACATTAATAATAAATATTTTGATGACCACAGCTTTTATTAAAATGTTTGGAATGCCAACAATACCTCACAAATAAACTAATATAACTAACTTTTCCAGGAGGATGGATGCTGGAGCATTCTCTAAACCAGGCACGTCAAACCGCGCCCGCAGGGCCTACTTGCCTGTCTGGAGAGTCTGGCGCTCGTACGGGCACGGGGAAGGTTCCCGACTCCGCACTCATTGCGCCTTAACATACAGAAAGGAGTGTACATGCGCAAGCTGGATAGTGGCTTCGTACGAAAATATGTAACTCTTTGCCAGATTTTTTCTGTTAAACAACCGAGAATTGTATTATGTTTATATTCTTCACTACTTATCTATATATATATATATATATATATATATATATATATATATATATATATATATATTTGATGTTTATTTTCTTACTAAAATCTCCCTTATATACTCATCTTTGCTAAGTGATAGGAAATCTCCCGAAACTCTTATGTTTCGGGATGGGAAACTGAACTAATCAGAAATCAAACGCAATGATGCACCCAAAGGAGATGCACGTGAGGCTCCAGTCCACTCCCTGAGAAGCGAAAGGCCCACTCACAAGAATAGATTTAATTTTAATAATAAAAATCATCAACATCTTACAAAAATTTTATAAATAACCAGACATACAAGAAATAAAAATAAATTTTCAATTGAGCGTGAACGAAAGGAATTTAAATAGGTAAATAAAGTCAGGTCCCCTCTCTCGAAACTCCCTTTCCCTCGAAACATTTTTGTTGCACCACTGTTCAAAAGTAATATTTTCCCATATTGCTTAATTTGATTGATTGATTTTTTTGTGTTTCCGGGCGCGTCAACTGCTTTGGTCATTAGTCCTGTTCGTGTAATGCATATTTTTTCTCAGGAGATGGCGGTGATCTTCCCCCACTGGATGGCGAGATCCGGCGCCGACCAACCGTCGGCTAATGGGGCTTCCCCCTAACCAGGACTCTCCCACCAGCGGGGCACCGCCCCAGGCGGGACAAGCTCTAAGCTCCCGACCGGTCTCCCGGAAAATGTAGTGTAGTGCTTGTTAATGTAAGTGTGTGTGTGTGTGTGTGTGTTTAAGGGGAGAGGATAGGACAAGGAAGAGGAAGGAAAGATCGCGGACGGTTCGTGGCCCGTTTGTTAGGGTACTGCACCGACATTCCCCTGGTGTTGATCGGAGAAACCACGCAAAACTACAAATCAGGGCAGCCGGCCGCTATAATTCTCCTCCAGACAGCAGCTGAATTCGACCTAGCTGGAAAGCTAGTGTCGAAAATCCTGCCGCCGTGGGGAGTGGGAACCTAGGACCTCCCGGTCAGAGGCTCCGCAGTGACATCAGTTGATGCACTAAGCTACCGCTCCCGGTCCCATATTATTTAATATTATTTCTATTCTACATCATTCATCTTCATTAACTCAACCTCATAACCTTTCCCGTCGTGTTTATTGCCACGCGTTCCGCGAATGTAAAAATTCCAGTGTCCTCGGGTCGGCGGGCGACGCGACGCGCGCCCGTCAGGAGAGGCCGCCATGCGCGCAGCGTTTGTCATTCGCACAGGGGAGTTACGGGGCGGGGGCGACGCCGCGGGCGAGGGGGAGGGGCGGAAGAGGTGACAGCTCCTACCCCTCTCCCTCTCCACATTACTCTTGTTCTCCGTTGCAGCGCCTACGCGGGAGGAGGCACACACGTACACACACATGCAAATATATACACACGCACTAACACACGAACACATACAAACACACATAAACAAACATACAAACATATACACACAAACACACGAACACATACAAACACACACAAACAAACATACATACATATACATACCGTACACACACATGGAGACATATACACACATACACACACAAACACACGAACACATACAAACACACACAAACAAACAAACAAATACACAAGCACACAGAAACAAACACACATATACACACACGTACGCACACATACAAACACACACAAAAAAACACACATATACACACAAGTATACACACATGCAGACACATACACACACACATACACGATCACACATACACACACGTATGCGTTTAGTGCTGAAATGTCTCTTCGCGAATTTGAGACCGGAATGCTATAAACATTCTTGGAGTTATGGAATCAGGGGCGAGTTCTGAATCGATCTTCATGGGTCATTGGTGACCGGGGGGAGCCAGGGCGTGACTTCCGACGGTAGGGAATTGATCGATTAATTGATTTGTGATACATCCTCTCTCCCAACGGACGGTGTCCCGGTGGGGAAGCTGCAAAGGAATTTCTCCTCTAGCCGACGTGAAGGTCGGCGCCGGATATCTCGTTCCAGGTCATGATATCACCGTATGTCTCAATATAATATGCACTGCAGATAATTAAAATTATATTATTATTAATAATAATAATAATAATAATAATAATAATAATAATAATAATTATTATTATTATTATTATTATTATTATTATTATTATTATTATTATTATTATTATTAGTTTGCCTGGATGGATCTTGGAAACACTTGTTAGATAGATCTTAATATGTGTAAAACTGAATGTTGTTTGATTCACTAAATTTGCAGGAGTTTCAAAAGTCGTCAATAGGTATGAACGGGACTTTGATTTAATTGTTTTGAGACATGGTGATGTGTTCTTGTTGCACAATTACATTTTCAGTGTGTGTAACAGCTGGATTTATTTATATTTATAATTTGTTTAATTATACAAAGGTAAGATAACACTTAGAAGTTAATATTATTAGTGTATCGGCCATTTCTGACTACGCTATATATTTTCTTCCGAGCCATATTCTGTCCTGTAGAGAGACATGTGTAATTATGGGAATGAGCTTTTTGGTTGTATCCCTTCGTAAGACAAGTTTATTAAGCCTTGAATTATGAATTATGAGGTGATAGGATGATGATGACAGGTGATCGGAGGCTTTTTTATCTATCCCAGCATTCGCCTGTATAAGCGAGGAAAACCACGGAAAACCCCTGTCAGGATGGTCGGTCCGGGGATCGAACCCGGGCCTCCGGTCTGCGAAGTCAGTGTGCCATGCACTGAGTTGTTGTAATTATTATTATTATTATTATTATTATTATTATTATTATTATTATTATTATTATTATTATACCTGACCTCGGTGGAGAATGGAATCAAAGCATCGAAGGTGCTAAAATGATGGGGAACATCATTGGTCAGTCGAAAGAAAGAGTATGAGGACAGGATAGGGATTGAATGATGAAATCTGTTTCATTGTCACTGACATGTTGCTCCTACTTCCACTTGGAGTTGTTCGTCGTAATCATGCGAACGACCAATCAGGGCGGATGTATCTGGAATTTCCATCCAGCCAGTGATATTGTTCCACCACGCTAACATTCATCGCAGTTGGTCCTGAGACCTCTGCGTCTTGTGAACCTGCAAAATGTCCTAAAATTCCCATTAAGTCCAACATTGTAAGTAGATTAATGTACAGCTTAAATAATTCAGGATACTGCAAAATTAGCGTAGTCGCAAGCATTACGTTGTTTGGGTTGCGCAAATTAAACTTATGGGACGTCGTCGTGATGTGAAGAACAACACAGACACGGAGATCTTTGTAGAGTTTTATTTAATATTACTGTATATTACAATATTTACATCCTCCTCCGGAAACTACTGCTGCACTCCACAGCACTACCAATCCTGAGGCAAGCCGCCTCAGCCTGACTCAGCGTACCCCAGCGTGCTAACCTGTAGCACCGCTCCCGGCATCTGCTGTCGCCACCCTCGCAAACCTGCGACCACCCCTCACGGATCAACAAAGTGCCTCCGCACCGCGATTCGGCTCAAACTCGAATGCCAATCGCCAACACTCCACCGGCGTCTACAGCGAGGAGTCACGTGACAGACCTCCCACGCTAAAGACCCGCGGACCGCGTCACCTCATTACAGAGTTTTGGGCCGGGCGCACAATGGGGCCCGCCGACCAGCTGCAGACGATCTGTCCTCACACATCATTCTGCGCTAGCTGACCGCCGGATGTTCCCAGACACGCCCCCGCCGGCTTGCACCCTCGAAACGACCGCTCCGGTTACACCGCCAGCCCGACGCCTGGACCACCCCCTCCCACGCCCCGGCCCGCGCCTTGTGCGGTCCGACGACTAGTGAAATGCTATGACGTTACACTTAACACTTGTGCCGCAGCGTCGTAACATGACAAAGTAGACCATTGTCTTTTCTCTAATTGGTGGTGTGGTACATAACAAAGCAGGAATGCAAATTTTCAATCTTAGATTTAGAGGATTTCATTGACGAATGAAGAGCTATGAAGTTAAATAAGAGAATTCCTCCGTTGAAACCCTATGGTCGCAGACTCGGATCCCATATCCAATCCCCGAGGGTTGTCAGTGTGAGACTTAAAAGATTCCATAATACCAGTTTTCTGAAATTGCGTTGTTTCGTTCTGCAACTATGCACACTTTCCTGTGCCACAGGTCATCTACTCTACCGTTTCTCCTGACGCTGGAGGTGTCAATGAACTTATAAACGCGGGAACATGTGCTTCGAAAAGAGAAAAAAGCGAAGGTCGTGTGTGTATGTAACCCCTATAATCCTGTGTGTTCATATTGGGAAACCAGTCGGGAGTTTAGAGCTTGTCCCGTCTGGGGCGGTGCCCCACTGGAGGGAGATACCTGGTTGCTAACAGACACAGCTAACAGACGTGTAGGGCGGCGCCGGATCTCACCACACACTCGCCTGCTCCCGAAGGACAACATACACTATATTTACGCGCAACTAACTTCAGCAGTTGTCGCGCCCGGGAACACGATATAATCAATAAATGATCGTATGTGTTCAGATACTCTAACCAAAACATAACGGAAAAAAGTCAATTCTCATTGGGGCAAGCCTCGTACATCATCACTAGGGGGCGGATTTTAATGATATGTTACCTTTTTTCTTTTCACTTTGGAACAATGCCATTTAGTATAGGAATTCATTTTATGTTAACATTAAACGAAAAAAATTATTTTTGCATTTTTTTGCATTTTTCGTCAATTTCAGGTAATAAGTCATTTTTTACTTATTCGTGTAATTGCATTTTTCGCTGATTTGATCTCTTTTAATTCCATTTTAATGGTACTTTTTAGAAATAATATTTACGAGATGCAACAAATGTTCTTCACAGAATTCTCGAAGCATATTCCATTTCTTCGTTCAGAAATTGTAATGTCAGCAGTCAGCAGGATTATGTAAGCTAAGATTCCTGTGACACCTTCAGCACCATTGTCTGTTCGGCGGATTTCACGATAACTAAAGACAAAGGTTTCCTGATCCAGTCCAAACCAAAAGTTTGGAAGCTCAGTTCACTTGAACGAAACGAAGAAGCCTCAATTACATTAATAACATTTTCAACAGGTTGAGTCGTTCATCTGAAGTGATTTTCATAGATTTTTTACATCATTTTTCTTTGCTTTTAGGGCATTTTAAAAACATTTTAAGAGCATTTTATTGGTCATTTTTGGTGATGTTTTAGGTCATCAAAACCCGCCCTCTAATCATCACAACAAAATGTTTGAGACCACCTGGCAACAGAACCTGGTAACAGAACACAATCTTGCGGCTACCGGGCTGATAGGAGGACGCGTGATTTTTTTTTTAATTTTTTTTTTTACAGATCGTACATAGTTCAGTACATATAACACTTTACATATGTATTGATTGCTTACATTCTAAATTACCTAAAATTAAACTAAAAACTAATTCGGGTGACGAAATCTTTTCCAGACACCTCTAAAAACAATCTACTTCGGCAAATTTGGTTAGGAATGCCTGGTATGGATATCTATTTTTTAATCGGGTTATATGAGGAGATTTCCGGAGTCTGAAGTTGTCTAGGAATTTCAGGTATGGAGTGATAGAACTGGGTTGAGAGGTATGTCATATGGTGTTGAGGACGCGTGATAAGGAAGTGCCAGCTACTCCTCTCGGCCGGCAGAGCGCTGTGCGCCGGCGCCGAGTCTTATCAGCGCCCCGACGCCGCCGCGCGCGGTCGCCCGCCGCTCAACTGACAGCGACGCTCTCCTTCGCTATCTCGCGCGCATCTCCGCCGCGGGATAAATGACGGTCGCCGCAGGAAAAAATAAATCTGGGAGAGAAGCCACGAGATTGATCGCGCGATGCGGCGTTATTGCGTTGTCACCGGCCTCAGCTGCGGAGGCGTCGGCTGGCAGCAGCGCTGGCGCCTCTAGTGCTCTCCCTCGTTCTCTATTCCGTCTTTCACTCCGACCTCCTTTCTGGCCTTTCTTTCAGCACTTCTTTCTTTTCGTTTGTTAGTCTTCCTTTCCATCCGTTTTTCTTCCTACCCGTGTTTCTTTCAGTGTTTCTTTTTCCTTCTTTCTTTCTTTCTTTCCACTTTTTTTATGCGTTGTTCTTTTCGTCTTTCTTTCTTTTCATCTTTCTTTCGCTTTTTTATTTAATTCTATTTCTTTCTTTCTTTCTTTCTTTCCCAGCCTCCCTCTTCGTCACTTTTCTCCGTACCCTCCCCTCTGTTTCCCTCTCCATTTTCATTATCCTTCTCTCTCCGCCTCCCACTCCCTCAACCTCTCTCTCTCTCTCCCTCTCTCTCTCTCTCTCTCTCTCTCTCTCTCTCTCTCTCCACATACACACACACACACACACAACTCTACTGCTGCCGTCAGATCCTGGCCAAACAATGCGTCATCTCTGTACCGCCAGAGTACCTTCATGATCTGACATTGGGGCATAAAGGGATGGGGGAAAGCCCGACTAATGTTTACCGTTAGTGCGATTTACGCTTACCGTTGTTTAAGGTACTGCTCCAGTAAACGTCTGAAATTGCTGAGAAGAAGCCTCTCTCTAGACTTTCGTTCTGACAGTGGCAGGCCTTTATCTAGCTAATTGTTGATGTAGAAAGACCACCGTTGTGAAAATTCCAAAGAAAGACCTCTCGGTTCACAAAGCTCCGGCTATGATATTCGCTCTCGCTTGCGGTACCTTTGCCTCCCTGGGCGCCGTTACACGGAGCATCCTACATGCGCGTCCTCGACACTGTGCCAGAGATTGATATCGCACAAGTACATGCGGGAAATGGTAAGAAATTGGTCGTCTGGTAACGGAGAAATAAGTTCGATAATTTTGCTTGGTGGATTCATCATAGTCGCATTCTCTATACGGACAACCATCACGGCCTGGAATAAGTTACCTGCGACAGCCTTGGAACCCATTCCTCTAGATGTTCAAAGATTTAAAAATAAATTAACTAATGGTATTTGTAAACTTCATTAATTTAGTAAGTTAGGTTTATTACAACAGTTATTATTTGATTATTATTGTTATTTATATTGCTATTATTATTGTGTTAATTACTATTAAATGTGTTGCTTGATTAAATATATAATTATATTCAAAATAGTGTTGTATTGAAGTGTGGTGACGTGTTGTGCAGTGTAGTGCAGTATAGAAGTAGAAAGAGAAGTGAATTGCAAATGTTGTGAAGTGAAGTCAAGTGAAAGTGAAGCGAAGTGTAGTGTAATTAAAAAGTTGTGTAGTCATGTATTTAATAGTTTAAAATAACTGTGCAGGTCAGCCATAAAATGTAGTTAATGCTGTTATTATTATTATTATTATTATTATTATTATTATTATTATTATTATTATTATTATTATTATGTCTTTAAATGATTTAAAGTTACATTGTTCAGTAATTTAAAGTTAATACTCCTAATTATAATATGTAAATTGTAGTGTTCTGCCTCCAGGTTGTATATACCTATCTGCAGAAATAATAAATATCTATCTATCTATAGAACGTTTAACCCTAGGATGCATGGGCCTATGAAACTACACGAATGCATACGCAGGGCCTCCGAGGCCCTGCGACATTTTCTCTCAAAAAATGCAAATATTTTTAAAATTCATCTCTTTAGAGCATACATTTAAATAAAATTAAACCCATACCATTCAACAAATGCTTATTTATTGCAATATTTGTTAATATAACACATAATATTACACTTATTCATTGTGAATTTTTCTAGAATATCTTTACAAGCATGAGGAACAAACAATATGGCTATGTTCTTTGCACACAGATCTGTTACATTTTTCACATACCATTGTGCTTTTCCTGTGTCTTTCATATGGGCAGAAAGAACATCTTCTTCTTTGTTGCACACATCTAAATGTTTCTGGGGTGGGTTCTGGACGCACTATACCGCACAATGAAAGAGCATGTTGCAATGATTTGGGTAAATTTGGTTGATTCGCTCTCCTCTCCATGAGGTTTCTAACTAACTCAAACGACAAGTCTTTCAAGAATAATCTTCTTGTATCATTTCTTTTTTGATAAAACTCAGAATTTTGAGCTGAAAATAGAATTTGACTGTTTAGTGCAGCAACGTCCATAACGTTCATCCACAAGACGAAAGGCCACCGCCGAGTTTGTCTCTTGCATGTGTAATTTTTCACTTTCTGATCCATTTGATCAACACCACCTTTTGTTTCGTTGTAAAAGCATATAATTTCTGGTTTATTTTTCATATTGTTGCTATCAATTGCCTTGTCGTGATGCATTGTGCTTATCAGAATGACTGCTCTTTTCTTTTTAGGCACATAACTCACCATTGTTACTTTTCCCTTGAATCCAAAAAGGGAAGACTTTATCTCTCTCAGTGCAGATGGCAACATTTCTTTTGGTATGTCAGGCTTGTTAGGTCTCAGAGTCCCGACAACTGTGATTCCTTTTTGAAGCATTTCTTCAGCAAGTGGAACACTACAAAAGAAGTTATCAAATGTGATGTTCCGTGATGAACCCTCAACAATCTTTGCCAAATTATTTACAACTCCTCTTGCCAAGTTCTTTTGTACTGGTTCGTTTGGCTTTCTTCCAGTGTAAATGGTTCCGTTTATTGCGTAAGAATCTTTTGAATCACAAAGCCAAAAAATTTTGATGCCATATTTAGCGGGTTTTTTGGGCATGTATTGTACGAAACTGCATCTACCTCGGAATGAGAGCAACTGCTCGTCAATAGTAAGATATGCATTAGGAGTCATAACATTTTGACAATTCCCAATGAACATTTCCCAAACATATCTAAAGGCAGCAAGTTTATCTGTTTGGGCACGTGACGCTCTGGTGCGCCGATCATCGAATCTAATAACTCTTCTAATATCTTCAAATCTATTTACAGACATAGTAGCTCTGTACAGAGGGTTTTGCTTTTGATCTAAAAACAGTTCCCTAACTGGTACATCCCAGCTTTTCTCCACACCAGCAAGAAGTAATAATCCAAAAAATGCATTGATTTCATCAACGGTAATTTGTCTCCAAGTTTTACCCTTTTCTGTTGCAATTCGCCTTCCCTCTAAATTCGAACATAGCAATATTTCATCAATAATATTTTGAGTAACAAAATAGTCCCATGCCTGTTTAGGTGTTGAAGTAGTTATTCCTCTTTTAGGGCCAGAAGTCCATGTAATAATATTATGTGCAAGTGTACGAGAAGAAACTGGAGAATCATGTTGCCAAACAGTACCATTTCTACTAATAAATGTTCCAGCAGTAGGGGGACTAGTAACACTCACCGAAATATCAGCGTCGCTTTCAGAACAAGAACTTGTGCTGTGATCATCACTTTCAATATCTGTCACTAAAGGATGATATTCTGGATCTAAATCTGAATCATCACTGTTTACATCATCAAGAACTTCCTCCTCAATCAGCCATTCTTCCACCGTAGGTTCAAAATCACCAGCAGAAGCTGAGACGTAACGTCTATCTCGTGAAAAAGCCATATTTCAAATTGAAAGCACACGGCACACTTCCCACTCCTTGCCAAACTGTTTCGCAGCTGAAATCTTACTAACTACACGCAAGATTCTCCAAGATTGCTTGTCAACAAAGGAAAAACACGATAACTTTGTTTCTCAGAATGAACCACGCATTGTAAAAGCCTGCTTATCGCCCCACGCTTTGAAATCTGACCTTTTCACGATAGGGCCTCAAAGGCCCTGCATATGCATTGACGTAGTAGAATTGTATTTCAGTAACTATCTATAAAACTTCTAAGAATTCTTCCTTTGCGAGAAGATCAAATGAAAGTAGAATAATCAATTGAAGATTACACATCCGGTCAGTTCTCATATTTCAAGCCTTACAGAGTAACAAGCAAAATAAAAACCGATAGGGCCTCGGAGGCCCTGCATATGCATCCTAGGGTTAATGCAGTCTATTGCTGTCTGCTGCTGAGGCCTGTTTGTAGTGCAAGGTCGCACTGATGCTTCCGTTACCCGTGCAGTCCCCGCCTCCCCCCCTCTTGCTCCAGACCCCGTCCGCCCGCGTCAGCGCATCAACCTCTTCCACCATCACCCCCTCGCTTCTCGGCCTCTCCTACCGGGAGCGGTGGCTCAGTGCATCAACTGATGTCACTGCAGCGCCTCTGACCGGGAGGTCCTAGGTTTCCACTCCCCACGGCGGCAGGAGTTTCGACACTAGCTTTTCAGCTATGTCGAATTCAGTCGCTGTCTGGAGGAGAATTCTAGCGGCCGTCTGCTCTGAACGCTAGTTTTCTGTGGCCTCTCCGATCAACACCAGGCGAATGCCGCAGCAGTACACTAACAAACGCGCCACGGACCGCGCACTATTTTTCCTTCCTCTTCCTTGCCCTATCCTCTCCTCTTACACACAGTGTTACACTAACATGCACTACACTACCACATATTCCGGGAGACCGGTCAGGAGCTTAGAGCTTTTCCGGGCTGGGGTGGTGCCCCGCTGGTGGGAGACACCTGGTTGGGGAAAAATCCACTAGCCGACTATAGGTCGGCGCCGGATCTCGCCATCCATCGGGGAAAGACGACCGCCATCTCCCGAGCAAAAACACGCACTACTCACACGGAACTAATGAACATATTAGTTGACGCGCCCGAAATCAATTTTCAATCAATCAATCAATCTGCTGCCACGCTACTATCACTCTACACTCTGTCTCCGCCGCCCGCAACTTCTTCACTGTGAATCTCTCGCCGGCCTGATTGCAGAGAGCGTGGAGGGGACGTGCACCTCCCAACCATATCGTGTTATGTTTCAAATTCATTCTTCAAGCACGAAGGGCCCCGAGATTCGTTGATTGATTTTTTCATGTTTCCGGGCGCGTCAACTGCTTTGGTCATTAGTCCCGTAGTGCATGTTCTCTCGGGAGATGGCGGTGATCTTCCCCCACTGGATGGAGAGATCCGGCGCCGACCTACCATCGGCTAGTAAGGTTTCCCCTAACCAGGACTCTCCCACCAGCGGGGCACCGCCCCAGCCGGGACAAGCTCTAAGCTCCCGACCGGTCTCCCGGAATATGTGGTAGTCTAGTGCATGTTAGTGTAATTGTGCGTGTAAGGGGAAAGGATAGGACAAGAAAGAGGAAGGACAGTTTGTTAGGGTACTGCTCCGGCATTCGCCTGGTGCTGATCGGAGAAACAACGGAAAACTACCGATCAGAGCAGCCGGCCCGAGATTCGTCTTGCACGGATTAGGTAAATAGTACGAGTAATACGATTATGTCTGTGGGCAACATCCCATTACGAGCAGGGGAAACGTGAGTGTATTTACAAGTATTTCAATACAGAGGGAATTATATATTATTTCATTAGGCACCATACATCAATACCTGACGAATGATTGTAAAATTTATTGTACTTAATATGTCTGTTTATTCTAATGTATAAAATGTATCTCTGGTATAAATCAATAGTGGTCGCTAATGACCGTAAATGTTTTTAAAGCGATTTAAAATAAATAAATTAAAAAAAATACCTGGCGATATCTGAAGTTCTATAATAGAGACTCTTCACACTGTGAAGAAACATTAGCATATACCAATTTTGAGCCTCTGCACATGTGCAATCAGAAGATTGATATGCGCATGCAGAAGTTCAAAAGTTTTATCTGCTAAGGTACTTCCAGCTGTGCAAAAAGTCTATAATGTCTACATATCGTTACTTTGTAGTATTGTTGGTACCAGTATCAAATTTCGTTTTGATGACCGTTCTGTTAGCATCAATACTAAGTGCAAGTGCGGTAGCCTCCGTGCCGCGCATTCTCCGCCACTGGCCTCGCTGATGCGTGGCGCGGCGGCGGGGACCGTCCTAATTCATCGCCCTAATCGCATGCGTCATTAATATTTCATTCAGCGCCGCGAGCCCTGTGGGGTTTTTGCGTGCGTCGCTACCTGAAGCGTGGCGCGGCTATCGGCGAGCCATCTCCGTCACGGTGGGCCGTTCCGCCGACCTCCTTCCCCGCCCCCGCCGCCGCCGCCGCCGCCGCCGCCGCCGCCACACCTGTCGCGTTCCGCTTGGCCAGCCGCGAACCCCGAACCCGCGACCGCGGGTTCCACACGTTGCCTCGCGCATACGCGGTACGCGAGTCTTTTTTTTTTACTTTTTTCTTTTTGTTTCCACTCCTTTTTTCCTCATATAAACCATGTGGATAATCGTAATACGTGTGGAATGTGCATATGTAAATAAGAAGAAAGCATTTCAGTAGTACTTACGCGAGAGAAATGTGTCGAGATAAGCCACATCTGTATTTTGATGTAAAATACGTTGAACATTCAGCAGTTGTTGGACTAATGGAGGTTTTGTGTTAAGCTCGGAGGCCGAAGGTTGGAGCCCTACCATTACGCAAGCAAAGCGAGTCAAATTGGGCGAAAGAAATTCGAGATTGTTTTTATTCAAATTGGAATAGAAAATCAAATAATCCAACTAACTTCTCAAGAACAAGTGTTTGAGTCACTACCTATTATATAGCGCATACCACACATTTATTAATTTACTTAACCCCTCCTGGATGGGTGACCGTCTGGGAACCCCAGTTACTAACGGTGCAGAGCCTCTTGCCGAAGGGATAAAACGCATTAATTGACTGCGACGATATGAGACAAAAGACAAAAGTGAAGGGAGGATTACTCCAGATGTACAAGTATGTATGCTCAATGCCCAAAAGGACTTAAAGACGTGTAGCGAAAAAGACGCAGCAAAAAACCCCTTCAGAAGCTGGTCATTACTTGTGGAGGGCGCTCGGTGGTTCCTTCATGCGCGCAACAAGCCATTGTGATCGTTTAATTTTATTCAATTGAGAACTTCTTTTCTCGCCTTAGAGTAAGTCGACATTTTGAGTCTTAGGAGCCCAACGAAAAAAGCAACACGTACATTCTGACCCACCAAATTTAATCCGTGGGCTGCGCTTTGCATTTTATTCATCCTTTCGCATTTATTAAGAAACTCTAGACGAATAAGTAAGTAGACTATGTGTGCCTAGCTAAGCCATTCCTGTACACGCGGTTACTAGTTGGAATCACTTCCATTATCGTAATGTTTATGGTACACATTACAGGCCGATAAATCAGTTGGAGCATCCTCTTCCGATATTTTTCGAACGCACTAATGTCAGATTTCGTGCCTGGAAACAGGCTTAACAAATTTGGCACTTTACGAATACGATATCTTGCTTCATGCTGTGCAAAAATTCCCTGTCCAACAAGGAAACATAAATTGAAGAACCGAAGAAAAACGAAAGTCCTTTGGAAGATCCTGGAACCAGAAAAAAATTAAAATAGTAGAAGAGAAAAGTAAAAATTTATATACTCAAACACGATCCGTTTAAGGAAACTTCACCTATATGGAAATCGTGTTGGAATGATTGATTAACAAACTTAATCGCCAGCTACATTATCAAAATGAAGGTGATCAAAAAGTGGCTTGAGTGAAAGAAAAGACATTGAAGAATTGGGGTCAGAGTTCTAGGAAAGAGTGGTATTTCTACAGAAGAGTGGCGACCAAAGAGACAGGATAGAAAACAAAGAATCAGAGCAAGTTAGAAAGAAAGAAGAAAAAATGAGATTATCAAACAAAACTTGTGTAAATTGAAAAATGGTAATCACGATTCTCGATCAATCCTCTTCTCATAATTATTTAGCGTTTACTATGTATAAAATATTAAAATAATAAAAATACTTTACATTATTAAGACAAAACGCAGCTAACCTAATAATATCGTGAGCCACATTCTGCGAAATTCACGACGAAAAGTAAAACACAACAATCTGTAGTACATAATTTATGTATAAAACTATGCATTAATATTTGCTTTGTTTGCACAATGAGAAATAATATAAAAATGTGCAAAAAGATGGAGAAGGAGAAAAAGAAAAAAACGTCATACAGCAAAAAAAGAAGGAAATGTCGTATGCCGATGTCACATTCATTCTCAATGTGTTGCGTTTTCAGAATGCTGGGCAAGAACTACTTCGTAGTAAGGTTAGACAAACACTTACCATGCAACTCTGTGACGTGCTTTGCACTAGTAGGAACTTGCAGAACCTTCGTTCAGCACTTCGATTTGACACGTGATGCCGATGTGGCACTTGTAAGGTTGATCACGTAACTCATGAAGCAATGTCCGTTTCTCGTGTTGGAATTGTACAAGTGACTTAACAGGCTCCTCGGTGGGTGAGGGGTTAGCTTACTGGCCTCTGAGCCCCCAGTGCGCGGGCTCGATCCCGGCCGAGGAGCCCGGATTTTCGAAGGGCGGAAAATCCACAGTAGCCATGTCACTCTTGTGGCATGTAAAAGAACCCTGGCAGGATGCCCGGCAAAATTAAATCCCTCCGACAACATCCCGCCCTAACGAGATATAGCTAACTGAGCCCGACATCTGGCAAAGAAAGTGAGAGTCAAATCCCAGGCGCAGACGGGACTGCCCACGGGGTGCACCTGCTTAGATAAAAGTTCCCAGACCCGCGTCGGGGGTAGGCTTCGAAGGAAGCCTGGGTCGAAACTCGGGTGCGGAACAATGGCTACGGGCAGTCTCCCCGCAAATTAACCCGTACCCGATTATATATATATATATATATATATATATATATATATATATATATATACATACATACTAGCTGACCCGGCGAACTCTGTTCCGCCTTAACAGCCGGTCCCATCTTTTTCTCGCCTCGCACTCACTGTGAGAAACTGTACTATCCTTGTTGCACTCGTGATAATAAAGTAATTGCATATTTGTGTTTTTCTCTCAAACAAAGAAGAATTTCAAAAAACGCTCTGATATTAAATAGATAATTAAAAAATCTATTACGTAGCAGAGCGTTTTTTTTTTTTTTTTGGAATTGATTTTTGTTTAAGAGAGAAATACAAAGCTGTAATCATACCGGCTGTTAAAGGCAATAAATAAGCAGATTTTGGAATTTATAAAGTTAAATTGTTTATTAGAAAATACAAATAAAAAATTAAGTAGATTAATCATTCATTATTGTTCCTGTATTTTGGTGCATAGGTTGCACTCTTCAGTTAAGTGCCTTCACGCGAAAACATGCGAAATCAGGCGAAAACGTGTGTTCTCACACAGGAACGCTGTCGAACGGGATAAACAGTATCCTATGTCCGTCTCCTGGCTCTAAGCTTCCTGCTCACCAAATCGGTACAGCCGTTCTTGAGTTATAAATAGTGTAACTAACACGACTTTCTTATATATATATATATATATATATATATATATATATATATATATATATATATATATATATATATATATATATATATATATATATATACATATATAAGTGACTTAGCAAGAATCTCTAATTTTGATGAGATCCGAGTCGTGTTATAGACACAAAAGCTCTGAGCCTAAACTATTTTGGAAGACAAAAAACATTAAGTATGATTTCAAGTTATTCCTATTTGTCTCAGGTAAGACTTGTGCTTCGTACTTATGGATTGAAATAATTTATACCATTAGATATTTTGTTGCAATCACCGTTCTTGTTTTTTCTTTGATTGTACTGTAAGATTTCAATTATAGTTCTAATTTAATTATTTTATTTATTATGTTACTCTAAAGTTCATACTTTACGATTAAAGAATCGTTCGTATACAATAAAATGTATTCGAGACCATCACAGGTTTCTGTTAATACTTTTTAGTTTCCAACAGATGCAATTCGCCAGTTAATTTAACATATTTATAATTGAAAACTTTGAAGAGAGAAACATTTCAATGTGAGTATTTATAAAATAAAAATATAAAATATGAATTCTAAATAAGGTATTTTAGATTCAGCTTACAGAACATTATCAGATGTAGATTTTCTATACCTCATTATATTACTGAATATTATAGTTAGTAGGTAATTGTTCTGTACTTGTTTTACTGCACGAAAAATGAGAATCCCTTGCATTATTTTCCAGTTCTAAATAATGCACATGGAAGGCATAAATATTGTGAATTTCCTGTCTCTCTTCGTGCCAAATACTAAAATACTATTCTGAGCGTTTCTGCGCTTAAAATGTGATCAGGAGCAAACTCGCATGATGATGAATCGCACTATCATAAAGACTGAAGTCTAAACCTGCTTATATTCTGCATACACACACACACACATACACACACACGTTTTCAGAATTCAGTTATATATATATATATATATATATATATATATATATATATATATGATATGTTCACGTTTTGAAACAAAACGTAACCTATACATTATTACCTCTCGCACATAAAGCCCCAGCACAGTGGGGTTACAGTAGCTAGTTATGTATAGTGTATAAATTCATGTATAATTTCAAATATTTTCTGATAATTTATAAATCATTTTTACTGAAGTGTAGTTATTATGTTAAAAATACCTAAAATTTAGTTTTTCTAAAATGTTTTAATTCTAAAATAAAATAATTCAATGTGTGAAATATCGATTCCCAAAATACATAATTTATACACGCAATAATCTTCATAAACAAAAGCAGAAAATAATTCACTAATGCATCATATACTTTTCTTTGCCTTACAAAATTAATGTGCAAGAACCTGTGACAATCAATGATGTTTTTGTTCTCTTTCTAAATATGATATTTTATTTAAGGTTTTCGAATTTTTTTCTTGCGGAATTCTTCATATATGCCATCCAAATTATAGAATTCAAGATGTATTTTCATTGCTTATTTTCAGGGGGCGGATTTCGGTGACCTAAAACATCGCCAAAAATGATCAATAAAATGCTCTTAAAATGTTTTTAAAATGACCTAAATGCAAATAAAAATGATGTAAAAAACGTGATCAAACACAGTTCAGATGAACAACTCACTTTATTTCATATGTTACTGACATCGTCCAGGCTTCTTCCTTTCGTTCAAGTGAACTTACCTTGCAGACGGTGGGTTGGATTGTTCTTTACCAGGAAATATCTGCCTTTATTTAACGCAAAATCAGTCGAACCGACAAAGGTGCTCATAGGCACAGCAACCATAGAATACGCAGGATTCACCCCGGCGGACATTACAACACACGAGCCAAGAAAATCAATAAGCTATTCAGTAATTCTGTGGAAAACATATATTGCATCTTGAAAATATTATTTGAAGGAAGTACCATTAAAATGATATTAAAGTCAATGAAATGAGTGAAAAATCCATTAAAAATGACGGAAAAGTTAAAAAATGACTTATTAGTAGAAATCGATAAAAATACAAAAGAAGTCTGAAGAAAATATGTCATTTACTTTTGTCATAACATTAAATTAATGTCTATAATAAACGGCATCGTTCTGAAGGGAAAAGAAAACAATGACATCATTAAAATCCGCCAACTCATTATTGACAGGGAATATAATAGGTTGTTGAGACCTAATGAAATGAAGAACCTTTTTATTAGGAAGTTTCAATTTAGAAATGAGCGCTCGGATATTTGCTGAATGCCTTTGGTCGCGCCGCGGGTGACACCGCGTCGAAGTTATTTTGCACCGTTTCATTGATTGATTGGTTGATTTTTTCGTGTTTCTGGGGCGTCGACTGATTTGGTCATTAGTCCCGTAAGTGTAGTGCTTTCTTTTCTCGGGAGATGGCGGTGATCTTCCTCCGCTGAATGGCGAGATCCGGCGCCGACCTACCGTCGGCTAGTAGGGTTTCCCCCTAACCAGGACTCTCCCACTAGCGGGGCACTGCCCCAGCCGGGACAAGCTCTAAGCTCCCGACCGGTCTCCCAGAATACGTGGTAGTGTAGGGCATATTAGAGTAAGTTTGTGTGTAAAGGGAGAGGAGAGGACAGGACAAGGAAGAGGACGGAAAGAGCGCGCGCGGTCCGTGGCCCGTTTAGTAGGGTACTACTCCTGCATTCGCCTGGTGTTGATCGGAGAAACCACGGAAAACTACTGATCAGAGCAGCCGGCCACTAGACTTCTCCTCCATACAGTGACTGAATTCGACCTGGCTGAAAAGCTAGTGTCGAAAATCCTGCCGCCGTGCAACGTTTCGATTCGGTTGACCAGCCAACGCAATTAACCCGAACACCCAAGTGGGCTCCAGCCAGTGGCGTAGCGTGTCTTTCTGACCTAGAAGAGTTGTCGTTTTAAACTGTGTGATGCAGAATTGTGATGATCCCTAAGTTCGTAGATAATTCAGGATGTATATTTCTTTTCTTGCTACGAAGTTCCTGTTAGGAAATTGTCTTTCATCAATTTTTAAACTTCGCGCGCTTTTACTTGGCGCAAAACAAAAAAAAATCGCTCTGGGGATCCATTCCTTGAGATCCCTCTTTTCATCCGTGATAGAGACTTTTCTTTCAACTATTTTAGCTCAGCGACTCCCTGGGCTTCTCTGTGCGCCTACGTCCCCATGATTTACACGTTTCACCGCTGTGCCCGTCAGAGTCTTGCCATGCAGGTTGGATGTGAGTTTCCAACTCACCTACAGGTATGCATATTCACTTTTCCTGCACTCTTCACTAGTATTCAATGACAAGGGCGAATGAAACCTTAATTCATCCATTTTTTGACAATACATTCTACATAATATATTCACAAACGATACTATGCTTAACAAAATTAACTCCTTAGATGGTGGACGCACCAGATAAAAAAATACAGAGCAATAGGGGATAATATACATTCAGACTTCTTCGTGCATTTGACTTGAATTTCAAATTCCATCTCTCGGGGCTTGGAAATATTTGAGAAGAGCTTCCGCTGTCGATCTTAGCCTGAGCATCTGAGATTAGGTCAACTTATGTGTTGCGGTACGCCCTACACAGTTATATTCATGTCTGTTTAAGTTCTGAAACTACGAACCAACTGTAAGCCCCCGAAAATATTGAACTCTAGAATTGTTTGGGATAAGTGACGAACCAATACCTAATGAAAGTGCAACAAAAGTGAAATGACTTTACGATTTCCAAATACAAATTTTGTGCTTTAAAATTAAAAGGAAGCCTCCAACACATCTATGAACGCTATGCTCCTGGTTCTCTCCCTGAAGACGACCACGACACGATGGTCGAAACGGCGTCGGCACCGCAGTTTTGGATGCCGCGTCATTCGGACAGCCGAGTCCATTCGCTTGACTCTGGGCGGGGAAGCCTACAACTTTCCTCGTTTGTATTCCTTGGCAATCGGCATAATTTGAATATCCTGAGACCGTTCTCATTAGGCTGATATGGGCCCTCCATGGACGTTACGGATAATTAGGCCGAACTCACCTTTCGCCCATTTTTTTAAATACACTATTACGAAGTGAACTAATGTTATATATATATATATATATATATATATATATATATATATATATATATATACACCCAATATTGAGTGGAGTTCGCCCCTCTTTTGCACTCAAAATACGTTTCTCAGAAACATTTTGTTTCCATCGTCCTGTGCGGAAAATATTGTAAAACGGTTTATCTCGGATCTTGTATTTGTTGAGTTCGCGCTGCCTCCCTGGAACGCCTTATTTTTTTAAGTGTTCATGGCTGCGAACCCAAAAGGGTTGGAGAAATTAGTCACTCTTGCGCGCACCAGGTTTTTCTTAGAGGCGAAAATACTTTATGCTTCTAGTGGCGGAATTCAACGACGTGAACACCAAAGTCTGGAAAGTCTACAAAGGAAAAAAGGTTTATTCTCTATTCTATAACTTGTATTAAATTTTAATTTTTTAATAAACTTCAAATAATTTAAAGTTTATGACTTGTATTAAATAATAGGCTGGCCTCTGTTACTGGAATCATCTGTCGTTAAGTATGATTTTATTTATTCAACCTTTTGATAAAATTCATAAAATGTCATGTTTCTTGGCAAACACAACGTTTTTTACATTTTACAAGACATTAAACTGACACATAACCTGTTTGTAAATGATTTAATAGAGAGATGGCATCTATAAAAAATATAGAATAATACTCCAAGTTCAAATAACTACAGATCATTTACTGATATGTCAAAATGAAGGTGAACAACATTGTATTGAGTTTAATCTACCTGAAACCGCAGCTGTTGGGCGCATCGATGAAGATATGTTAATAGTCTTCTCTAACTTGACTCCTATCTTTTGTACTTCCGTTTGAATATTTCATATGAATGAAATAGCAATCGACAATCTTCAATGTTAATTTTAAAATAAAGATGCCTATGATTATATTTCTCCTGCATGTAATCATGCAGTTTCATACAAGTAAATCTACGAGTATATCTGTGGAACTAAAGCCAAGTATTTGATTGCAGTTTTTTTAACATTGAAATAATTTGACCAAGAAATGAATTCAATTCCGTTTAGTATAATTACATTCTTTAAAAGGTTTTTTGGCATCTTATCGTACTAATAATTCACGAAAGTTACGAAAGAGAAAATCATAAATATTCTGATCTTATTAGAATTAATTGAAATGTTCTATGCGTTAGCTTTGATATCACTCGTAAGAAAATTCTAGAGTAAATATTACTACAAATACATAAACATTTAATATTCATAATCCATTCACACGTAATTCAAATAAACCATAGATAGTTCGCATCTTGGTTCCACGTGCTTTCGGAAAGAAGTTTGTTTTGTTTACTCTAGTATATTTGAGAGAAAATTCTTTAATTTTAACCAAAATAATTATTTAAAATATCATTCTTCTTACCGAGTTCTGAAATAGAATTTTGTCGCAGTTTCATTTGACCAATAGTTTACAATCTTCGCTTATAGGTATGGTTAAATTCACAGTAGTCTCTCTGTTAACGCAACCTCAGGGAATATCACTAATACGACTTTCTGGAAAATAAGGCAGAAATGGAAATATACCAGGGTAATCCCAAAAATAAGGTCTCCTGTTTCATTATAAGTACAGAACTCCGTTTGTGTGGCAGTTGGTCACACTGTTATGAAGAGTGCTTCCCGCACTGTGTGTAAACATGCGCACGCCGCGCTGAGGCGCTCAGTCCCCCACCCACCCACGCATCATCACCCACCCACCCTGTAGTCCCGACTTGGCGCCCAGTGACTATCACCTGTTCCCTAAGTTGAAAGAACATTTGGCCGGAAAGCGATTCAGCTCCGACGACGAGGTGAAAGAAGAGGTTCATAACTTTCTCAACAGCATGGTGGCGAGCTGGTATGACATGAGCATACAAAAACTGTCACAGCGTCTCCAAAAATGAATCCACAGAAATGGTGATTATGTCGAAAAATAGCTAAATGTTCAAGCTGTAAACTGATGTAAAACATTGTAGAAATAAGCAGGTCTATGTACTTATAAAAAAATTGGAGACCTTACTTGTGGGAATATCCTCGTATTCCTTTCTTCACCAATTCAAATATGTCCGAGACCACGTGACCCAACGAGTAACACTTTTCATACCATGCACTCTACTCGGGACCATGCGTGCCGTCCGCTACTTCCCTTTTACGTATTCATAAACTGATCTTGTCCTTTCTGGAAATCGAATTGAGCTGCACAATGAAGAACAATATTGATTACACTTATTATCAAGTACATACAAGAGGAAACTTCCTAAGGAATAGAGGAAATTGAAATTAGAGGAACATGTAACTCCTTCAACGAATTTTGTTTATGGAAAGGAAAAATACATCTTTTAAACATGTCATTTCCAGATAAAATGTTTCATGAAACATTGGATTGATGACATATAAAATGAATCAATATATTAATTTTCAAGTTTTAACATTAACATTTACATTTCAAGCTTTAACCAAATTGCAAGCTTTAACATTAAAAATAATTTCGTGTGATCATAGGAGATAATTTGAAGAAAATACAGTCGATTCTGGATACAGTAAACCTAGATTTATCCTGTACTTTCGCTTATAGTGTTTTGAAACCTACGTTTCCAATCTAGACTTCTAGTCATTGATCTTGAGGCGCCAGCGTTTCTGCCACTTGTGGATGGATTGCAAATGTTCTTCCACGAGACAAGATGTTTCTGCTGGATTTTCATGTCGAGCTAAGATGGCTGTGTCATCCACGTAGGTTGCTGTCACTGCAGATGATGGGATGTCGGCAGCATATAGTGAATAAAGGAAAGGTACAAGCACACTTCCTTGAGGCACTCCTGACTTTGTAGGGATAAGTTTTGAAGTTTCACCGTTAAATTTTATTTGAAAATATCTCTCTGTGGGATACGATTTTAAGAAGTGATAATATGGATACGGTAGATTTTTCTTAATTTTATACAATAGACCTGGGTGCCAAACCTTGTCCAAAGCCTGGCTTACGTCTAGAAATACAGCAGAGCAATATTCTTTATTTTACAGCGATTCACTAATTTCGTTTACTACTCAATGAATTTGTTCTGTAGTCGAATGCCGTTGTCTAAACACAAACTGATGAGGTATTATCATTTTCTTGTAGAAGTAGATTTAAACGTGACAGAAGCAGTTGTTCAAAAACCTTTGGCAGTAGACTAATGAGTCTGTATAATATTGGCAGTAGACTAATGGGTCTGTATGATACAACTTCATGTGTTGGTTTGCCGGGTTTAGGGATGACTATTACTTGAGCGATTTTCCATTGATCAGGGAAGTGTCCTAGTCTTAGGATGGCATTGAAGATGGAAGTAAGTAAGGCTATCAGTTTTCTTGGTAGATGGTGTAGAATTGTTACTAAAATCATATCGTATCCGGGAGTTTTTTTAGTTGGTAAAATATTGATTGCTGTTTCAACTTCTCGAGCACTTACGGGTTTAATTTGGGGAGCTAGTTGCAATGGTGAATCTAAGTAGTTGTAAATTTCTTCCTCATCTGTTGCAGATATTTGTAAAGGAAATAGTTGAAAGATGTTAGAGAAATGGGAAGCGAAGCATTCCGTTTTCTCTTAGTTGGTTTTAGCCCGTGTACCGTCAGCTTTTCTGACGGGAGGAATAGGTTGCATCGGTCTCTTCAAGTATTTAGTAGTTTTCCAAAGCGAATGCTCTTAATTCGAATTCGGAATCAATATTGTGAGCTTATCTTGCAGGGCGTTGTTACGATATTCTTGAAGTAACCTTTTGAGGTTTTCTGAAGCTGAATTCAGTCTTCTTTTGACTGCTGGGTCTTTAGTGATTTGCCATTGTTTCTTTAATTTACGTTTTGATTTCACCTTTTCTCGTATTAATTGTGGGATATATAGTTTTCTGTTTTGCTTTATTTCTGGTGTAAAACGCCATGCAGCTTGATGAAGGTGACTGGTCACGTAGTCTATAGCTTCATTTATGACGAAAGCAGTTTTCAATTGTAGATTAGCTGTGCTGTTATTAATTAACCATTCTGAGAAATATTTCTAATCTGTTCTATTGTCGTGGATTAAGGTTTGCTTATTGTCTTCAATAATGATTGAGCAAATGACTAGTAGAACTGGTGAATTATCAGTCGATAGATCTTGTGACCAGTAGGTGTGTACGTAATTTTTGTTTATTACTTTTGCAATAAAGAAATCTAATACATCAGGAATTTTGTTAGTGTCTGTCGGCCAATGCGTGGGTTGGCCAGAAGAGTACGAGGAAAATCTTTTGTTTATTATAGTTTCATATAGAGATTTACCTTTCGGGGAGGTTAGTCTGGAGCCCCACAATGAATATTTAGCATTGTAGTCACTGCCAGAAATAAATCTTGGTCTAAGTGTTCTGAAGAAGCTTGCAAATTCTGAACTCTGGATTTTGTGTTTCGGAGGACAGTATGTTGCTGCAATATTCAATGTTTCGAATGCATCACTTACTTGAATGGATGTTGCCTGCAAATACGTGGTGCTATATTGAGAATTTAAGTGAAGTTTAATTTTTTCCCGAACAAGTATAGCTGTTCCTCCATGTGCTGTACCATCCGGATGATTTGTATAATATATGTTGTATCCTTGAAGCGAGAAAAAAACTTTTGTTGGAGTTTCTGAAATGAGCATGATATCCGTATTTGTTAACTGGAGAAAACACTTGACTTCTTCTCGGTGTTGTAGCAAGCCATTGGCGTTCCAAGGTACTATCTTATATTATTTGTTTACTGTTTAGTTAGCAGTTTTGACACAAGATTTAAAAGTGCGCTAAAAGTGCATTTGTTCTGCCTGTCTGTTGAGTATATTTTCAAATCTTCCAAAATACTGTTGTATTATAGAAAATAATTGAGTATTAGACTCCGTGTTTGTTGCATTATGGTTCAGATTATCCATGTTTCGTGAGTTTTTCAGTGCTTGTGCTTAAGTACTACGCTGATGGAAATTATTTATCGAAGTAGGTGGGAAGTTTTCTTGATCTGTATACATATTGTTCTGTGAAGCACTGTAGTTTGAATCTTCTGGAATTTTAGACGCCTGTGGATATTTTTTGTTACGTATTTTTTGATAAATTTCACATCCTTTATAACTTGCAGTATGGGGACCTTCACAAAGGGCGCATTTTGCAGGCTTCGTCTTGTTTTTCTTGTTATCACAAGTCCTGCTATCGTGATTCTCGCCGCATACTACGCACCGATAAGGATGGTTGCAGTAGTGCTTCGTGTGCTCCCAACTTTGGCAGCGATGGCATTGCACAAGATCTCGCTTTACACTTGGAGCTTCAATTATTATTTTGGTGTTTTGAAGGTACTGCAATTTATAAATGTCTTTGTTATTATCTTTTGGTTCCAAATCAATAAAAAAATACCGGTAAGGGAGCATTTGTTACACGGTGTTTGCAGTTATGAATGTTTTTTACGTTTTCTTCTCTTTCTGCTTTCAGTTCATCAATATTTATTGTAGGATGCATATTTTTTAAGACTATTCTAAATGCTCTTTATTGTTTCAGCTGATAGCTGTGAAACACAATTTTCTCTTTAATAAGGTATTTAATAAGTAATCGATAAGCATCTGTTGTTGCCGGTAAGATTTTAAATTTATCTTGACCCATGAGCTTGCAGTAGAATTCTTCCTTCTTCACGACTTTTTGTAAAGTTTCTGACATTGCATGGAAGTCATTTACACCAGGGAGAAATATTGGGGGAAAAGAAAAACTTTTGCACCTTCTGAATGTTGCTGGATTTGTGACTTTCATCGAACGATCATATGAATTTAAAATATAATGAAAAGTAAAAGCTATTCAAATTCTCATCGAAACGTTTATAGCAGATTTAGAGAAAAAATCTAGGGGGATTTCTGAATATTCGTAATTTTGAGCTCATTTTCACCTGTAAGGTTATGCATAATGTACGTCGTGAATTCTACATATCCCTATTGTCTATGTAGTTCCATCTCACATAAATTATATAGGGTTCAACCGTGATAGGCATTTTGCACGAGTTGTGCATCCGCCTCTGTTAGCGTGTGTTAGGTTAAAATAGTGATGCCAACGTATGAAATACGAAATTGTCTATTTACATGTACAACATACTTATACACACGTATTTGTAGAATACGCGACGTACATTATGCATAACCTTACAGGTAACAATCAAATAAACTATATTGTTAATAAACTAACTAATTATTTTTTTAATTAAATATGTAAATTTACAATCTGTTCAAAACAAGAACAATAAGTAAATATGCTGTTAGAAATTACAAACTTGCATGGAAAGGTCACCCACTGGTGATCTTCCTTTATCATATTACACACCTGTAATGTTGACAAAACATTTGGTGACTAACTAATTATAGCTCTAATGAAATAGTTCTCTGTACATATTTATGTAAATAAATGTTGTTATCTGTTCTGTAGCCCTGAAGAAGGCCAAAATATATGGCCGAAACGTCGGCAATGTAAAATGTCTGTTTTCTTCCTTGTGACAGAAACTCAAGAACTATTAGACATATAATTACAACGGGTCAAGAATCATTGAATAATATAAAAACAAAATATTTTTGGAATGAACCTTTCGTGTAGAGAAGCAAACTGTTAGTTTCCACTACAACCGGAGTCGACTGCATAAGGTAATAAATTCGCGATTGCTGGCGAAATGAGGCCTGCATTGACAGAACATCACGTCAACAAGCACAACCTTCCGTGAATATATGGTGCGTGCAATTGATTTTAATTCGGCCTGGCCGCCCCCAGCGACGCGTGGGCTTTCTCGGAACCCTCTCGCCCCCTCCCGGCCCCGCGGGAAACGCCATCCCCCCCTCTGCCGCTGCGTTTATAAATAGGCTCCATAGGCCCTCGCGGCCGGGGGTAGGCCGCGCACGTTTGCAGACGCGATGATTGCGAAAAGCGGGGGCTTATTAGTGAGTTTTTGTTCGGCCCGCCGGTGTACAGACACCGCTCGTGTGCCGTTCTATGGGGGTTAGCGTCCTGGCTTCCTAAACAGCGGCTGAGATGGCTCAGAAGAACAGGTTTTGCCACTGCAGCGTATCCGACCGGGGGTCGAGTCACACGGGTGACGGATTTTCGACACAAGCCAGAGAGCAAGGTCGAATTCAACTGGTGTTTGGAAGAGGGTTCTCGTTTTACACTCACGAGCGCGCGCACACACAAACACACACGCACGCACACACACGCGCGCACACACACACGCTCGCGCACGCACACACACACAGAAGAGTTTCATCTCTGCCGGCAACTCGGAGAGCTACTGCAGCCCGAGAATATCGTAGGGGGAATGTTGGCTTCTAGGGAGAAGTGGGAAGCAGTGCAGGCCTTCGTGGCTCAAACAATAAAAAAGCTAAGACTCGATGAGCGGATGAGAATGGTGTCCTAGGATGATGCTAAAAGGTTAAGGGGCACACGCCCTATTCACCCCCGCGAAGTAATGCCTAACGGCGGTTCCGTGGGGGTGAAGAAGCCTAGGGAGATAGTTTTAGTGAGTAAAAATCTCACACTACCATGTGGTACGGGCTACATGATGTCTTTTGAAGATTTCCACCTACCCTCGTAAAACACACACACACACACACACACACACACACACACACACACACACACACACACACACACACACACATATATATATATATATATATATATATATATATATATATATATTCTTATGCTGAGAATATGTCAACGGAAGATGGAAAGAAAGATGCTCTACATTTCTATTAAAAATAGAGTACGAAATTCGATTATTAGAATGAAAATTGACACTCTAGATGCGGCAGAACAAGCGAGGTGTATTAAATGGAAATAGGGTGCACACTTGATGAGACTCGAGCACCAAAAATGGACCCATGCTGCAATAGTATGGGACTCGCGAGTGGGTTGGAGACGACAAGGCCCACAGGAAACCAGATGGTTTCACTACTTCAAGAAGGCAGTGGATGTACAGTGAACTAGAGTGGCGAAGGACCGTCGACAGTGGAAAACATCAATAAAAGTTTCTTGTTAGCTTAATAGACTACCAATCACCGTCACCTAAAGATCCGTTCAGTTGATGTGAAACCTCCCTGCCCTAAGCACGAGACTTTTGCCCTACAAAGGGATGTACAGGCTTTTATAATAATAATAATAATAATAATAATAATAATAATAATAATAATAATAATAATCACCATCGAGGCATTGGAGGGTCTGAACATCAACAAAAACATAATGATTAATATTCAGAAATCGGTTCTGATCAATACCTGCTCTCTGGTCAGAAAATACACGGGTGAAAACATGTAAAAATATGATATAATAATTTTCTATAATTGATAATTAAGTAATAATTGTCTGTTTGATATTTTATATTCTTTATATAATTTTATTTGATAGTAATATGTTTTAATGTTCTATTGTATATGTTTCTACATCATTATGTAATCATGCTCTGATTGATATCTGTGTGATTGTACAATACCAGGAAACTGTGTATAAAGAGATAATAATAATAATAATAATAATAATAATAATAATAATAATAATAATAATAATAATAATATATTCTTACACTTACATGCACTACACTATCACTCATACGGCGGCTTAAAGCTAATTCCGTCCGGGTCGGGAACCGGCTGACAGAGACATTTGAAAGGGAGAAATGCGCGCCGCAAGCTGATGTATAGATGGACACTGACCTCATATTAGAGCGAGGGTTACGTGGCTCATGGCCAGGGCAGTTCACGAGACCGGAAGCACAAAACAATTAGTCAGACCGGGAGAGGTGTCTCAGGCGAACAGGAGGTCCTAGGTTCGAGTCCCGACGCTGGCAGGATTTTCGACTCTAGCTTGTTAGCTAGGTCGAATTCAGTTACTGTCTGGAGGAGAATTCTAGCGGCCGGTTCCTTTAGACTCGGTTTTGAATCTCTGACACTGGTTCCGGTTTTGAAACCTCGAATTTAGTGACTCACATGGTGCAAAGATATATTTTCTTCTGAACGCAAATTACATATTGAAAGTACTTGTCTGATGGGTAGAGAGACTTCTCTGTTTCATCACAGCTATGATCGTTAGCTGTAGAGATATTTGGTGTTAGATGAACGGATGATTATGAAAGATGGAAGAACAAGCACCAACCCCTATGCCCAAGGTGGGACTCGGACCTAACCCTACGAACGGAATGAACAAGTTCCCGTTTGAACCACGTCAGCTACTCGAGTCAGCAATCCAGGAAATGATTTGTATGAAAATGAGTGAAATTTTGTTTTAAAGAATGTCATGCAGTATTTTCTTCAAATCTTGCGAAATCATATCACTCTCCTGCACAAATTGCCCACTAGAACAGTTCCGCAACCTTTGTCCTGTGCCACGAAATCATTAACATTGTGTTGATTTTAATAAATAGTAGTTGCCGTGCGAATAATTCGCACGGAATTCAATATACATCCTATCTCATAGAGTACTTAATCACCCGCTTCCTTCAGTTCTTATGAATTATTCATTTTCTCCAAGAACGGAAAAGGAATGATAATAGAGTTACTAGTGAGGCAATCATGGTCGTATTCTATCGTATTTATATTTCAGACGTCCAAATTCAGAATGCGTAAGCGCATTTTGTTGGGAGTTTGCCATTGAAAATTCTGAATCGAGTGAGTACAGCATAAAGTCATGAGGGTTGCGAATTGTTGAAAAAATGCATGATATGCTACTTGAGTCTTTTGAGGATTTTACCTGGATACGTTTTCCTCAAGAGGTCCGGAGTAGACCTAGAAAATGGTCTCAAGAAATTACACCATTTAACTTTGCTGCTTCATCTTTTAAATGAAACTAGTAATTATTACTTTTTACAAAGCTCAACAATAATGCGTTCCATATTCTCATCATATTCGCTTGTCAGGTGTCATGTTTTATGGTGTTCATGTCTCTGTAAAACCTATGTATGTGTGCGCATCTAGTGTATTTAAATAGTTGTGCAATGAATGTGTATGTGTGTGTGTACGAGTGAGTGTGTGTTTGTAACGGAGATCTTTCAACTTAGGTCTCACGTTGGGCTCCCAAATGTACGGACGAAATGTGTCATGTGACAGGGCCACTCATCTACTGCCGCCCACGACTTCCTAATGAGGTTCCACGGGAAGGACAGAGAACAAGAGGTTGTTTTCGTGGGTAAAAATCACACACACGAACTACGTGGTATGTGATGCTCACTCTTTTGAAAATTTCCACCTACCCTCGTAAAAAACTCTTACACACGTTATGCGATGATTCTTAAATACCTTACATTCAATTTTACCTCTGAATCTCTTGTTTTTTAGACATATAATTCTTATTGTATAAACGATCGTATTCATAAGCTATTGAATGAAGTCTTGTTTCAAACAAAATAGTTTCTAAGAGCGCATCTCCAGAATGGTTTCCACTTTATTTCCCTGAGATCTTGAGAGGAAATGTTAGTATGATCTGCTTGTTTGCTCGTGAAAAATAAATGGTTTACGTCTCACCAGCATCACGTGCAGTATGGTTTCTTTACGGAAACTGCACGTAATTATCACTTTGATCAACTTTTGTAACGTGAAGAAGAAGAAAATAAAGACAAAGAAGACGGCAGAGAATAATACAAGGACGAAGAAGAAAAAAAAATGGTGAAGAATGAAGAGAAGTTTTATACTTAGCTACAATAATTTAATCGAGTTCAGAAAATATTGGCTGCAAATTATCTTCTACTTTCACCAACTACACATCAAATGATGTCACTGCAGCACCTCTGACCGGAAGACCCTGGGTTCAAGTCCCGACGGCGGCAGGATTTACGTTACTAGCTTTTCAGCTAGGTCGAATTCAGTTGCTGTCTGGAGAAGAATTCTAGCGGCCGACTGCACTAATCAGTAGTTTTTGTGTTTTTTCCGATCAACACCAGGAGAGTGTCGGAGCTGTACTGTAACAAACGGGCAACGAACCGCGCGGGATCTTTCCTTCCTCTTTCTTGTCCTATCCTAACTCCTTACCACACTCTTACGCTAACGTACACTACACTACCACACATGCCGGGAGATCGGTCGGGGGCTTAGAGATTGCCGTGGCTAGGGCGCTGCCTTGCTGGTGGGAGATACCTGGTTGAGGAAAACCGCGCTAGTCGACGGTAGCTCGGCGCCGGACCTCGCCATCCAGCGGGGGAAGATCACCGCCACCTCTCGATGAAAAAACATGCGGGACACGCTTACGGAACTAATGATCTCAGTAGTTGACGCACCCGGAATTTATTTATTTATTTATTTATTTATTTATTTACGTCAAAAAACAGTTAAAAACTGCGTATGACGGGCTATGGGGAAAAGTGAATTGTGTGCACATTTTCAAAATTCTGTGATCCCTACACTAAATCATATACTACTTAAGTTTTGAATTTTGAAAGGGAGAAAAAAAACAACAAAAAAACTCCCATGTAATAAAATCGATTTTCAAGGATAAATAAGCAATAAATTTTGAATTTTGAAAGGGGAGAAAAAAACAAAAAAAACTCCCATGTAATAAAATCGATTTTCAAGGATAAATAAGCAATAAATTTTGAATTTTGAAAGGGAGAAAAAAAACAAAAAAACTCCCATGTAATAAAATCTATTTTCAAGGATAAATAAGCAATAAATTTTGGCTCTTATTACTTCCTGCCGCGACAACGTGGAAACGATAATTTGAATAATTGTATTTCCCACTGAATTCTAGAAGACGTGCACAGAAAATGAAGTTACATTTATGTCCAGAAGCAAAACAAGGGGCCATCTCAGCATTTGCTCAATGGATCAGGGAAACTGGACGAAAAACCTGATCGAGATGGGTACAAACGAGATGGGTACATTACTAACAATCAATCAATCCACCAGCTACAAACGTCTGCTCTACACAACTTATATCTCCTCTCGTGTGTGCTGTCTCCAGAAGCGAATGAATGTCGGGTTAGCAAGTGGTTTCAACATAATTAATTCTTCAATTCTGATAATACTGCATGTCTTCAAAAATAAAGTACACCACGTATTCGATTATGCTACTAAATATCGGCATTGGTCTTATAATCGGGTGCCTCTTATTTACGATTTTGAAGTGAGCAGTCTCCTATTGTGCCATATTCTCATTACAGAACTAAACAGATTTAACACATGCTGCAATTGTCTCACCACTGAAATACCACTTTTACTGTTTCTTTTATAAATGTGACAACTTGTGCTTTAATTTGATGATACCACTCTTTATGACGATAAAGCTAAAGCTAAACATTCCTTCGATAGATTCAACTTGCAAATTATTGGCTTCTGTTTTCTATTAACGTTAAATATGGATATACGCTCACAATTTTCCTTGTTATTCCAACAGACGAAGAGTTAGGTTTTATTATACACGGACGTTTTCTTGAGCCCCGGAACACCTACCCCTATTCCTAAACTAATATTAGATGAATAAATGATAGCAACCAGCTTTTTGTACAAAATATGATAACCAAAAATGTTCGCTCTATTTTTAGCTACAAAAACTATTTTTCATCGTAAAACGAGCTGCGGATTAGGTATAATAGTTCTGTTGGTGAAATACCCAACCGCCCTATTCCTCTTGCATGTAGCTAAATGAGGGCTCAAGAAAACATGCGAGGATCATAACTGAAACTGTGAGCCTGCTCTGGTGAATGATTAGAAACATCCATCCGGTTTTCTGAGTTTACCTGCGATACCCACGTCGTTAGTACCAAAGAAGGCACAGTGGGGTGGGGACGAGGACAACGCTTCTCAAGGATTCGGGTTGTTTGGGATTTGAATCGCACACGACCCTGGAATCAGGCCCGTCCCCGACAGCCGGCCTCAGAATTTTCAGGACGCTCGCTGTTCGCAAATGATCAAATGACCTCCCGAATCTACAACGACGCTTGGAGTTGAGCAAATGTGCACAAAGTTTACGTGATGTACACTGCGGCGAATCAAAAAATAGCACATAAAACACTTTCAATGGGAATCTAGGATTCTAGAAATAGTAAAGTTTCAAAACGATTTACTAACACTATTTTTAGAAACACCCTTGAAACATCAAAAAATAGCACATAAAACACTTTCAATGGGAATCTAGGATTCTAGAAATAGTAAAGTTTCAAAACGATTTACTAACACTATTTTTAGAAACACCCTTGTGTGTTTCTTTCTACCTGGGATGACTCAACTTCTATCATCATAAAATTATAACTTTTCCATCTCACGAGAACGAATGTCCCTACAAGTATTTGTCGACATCTATTTTCATTGCAGGTCATCAGGCAGTTGTTTTGACAGGTTCTAAAATAGTTCTGCGTCACCGAAGTCCGCCTGACTCCGTTGGCTAGATGAGCCGGGCTGCAGGTGGCAAGACCTCAGATGGGTCAGTTCAGTAAGTGCATTTGGTGGTTAAGGGAATTTTAGAAGTGATTTACCTTGCTTGGACACAGTCCCTAAAAATAATTATGTAAGAAATGATACAAATCGTGTCTGGAAGCAAGTGAGATTATTAAAGTGTATCATTTAAAGATAAATTGAAAGCGCGGTCAAACCCCTAAAATCATCTAATATTAGTGTCAAATAACCCACACTGTTCACTTTCATCGCCAACGCGCAAAGTTTCATTCAAGCGCAGTAGACCGAGTTTTATTTAAGGATAATTCATGTAAATATTTCTAAAATACAAGTTTTGAAATACGTTTTTCTTGAGTTCTAACAACTGTGTAATATTTTCGCTTGCATGTGCACGCTTCAATTTCTTTCTAGAGAGTGATTGCTTGCGACCTTCTACAAGATCACGACTTTCAATACCCTCTCCACACCTTTTGCATATAATGTGTTCGGGACCGAGTCCATCAGCACAGAGCTATGACAGCAAGCATGGAATATTACACTTTGTTGTCCTAACAACGCGTAATCTTTGACTTTCGAGTATGCACACAATGCCATTATTTCTAACGCTGGATGCAGATTTTAGCATTCAAATTAAACCCGGGGTTCTTAGCTTATCAAACAACATATTTTATAAATTGTTTTCAAGTCTTCTTCAGTTTCCGAAACGACAAAATTCAAACAGATTACTAAACACCTAGTCAACGTACATGCAATTGAAGCGAGCATTTATAAATGTTACTTACCATTCACGCTCCTCAAAGTACTTTGGTATGATTGGATGATAAAACAATCGCACATGTGAGTGAACCAACTGTATCATTGGAACGCGGTGCACTTTACTGCTAGGAAACGCTGCTGATAGACTGCGTATCCGAGAAGACACTGCAGTTCTTGAACTTCCTCGCACTGTGTGGCGCTCCTATTCCAGACAGGACTGTTGTCGTTCGCACTCCAGTCCACAAATGCACGTCTGTGCCCTTTGAATTCGCAGGAAACAGCTTTATCTCACGTGAGTCTTACCTGTCTCACTACAAGATCAACCTGAAGGTTATGGAACAGATTTCGTCAACAAAAAAAACTGCCATATTAGAAGCGCAGCGCATTTCAGCCGAAGACAAATATTTGTTCATCATTTTTGCAAAATACACATCATTTCTTTATATTGTTGCCAAAGTAAACAGCTTCTCGGTAGTTTCACTCAAGCATAACACACAATGGACTACATATCCCGTGCATTTTTGTTTACTTTGTTTTTGCCCATTTGTTTCTCACATTCGATTTTACGAATGACGTTTTGTTAATTTCAATGCAGTATTTAAGGCATTGCAGTATATAAGGCATATGGATCCGATTAAGTATTTGGGAATGCTATTGGACAATAAATTAATCTCTAATTATCATAATAAAGCAACGGGAAACAATGCATATCTAAAATTTTAAATTGGAAACAATTCTTAAGTTCAGAACATCACTATAACTGAATACAGATTACTAATATTCAAGTAAATCACAGATCAAAATTGATCTATCCATCTGTGAAGAAATCGTGACTTCATATAATTTTAAGCTATCGGAAATTACACAAAATAAAATGTTAAAAAAAAGCTTCAAAGCACCATGGTTCATTCCGGGCTCTCAAATATGTTAAGATCTCAACGTTCCGTAGATTTCCTAGACTCCTTTACACGAATATTATCACCTCAATTACAGATCTAGCTTTTCTTGCAAAATACAACATACTACTTTGTAACTTTGAGGTATCGAGGACTTTTTCGTTCGCAAATTCCAAAAGATTCTGCTACGTCATAATATTTTTAGCACATAAAACTCTTTACGATCATTAACATTCAACTATTTTATATCATTTATAATCCATTACTTACCTTATAGTAATTAACGAAACGAGTTAATAAAAAAAAACATAATCGCATGAGGGGTATGTTCAAGAAAACAAGCGACGATAGGAGCGAGTTTTCTTATTTACCACGAGTGCAATTATACCCCTTTAGCCACATGTTACGTTCAAACTTTTTTCGTTTCCTTTCAAGAATAATTTAAATTTTGAGAAATCCAAGCACATCTTAACCATCTGAGGCAAACATTTGATGACGTCTTGTTGCTTCCGAAAAAGGCCTCTTTTAGTGGGCCATGAAATGTGTACGTAGGATCACTATAGTGACTTACAGGATAAAGAAATGTGTTAAATGGAAGACAAACTTATTTCGGATGAAATGTTAAAAGAAACAGGAAAAGCCATTAAAACTTTACTTCCCTGGAAAAGTCAAGACAGGTATGTGAGAGAAAACAAAATGTATAAACATTGGAAAGTAAAGAGAAGTCATTTCTGTCACAGGTTTGCTGGTGTACTTTTCAAAACACAATTGACGTTTATATTTTTACATTTGTAATACTAACACAAATGTTTTTTTATGTAAAATATTTAATTTATTTATGTTAAATATTGTATGCTGTTCTAGCTTAAAGTGTACTTCACCAAGTCAGTTATATTCATTCATGTTGATGTAGGTTCGTAATCTGTGATGCACATTTTTTCCTGCTTCATGGCCGACTGGAAATACCTTGGCCACGTTTTTGGTATGGTGTCTTAATTTTAAAAAAATGATTCTTTTCTAAAATTCTGATAAGTAGTTGTCGAGTTTTAATTGCACGCATGCTATCAACAATTTTTCACGGAAATATTGAGCATATTTAGTTAACTAAACAAAAAAAACATTGAAAATTAGAGTAAATCTAGTAGAATCTTTGGTTGTCTACTTCAATAATTTATTTATTTATTTATTTTACGTCAAAAAACAGTTAAAAACTGCGTATGACGTGCTATGGGGAAAAGTGAATTGTGTGCACATTTTCAAAATTCTGTGATCCCTACACTAAGTCATATACTACTTAAATTTTGAATTTTCAAAGGCAGAAAAAAAAACAAAAAAACTCCCATGTAATAAAATCTATTTTCAAGGATAAATGAGCAATAAGTTTTGAATTTTGAAAGGGAGAAAAACAAACAAAAAAACTCCCATGTAATAAAATCTATTTTCAAGGATAAATAAGCAATAAATTTTGGGTCTTATTACTTCCTGCCGCGACAACATGGAAATGATAATTTGAATAATTGTATTTCCCACTGAATTCTAGAAGACGTGCACAGAAAATGAAGTTACATTTATGTCCAGAAGCAAAACAAGGGGCCATCTCATCATAAAATAATTAATCTAAAAGAATGAACATCTTTGTTGGAGGATAGTGTCAATCAAATAGAAAACAATTCCCCCCTCCAAAAATACGACAAAATTTAAGCCTGTCCGCTTGAGAGCATGGCGGATGCCATCAAGGCCATCGTCGTGCGTGTCGATGGGCCATTTTAATTTCGGGGATTCAACGAGGAAAAACTCACGTTGTCCTGCACACGCACGACAAGTTCTCAAACACACTCCCAAATTCCGGTCTGCAAAATTAAATTCCGTTTTCATTGGAATTGGCTTTGCGCATTGTCACTATCAAACAAGCAGTTATTTACCGCTGTGTCAAGACAACTGAAAAGCTCGTCCTTGTGACACCGCTCAAGCGGAAGTTTTAATTTATGAGTATTAAATAGTTTCAACTTAAGTAGGACATTAAGTTGGACAACTAACTAACATTTAGATTAATACTACACATGTGTACATATAATCACTAAAAAAATGAACGATGTTAATTATATACGTCAACTACAACAAACAGCCCCAACTAACTCTCCCTGTCAAAGGTTGTCATGGCGACAATTTTTCTATACTTCCAAGAGAAGAATGTAAAAAGAGTAACATAATGTTTTGTGAAAAATAGTCACAGCAAACTTGTATGTTCACTTAAAAAATTAGAGATGTATGGGCTCAGTATCTACGAGCTGAAATTACATTAACATTTAAAGAATAAAATATGTTCGTGTAACAAGAACCAAAAATTAAATTTGTATTATTGAAGAAAGTTTCTTCCTTACACAGTACACACAACCTGGTTTCAGAGGCAAGGGTGATTCCAGAAAGTACTTCAAGAGAAGGGAGTAATTGCAGTTCGGGCCCCCTAATTACTTTTGAAACATGTAAATATTAAAATACAATAAAACATTGTTACTTTAACATAAAAAATTAAGTATAATCAGGATGGGAGTAAACAACTATAAGATCTTTGCGGGGAGGTGTGGACCCCGCTGGCCGGGGGGGGGGAGAAGGGGACAGCCGAAGCTGGCGGGGCATTTGCAGCTAAGTTCTAGCGGTTTTGCTACTTGCTACTAAAATGCTCACACAACAATCTGTGTCCGCTGTGGAACGCTCTAGTAGTATAATTTAGCATCACAACAATTGATTAACACTAAAAGGTGCAAAAATATGCTGCCAGAGAGCCCCAACAATGACTGTGCGCGCACAGACTCGTCGACAATGGGTGAGCGCTATGAACACGAAATTAATTTGGCAGTTAATGGGTTATAGTCGTATTATTGAAGAAATATTCTTCACTACACAGTACACAACCTGGTTCTCGAGGCAAGGGTGGATCAAGAAGGCACTTCAAAAGAAGGCGGTTTTTGTAGTTCGGGTCCCCCCTAATTACATATGTAACACGTAAATATTAAAATAAAATACAACATTCGTACCTTAACATTTTAAACGAAGAGTATTCAGGCTGGAAATAACCAAATTTGCGTGGTCAGCCGGAAGAGCAGGCCTCATGGCCTGAGTCTCGCCACGGAAAATAAAGTATTCAGTCAATTTGTTGACCCGGTGTACAAGCCTAAACCTCCAACATTGGAATACCAATGGCCCACGAACCAATTTATTTCCTTCAGAAAAGAATTATTTGTATCAGTAAACGATTGCGGAAGCTGGTTGACAACACCGGTGTCAATGTTGAGGTTTAAAACATGGTTTTGTTTTATTAAGTAAGAAAGATTCTGTATACGTGTTTCTAATCCCCATCTAAATCATCATCCATTCTACATCCCCATCTCGATTGGGTTTTTGTCCAGTTTCCCTGATCCATTCAGCAAATGCTGAGATGGCCCTTTGATTTGCTTCTGGACGTAAATGTAGCTTCACTATGCGCATGTTTTGTTGAGCTTTCCTTTTGCTTGTGGTGGTAGCTGAGCTTAGGGTGTTTCTATTTTGTTAGCAATACAGAAAAATCAAATATATTCGTTCGTTTACCGTTAAAAATAAGTTTTCTATAATTCGGCAATGAAAATATCTAGTTTTTGAAATATTAATTTCTCGCTTTTTTAAATTATTATTATTATTATTATTATTATTATTATTATTATTATTATTATTATTATTATTATTATTATTATTATTTTCATCTTTCAACTATTAATAGTTAAATTGTTGGGAAGGGATTCTGAAACTCAAGAAAGCGTGCACAGATGATTTTCTCTCCCATACGTCACATACAGCTTTTTACTGTTTATTGACTAAATCAATATCGATCTAAATATCACAGCTCGGTGCACGTCCTCGTCTTTCCTCGCACGTGCTGGAGTAGACGCTGGATGTGAGCGCTGAGGAGATGTCTTCATTGATGAGGCTGAATTGTGCTGCCAGCTGTTGGCCAATTTGAGAGTATTTTGCGAATTGCGAGCCGGTAATGTCACTTACTTTTCATAATAGTTCATGTGAGATACGGAGTTTTGTACTGTGACGTGTGTGTTGTTTTGAGTTTAGAACGTTGAACATGCCATAAAATTATGACTTTTTGGAAAATCAATGGGAAATGACTTTCCAGTTTTTGACTAAACAGTTTTTGACTAAATACATAAATAAATAATACATTAAAATAAATTTCACAGAAACTACAACAGATTTTTAACGCCTAGTCGTGAGGAAGGGAATAAACATGTATTGGATCCGCCGCGAGGAGGCGTTGGCCGTGGGGAGGGGGGGAGTGTCGCGTTCTCGGAAGCGCGCGGCCACCCGGGGCCAGGGTGAACGCCCGCTGCGTTTCCGGGTCCTCGGCAGACGCACCGTGCCAGGTTTTTCGGGTGGCAGGAGGCGGCCGCGCCAGCAGGTTTCGTCCACCGCCGCCGCCTCCGCCGTGACCGCGGCCGCTCGCGAAATTTTTCGCGTGGTAACGGACTACGAAAGCTAGGCAGCGGAAGGAGGGGGGGCGGTCGTGAAGTAACCCGACGGACGGGGGGGGGGGGACTGGTTCCACGAGGACGAGTTTAGGCGGGCGGGAAGGCGCGGGCCGGTCGGCGAGAATATGCCCGGAATAATTGTTCGTTACGAGCGGTGTCGGCGGGGCTGGGCTAGCGAGCGGGTGAGCGGATGAGGGGGCGGGAGGGGGGAGGGGGAGAGAACCCCTCAGCGCGTGGAGTGCGTGAGGGGGCTGCTCGCTCACACATCGATTATATTCCCCGGCGGCGGCGGCGGTGGCGGTGGCGGTGGAGGCGACCGTAGGCCGTCGGCCGGCCGGGCCTCTCTCGATGCTTTTTCCACCCCTATGCGCTATATTTAACCGGCAGGAGCGATTCGGATTTGACATCGGATCCCCGGCGAGTTGCCATGGCGCTGCGCTGCTCCCTTCCCCTCTCCCCCCCTCTCGCCGCCCCGGCCCCTCGGCCCGCGCGTGGAGAGACCGCCGCCGCCGCCCGCTGTAGTTGGCGGAGTAGTGCGAATCAATACAGAGCCTAGCTGCTAGCGCACGCAGTAGGCCTCGCGGAGAGCCAGGCGGGGGAGGGGAGGGGAGGGGAGAAGGGGCGCGGAGGAGAAAGGGTTGGGGGGGTGGAGGGGGCGCGAGGGGGGACGCAACGACCAGCGCCGCGTCCCCCCTCACCCCACCCCCTTCTCGCAGTACAAGAAAGAGCAACAGCAACAATGCGCAAGAATCTTTAATTGGAAAATAATTTACATTCATGTTGCTTCGTGGTGGGCTAATTTTTTTTTTGTTTTTGTTTCTTCGTTTGGAAATACGTCGCAAAATAATAATCCTTACTTGCTAGGTTCTTTTTGTTTTAAATTGTAATGGTATCGTATATTGTTATACGAAAAACCTCACGATTAGTAAGAATTTAAACGTTTGCGCTTAACTTCTGGCGACCGTCGGTCGGTTCCGTCGGGTTTTGGGGCGTTTGGCGCAAATGAAGGAAGCGGGCGTCTTTGGGGGTGGGGAGGAAAGCGGAGGCGAGCGGAGGACGAGGACGAGTGTGAGGGCGAGGGCCAGGGCGAGGGCAAGGCTGAGGGCGAGGACGATGACGAGGGCGAGGGCACGGGCGCGGGCAAGAGTGAAGGTGAGAACGAAGGCGAGGATAAGGGCGAGGGCGAGGGCGAGGGCGAGGGCGAGGGCGAGGGCGAGGGCGAGGGCGAGGGCGAGGGCGAGGGCGAGGGCGAGGGCGAGGGCGAAAGCGAGGGCGAGGGCGAGGGCGAGGGCGAGGGCGAGGGCGAGGGCGAGGGCGAGGGCGAGGGCGAGGGCGAGGGCGAGGGCGAGGGCGAGGGCAAGGGTGAGGGCGAGGGCCAGGGTGAGGACGATGACGAGGGCCAGGGCGAGGGCGAGGGCGAGAAGGAGGGCGAGGGCGAACGCACAGAGCGGCGGAGATGCTGACGCAGGTGGCAGGGCTCGCGACAACGACGGGCGAAGGGTCAAGGACACCGAAGGTTGCGACGCCGTTCTTCACTTTCATTTGTCCACACTGCTCGGAAAACAGATTATCCGCGCTTGAAATAACGAGCTCGTTTAAAGCCAGGGCTTATCCGATGCACCTTTATTGAATCATCTTTCTCTAAAAGTCCTCTCTGCATGATCCTGATATTACCTTACAAGAAACAGAAATGCAGTGTAAAGACTATTGTTGATCATCTTATTACTTTGTTCTTAATAGGAAAGTTTCAGAAGCGGTGGAAGAGAAAACAGACAGCTCAGGAACTTTTGCGTTTTAAGCAGGATGTTCAACCCCGAAGCGAAATTCAGTCTCTGCCGGTTCGCAACATAGGCCCACGAATCGATTTTTATAGCTACAGTGGCGCCAGATGTTGGTTCACATTAATCCACAAGATGGATAGCTGAAAATAAAACATCTGTCGTCGCGTGATATTGTCTCAAACAATACATATTAATGCTGATATGTCTCTCAGTCTACTACGTTAATAACAATTCTGTAACAGACTAGTTATCTAAACTATTGAAACATTGATACAAGTAAAATTATTCCTCATAACCAGAAAAACAATAATTAATATGGTCAAGAGGAGTCTATATTTGTATTTCGATCAGATATACCTTTTAAATTGTCAACATTTTACTAACAAAAGGTATCTCTATTTTGGGTTTGTTAAATAGCCCTTATAAGGCAATCTTGCACAGCAGTGTCCTAATACTGGAACCTTCCACCAATGATAAGATCTGTAACTACGCAAAACGTTATAATAATTAAGTAGTCCAGAATGTTCCCGTTACTAGCCTCACAAAACGGCTTTGCAAATTCCCCGAGTTACACAAGACCATATACTCATTATCTTCATTCAGCAGGGACATCGCATAATTGACCTCGTCCCTGGACGCTGGTTTCGCAGTCAGCGGGGGGGGGGGGAGGAAAGGGGACAGCCAGCAAGACAGAGACTAGCAACAACCTCCCGTCAGCCGCACATACGCGTCTCGTCCCGCGCACATGGTACAGCGCGCCAGCCAGAAGGAGACCTTCTCCTCCCGCCGTCCCCGCCCCCGCCTCCGCCTCCGCCCCCTCCCGCCGCCCGCGTCATTCCGCGAGTGGGAATGAAGTGCCGATGATTCTGCAGAACGCCGCGCGCGCGAGAGAGAAAAGAAAAAGACGCCCGCCGCCCAACGCGCCCTCCCCGGCGTAACGGCCCGCAGCCGCCGCCGCGCCATCGCGGCATGAAGCGAAGAAAGTCGTAGTTGAAATTCTCACCGCTAGGCCGAAAAAATACCGCCACTTGCCGGGCGGCCGCACCGCCCGCGCGCGGGAAGCCGATAGAGCAGCGGGGGGGGGGGGGCACGACAGAGCGAACAATAGCCCAAAGGGCGAGTAATAGGGCGTGCGGGTGAGGAGATGAGAGGGGGGGGAGGTAAACGTGAGAGCGAGTCGTGAGTGACAGGAAGAAGGCCAGGACGAGAGACAAAAGAGTGAGCGTAGGGGCGTGGTGATTGCGAAGTGAAGAGGTTCAAAAGCGTGGAGGCGATGGGAAAAGCGAGATAGTGTGGGATGACAGGGGTGATTGCGGACTAGCGGTGGGGCGATAGGGTGAGAGGATAATTCGATGTGACTGACTGGGCTACAGGTGACGAGGTACGATTCGGGAGGTAGGTCGACACCGGAAGACCGAGTGAAAAAGAGAAAGAGAGAGAGAGAGAGAGAGAGAGAGAGAGAGAGAGAGCATGAGAGGAAGAGAGAAAGAAACGGGGAGAGAGTGAGAGAAAAAGAGACGAGGAGAGTGAGAGAGGAAGAAACGGAGAGAGAGAGAAAGAAACGAAGAGAGAGACAGAGAAAGAGAGGTAAAGAGAACCATAGAGAGACAGAAAGAGAGATAAAGAGAACGTGAGGGAGAGAGAACGAGAGGGAGAGAGAATGGGAAAGAAAACGAAAGGGAGAAACAATGGGAGGGAGAGAGGAAAAGACGGAGAGAGAGTGAGAGGGAAAGAGACGTAGAGAGAGGGAGAGGGAAAGAGACGTAGATGGAGTAAGAAAGAGAGGTAAAGAGAAAGAGAGGAAGAGAGAACGAGAGGGAGAGAGGACAGGGGAGAAAAAGAGGAACAATTGGAAGGCGGGATAATAAGAGACCACGAAAATGAGAAGGATGGGAAAAGACACGGCGAACGAACGTGAAGGCAAGAACGTGACAGACTAGGAAAGTGGTGAATCGAGACAAAGGAGGCGAGAAATCGAAAGAAAGAGAATGAAAGAGAGCGATAATGCGAAAGAACAAGCGGGTGGTACAGGATGAGACCGATAATAAAAGATAACAAAAGGCGATGAATACATAGAACGAGAATGAGAGTGTGACAAGTGGGCGAAAATGCCAAAAGATTAAAAGAGTGAGAAGTTACGAGCGTAGAAAAGCAAGCCAGAGAGAAACGGATACATGGGCGCTAAGCCCAGAGAAGTCCACCGGGCTGGTGCCTTGTGTAACAGAAATTCAGGCGAGAGGTTTGAGCGACCGTTGTTGGGTGGACGGTTAGGAACGCACGTGTTTCGATGGGTGGATTTGGGTGAACGGTTTCGAGCGTATTTTCGCGCGGCGAATTCGGGAGCGTGGCCGGCTATTTCGGCCGAGAAGGTTGCGCGGGACGCGTGGGCGTGGGCGTGGGCGGTGCGTGCGTGGCTCGTAACTCGAGGTCCTCGGGGCGACGCCCGGCGGCGGCGGAGAGGGTACACAGAGCCCCGTTGTGTATTGAGAAGCGCCTTGTGGGGCTAGCGGTACCCACAGACGGGTATTAATAACTCGTTACGCAACGCTCGTACGTTCTAGGGGAACCGGCCGCCCGGAGGCAGAGGGCGAGTGGTGGGCGGGGCTGGGCGGGGGCGTGGGCGTGGCGAGGCGGGGATTCGCGTGTCTGAGCCGACGGCGGCCGGCGGCGTAGTGGGTGATGTGAGTGGAGGCGGTGATGCTAGTGGTAGCGTTACAGTGGAAGAGGCGGCGGCGAAGGTGATTGCGGTAATGCTGGTGATGGCGGTGGCTGTGATGGGCGGGGGCGGAAGCGTTGCGATGGAGGTGTCGTTGATGATGATGATGACGTTGGTTCTGATTGATTGATTGATTTTTTCGTGTTTTCGGGCGCGTCAACTGCTTTGGTCATTAGTCCCGTGAGTGTAGTGCATGTTTTTCTCAGGAGATGGCGGTGATTTTCCCCCGCTGGATGACGAAATCCAGCGCCGACCTACCGTCGGCTAGTGGGGTTTCCCCCTCACCAGGACTCTCCCATCGGCGGGGTACCGCCTCAGCCGGGACAAGCTCTAAGCTCCCGACCGGCCTCCCGGAATATGTGGTAGTGTAGTGGATGTTAGTGTAAGTGTGTGTGTAAGGGGTGAGGATAGAACAAGGAAGAGGAAGGAGAGATCGCGCGCGGTCCGTGGCCCGTTTGTTAGGGTACTGCTCCGGCATTCGCCTGGTGTTAATCGGAGAAACCACGGAAAACTACCGATCAGAGCAGCCGGCCGCTAGAATTGTCCTCCAGACAGCAACTGAATTCGACCTAGCTGAAAAGCTAGTGTCGAAAATCCTGCCGCCGTCTGGACTCGAACCCAGGACCTCCCGGTCAGAGGCGCTGCAGATCATTACTTTAAGCATGGATTCTTTGTCTGCCTCCGGAAAATTCACTGCCAAATATCGTCACGATGCAGATCCCAGGTGGCTCAGTGCCTTACGTGATACGTTCTATAAGCACATCGCGCACGTGAACGTCTGGAGAAAGGCTGTTATGTCTAGGCTATCAAAGGTTGCAATTGCTGGAGACGACCGAGATAAAAGTCAGAAAATGGAGAAATAGAGAGGGACGTCCGTTTGGACTGGTGGGATGACACTATATAGGTACGAGAAGGTACGAGCGCGGACAAAAAAAAGAAGAAAAGAAAACACGAGGAGAGGGAGAAGCATTGGGACAGAGGATGTGGGTTTGGAGTCGGTTGCAATGGAGTTTACCCAACCACCAGATGACGGTGGTGGTTGGTATTTAATCGAGACTGTGTGAGAACAGGAGGTGAAGGTAGGGTTGGGAGTGGAGTCTGCGGTCTGGATTGACATCTGATGTGTGGATAGATGTCGGAGGTATCGATTGGGGTCTGGAATCAGGATTCGGTGCTGGTGTCGAGTTTGGGAGTAGGGTTTGGGGTCGAGATTGAAGTCACTGGTCGGGATTGGAGGTTGAGAACGAAATAGGGGTCTGAGGTTCGGATTGGGGTCTGGGGTCGGCATTTGGGGACCGGAAACGGAATTACGGTGTGATGTCACGATTGGGGTATGAGATCGCGATTGGGGTCTGAGATCGGAATTGGGGTCAGGGGTCGGGATTGGGTCCCGCGAGAGAGATTGAGCTCTGGGGTCTTGCTTGCAATTGAAGTCGGTCTGGGACGCGAAGCGAACGCGGTCAAGAAGCGGGGACGGGGCCAAAGATGGGCTGCCTGCGGGGCCTCGCAGCGCGCCTGCTGTTTACAGCCTTTTTTGCGCTACGTCTGCCCGCCCGCCCGCCCGCCCGCCCGCCCGCCCGCCCGCCTGCGCTAGTCAACTCTTTTCCGCCGCTCTGTGCCCTTTCCTCTCGGGAGCTGAGGCTGCTCTTTTCGGCGACTCAGCTTTTCTTTGCATTTACACTTTCTTGATCCGGTGTTCTTTTGTATCTACAAGCGACAAGGGCAAATAATGTTCTATTACCATCATTGATTATTTATATCTTTATGCTACTGTATAAGCTACATCATTTTTGAATATCAATAACTGTAACAAGAGAACTGTGTATTACTTATTAACAATTATTTTCAATATTTCACAAAGCGTCGAAATATATGTATCACAACTGTTAACTTAATCGTTCGTGTAAAAACAATTGACTTAGAATTGGCTTTAAGAATTAAATTAACACCAGCGCATACCATCAAGCTACTCTAACTTACCTTTGATGTTCTTTTCAAATCAAATATCATCAAAGCATGAGTCCAAATGTACATTTTTACAAAGAGCTTATAACATTAACTTATAATGAAGGCAAACGACTAGTACATGTTTCCATAATAAAACATGGGTTCAACCTACAGCACCAAACGATTGGTTTACACGATAAAGGAACTATGGTACTGTGTTAAGATTCCTGCGATAAAAAAGTACATTCTTCGCAATCACACTTAAAATTTGCTAGGGGTCCTTTGCAACCTTTGAATGCTATCACAATATCGGTTCCTCTGAAGAAGTATTAAAGTGAAATTTAAAATTTCAATACTACTGACTTAATTCATATTTGACTTCTAGCGACATCATTATGACGTGATGTTTTGAATTGACTTATGGAAAGTTGATATTACGTTCTTCAAAAAAGAAACAATATTTTACTTTCTCCTTAAAGGGTAATTTCAAAATATTTTCCTCACAAAGCCTGCTCTCTTAGGGATCTTAACACAGACATTGAGTACATAATATTTTTGATGCAGATACAATGCCGCACATTTTAGATTCCATATTTAAATCAGCAATCTACTTATGAAATTATACACACTTCATATGCAACGGTATAGTATCCATTTTTTTTACAGGAAGTAAAATAAAAGTACTATGAAGAAAGAACCTTTACTTCTATAGAAAACTTAATATCTACGCAGTACTACCCAAGTAAGAAATACCTTATTGCACAATAGAATTACAGTGATTTAATACTGAATAATACTGCACTCCTTTCACACATATTGACTGCCAAATCGTATCAATTATACCAATGAACTGTCGTCCACTCATACTCTTCTTATAGCACTAATAAATGGCTTTCTTTCTATACAGAAGTACAAGGATGATAAGAAAAATACCAGTCTTCGAAAAATTTTGCTTTGAATTTCAATCAACTTTCTCCTCACATCTTTGCTTCTTACAATGAACCCTCTATACGTCTACATATAATTTTAATTATAGTTAAATTTTCACACATATTTCTACAAGAAAGTACTTTTCCATTCGCAGAAACTGTTTTTAAATATATTATGGAGAATCGAAGATATACACAGAGTTAACAGTAATAGATCTCTCGGAAAGTACGTATGGAGTTCAACGGAGGGGCTATTAAAGTTAATTATTTTGGTCGTTTCTTTATACACGCGAACATTCATGTTTAGGACACAAGGTGGACAAGCAAGGTTATTTACAAACTCGCACAAACCGGTCTCGTGTGCAGAATTTCAGGTGGGTTGCCCAGTAGCGTAGACAGGGGCCAGCGCCGCCCAGGGTTGCCTTCAAGTCTGCCGCCCTCCCCTCAAAAATACTTCGAAAAGAAGTCAAAAACAACAAAAACAACGCCTCTCTAGGGACCTTCTATGATTAACATTGCATTTAGAATTCAGAGCTCCTTACTTCAGTTCAAAAATGCCTTGTCCCAAAATGTTGATTTTATTCTTTGCAAACATTATTTAGAGTTTTTACGAATTTCATGGTGACGTGGAATTATCTCCCTAAAATTTTACATCTGCCCTCAGTGTACCTCGCCCATGCATTTTCCAGAGTTTGTTTAGTATAGTGTGTAAACCATATAATATGAATTAACACTGAAGAGTACCATCTAGGTGTCATCCCTGATAAACAAAACGCATCGATTTGGGAGCATTCGGAACAAGTTTTACGAAAATTATTCCACTTTCTTGAAAGAGCGATATCCTCATCCTTCGTCTCCTACGCCAACATACACAATTTAAAGTCAGCAACTCTGCCTCCCTATAGAAAAACAACAACTAAAAGTCACCGGTCTGGACCAACTCCATTTCCCCCTATTGAACTGTCAACTTATAACGGCTGTTCGTCAGCCACCCATTATTCAGCCATGCCATTATTCTAATTTTTAGACATTGTAAAGGGCCGAGTGCGTTAAGTATTAGTGGGTACGCATGAGATCTATGTACTCCTGAGAGCGTGTTGATGTGTGTGCTCATGTGTGTTTATGTGTGTGCTCACGTGAGTGTGTGCGCGTGAGTGTACCCGTAAAGTTTGTGTGTGTACGTATAAGTGTGAATGTGCATGGGATTGTAGGAGTACGTGTGGGTGGGTGTGTACGCTAGAGAGAGAGAGAGAGAGAGAGAGAGAGAGTGCACATGAGAGTGTGTATGCAACAGAGTATGTACGTGCGACAGTGGGAGAACATGAGAGTGAATGTATGTGTGAGTCTGTAAGTATGAGTGTTAATGGGCATATGTGTGTACACGAGCGCACGCATGTGTGCGTGCGCGTGCGTGTGTGTGTGTGTGTGTGTGTGTGTGTGTGTGCCGTGCCCTGACTACAAACGCACAAGGCCCCAAGGCGTCGCTCAGGTTCCGAATGCGTAATGTGGTTGGCCCTGCCCGAAATAATGAGATGATTGCTTTCTATGATTGCAGGAAAACACGCCTACGAACCGGCGGGCGGGCGGGCGGCAGCTCAGGCATCGTGTCGCTGTACGGAGTTCGTGGGGAGAGAGAAATCCACAGAGGCTTGCACCGAGTTTTCTAAAGAGGACGGGATTGTTCATGCACGGATCAAGCATAGTTAGTGCTCTAGAGGTGACGTTCGATTTTGTGTTCTAAGTTTTTTCTGCTCTCATTGTGTGTTCCAGTTCGGCAGCAGAGCGGTTTCTTGGAATAATTTTACAGGCCAGTATGCTGGCTTTGGAAAAATATATTCCTCACAATGATGTCAGCCTTGAAAAGGGAAATATTTACGTAACTGAAAAAAAGAAGTTTCTAGTTCATTATTACTTGATAAAGCACTGTGAACATTGAGTGTAAATGCCAAGAAAGAGTGAATTAATAATAACTAGACTCGATTGGTAAAAATTAGGTTTAAGCATTAGTATTATAGTCCAAATTATCAATCAAGCAGCTAGTTAGTAACTCATTAGGTGCACTCTACATAAGGAATTATTCATAATAAAAAATCAAAACTTGAACGAATGGGAAAGAATATTAGAAGACAGATCACACGATATTAGATTAGAGTATTTCCATGAGATAAGGTACACAATTCCACAACAGTCTCCGATCGAATTCCTTCGGGTTTTAATAAGATAGCTATTATTTACTTTCCGTGGTTCCTGTGTATTGCCCCCTACATTTTTTGAATAACGACATTGCTGACAGTGCGTCAAGTAACGCAATTGTGTAATTTATAATATATAGTTTCATGAAGACAAAAGAATTGTTAAAAGTCAGATCAATATAATTGTAAGCAACAAAAAATCATGAATTATTTAGATAAATTGTTTCTGTCACCGAATATTTGTCAACATCAAATTAATTATTACTCGTAAACATGAATGCTGTCTGTGATGATAAGCCACTACAAACATTTTGGGGGAAATTCTCTTCTCGTGTATTTCTCGAATGTGTTTAATTATTGTTTTACAGGAAAATGTCGAGGGGTGGAGTCAATACAATAGATCCTTCGAAGACATTTAACCAATCTGTTATCAAAGGGAATCCTAGAGTTTACTTCATGACATTTCCAAGATATTTTATCTCACTGTCAGCTTGCAGTAATAACTCGGTATATTTAAAAAACAAACATTAATTTAAATACAAATTATAGTGTCGGGTTGTTTGTTGATTTATTGGAACAACAATTAGAAATCTTCTAAATTAAATGTCAAGATATTTAGACCGTCAATTAAACACGACTGATCAATTTTTGATTTAATCTACTATTGACGGGCATGATTCTTACACAGTTAGTCGTATTACTTGAATTTATTTAAACACTTGTTTTTGATTGTTCACTATTATGTTCATTGTTACAAAAATATATTAGAATTCCCCAAAACTTCAGAGCATTTTATAAATGTGCAAATTTCTGGTTGCAAATACGTAAATATATTCATATTTTTTATCATGTTCACAGATTGAGTCTTAGAATAAATTACAGAATGTCCTTGAGAGAGAGAATGTGTCAAAAAAATTCGGTGGAAGGGTCATATGAAATGTTGGTGTAGTAAGATAGATCGATCGTGAGAAATGATGAATGTTAGACTGTTTGTATGCGGCACGGTCCTCCAACACCCACCTTGCACTTGGAGGCTCCCACTTTGTATGATTCACGCGATTTTCATTAAAAATCTAATGAAGCCGATCTGTCCTTCGCGCAGAAATAATTTATGAATACCTGTGGGTAACTTTTGTCATTTATGGTCGGTCCAATAAAACTTGAACCTTTCCCTCTGAGGAAAAGGTCGCACCGAACGTAAACTAGAACGGGAGGAGAGATTTGGAGGACAAAAAGAAAAAGAAAGAAAAAAAAGAATGGCGCCTTCATAATTTATCAAATTCAAGCAAGAACCACATTGCTAATGAATGATTGTGGTCCAAATTATTGCCCGTATGAAGAATCCGTGACAGCCGGTTATGCTTCAGAAAACAATTAATCGGTTATAAAGGGCGTGTGCGTACTTCATTTTATAGCAAGGTAATATATCATTACTAAGATACAATGCACGGTCATAAATTGAACATGTTGTGGTAACTGGAATCAAATGGCTCTTGAATTATGGAGAAGGTGGTTTTGGCTTCTCGACTCAACATTTGAGTTTTTATAATTTATATTTTTGCTGCATAAACAATGGTGAATTTCTTTTAGTTAATACAATGTTTAGTATTTTACTTATTGCCTTCACTCTGAGCATGATTTTGTAAAATAGGCATTCATCATTGACCAAGCAAGAAACCGCATCTGCTATAAACATTTACGATAAAGATAATATGACTAGTTTGGATATGCAATTGTTTTGTCACAAAGTTCTCTTAGGTTATTTTCAACCCCTAGAGCATTTCTATCATTAAATCGAGTAAATGGACACGAAATAGAATACATTAATTAGAAGATGAAAAAATTTGGTCCTCGCTTTAATTTTATGTATTCATCTCATTCCTTTAACGAACGAATAGAACTTCACATTTCTCATTAAGGTTTCTATTTCCAACTGACGAATCGTGTTTGGGTTCGTACGTAACCGTCTCAATAATGTGTTTGTACAACTTTGCGTTGATTGTTGAATATAATTAAATGGGCTAACACCTAGCAATTTCATATTCAATTTTTTCTGGTTATTAGACGTTCAATATTCGTTTTCAATATAACTCTTACAGGTTGAGAGTCCGTAGTGATTTTTTAATTGATTTGTAATGGAACATCAAAAGTTCATAATTTCTCATAATAGTAAATACCCCAATATACCTATCCACTGATTCTCTTTTCCAGCAAAACGTGATAAATAATGATCTGCAGTTGCAATAACATTTCAAATTTTCTTTAATAGTTAATGAGTGATACTGAATCAGTGGATAAGTTCTTTTTAGCACCATGATCTAAGTGTATAATACATTATATTGTTTTTTTAAGTGCATAGATCAAGGCCACTGATGCTTTACGCTAAGAATTAAAGATGTAATTTTTAACTTGATCTTCTCGAAGACATGAACTATTATGTTTCATTCTTACAGTAAGTCAAATATCACGTGTAAGAATAAGAAAATACCTTCTAGCTTCGAAAATATTGACGAAGTTTTAGATACAGATTTGTGAGAAATACAGGTTTTTAGACACAGTTATACGACCGTTGACACAGATAACCAAGGGTTTTTAGTCACTGCCAAATACATGGCGGTTTAGATGGCAATTATCAATTTACGAGACTTTTTAAAAGATACATTTTAGGTGTTCTTTTTGTTTTGTGCGTATCTTTTACATGTATTCAATATTTGTTTACTTACGTGGTCTTATTCTGTTTACGTTATGCATGCTTCATTTAAGCTGAAGTTTTGAAGTGTTCTTTGAGATCACCTTGTTACGTCATGCGGAACATTTAGACATTGATTTAATTTTTCTTTGGTTAATGTAGCACCTTTAGAAGGGAATTCTACGGCCCGTTATTTCATGTTAGATTGCGAAATTTCTTGAGTCAATTGAATTCGTCGAGTCAAGAATGACACAGTAATTTGCAAAACACGGGGAAACACTTAAAAGAGTTCACATATGTTTGGATTTTTACTTGTGTACATTCTTAATGGTTATACGAAAAACACGACATCGGTACAAAGGTGAAAATTGTGCAGAATGCTGCAGAAATGAGTATGAAATTAGAGTCTTTAAAAGGGAAACATTTCATTTCCACGCAATGACTTCAAAATCGTTTCGCAAATTCCCCATCACGTAGAAAATCGCACCTATTGAAAAATTCGCCTCCTTTTTCTCTCTCTCTCGCGCACGCTTTTTACCGCCTATCGTCTACAATAACAAGTCTTCCCTGTCACGTCAAGAAAATAACAAAATATGTTTACCCGTACTATATGTTGCAAATATTTTTTTTTGGATTAAAATCTGGAGAAAACATGTTATATTCACAATCAGCATCAGACATCAAAACTAGGCGAGTGTTCGCCTCTAGAGGATTTGCGTAACGCGAAAACCGCTTTGCAGGGCAGGGGGTGTGGCGGGGCTTCATTAACTGGTGGCGTGCTCGGCGGAGACGAAGGCCCGGTTTTCGTACTGACTGCCGCCGCCCCCGCCGCCGCCGCCCGCGGCGGACGCCGGCGCCGCCATCGTCGTGGACGCCGCCGTCCCGCCGCCGCCGCCGCCGCCGTCCGCCTCGTCCAAGGGCGACGCTTCGTCCCGGAGTCGCTCGAACTTGGGGGCGACCGCCGTGCGAGGGCCCTTGTCCAGCAGCAGGCTCTTGGTCTGCTTGTAGAGGTCCGGGGTGATGATGGGGAGGGAGGCGCGCTTCCCGCGCAGCGAGGCGTCCTCGGCGGCGGGGGCGGGGGCGGGGGCGGCGGGGGCGGGCAGCTCGGCCACCGTGCTGAGGCGCTCCTCCTCCAGGGCGGACGCGTCCTCGCTGGCGGCGGAGGCGTTGGGGGCGGCGGACGCCAGCCGGGGCGGGAGGCTGCCCTTGCGTTGCAGCCCCGTCGACCCGTCCCCGCCCCCGTTGCCCAGCTGCCGCTGCTCCTCCTGGTGCACGTCCTCCTCCTCCGCCTCCGCCTTCGCGTCCTGGCACCGCTTCAGGGCCTGCCACACACACACATTCATCAACCCACTACTAACAAAACACTCGTTTTGTATTCTTGGCTGTCCGGGATGAGCCGCGTCTTGGGCGATCGAGCTGACGTTTCGGCCATCTTGTTGTCGCCTTCATTAAAGCTATACTGCTGATTCGCAGTAGAGCTCTGAAGAAGGCCACAACAAAATGGCCGAAACTTCAGCTCCATCGACCAAGACGCGGCTCATCCCGGACAGCCATGAATTCAATGACTCCGGCGGCGGAAGTTTACGAATCCAAAACACTCATTTATTTGTATATCATTTTGGTTACTTTACTTTAGAAAATATTGAACAATACTTTTATTATACGAGATGCTCCTTTGTCAGAAAGCTTTCTGACAGTAAGCAGTTGGAAAAAGTTTCAAATGCGGCACATTTCACAAGCTTTTCTTCATTATTTATGTCCATTACAAATATGGCTCACAGTTTGCACTCTCTTTGTGGAGATCTGTGCTAAATTCAAATTGTGTGTCTCCCTATTACAGGAATCTCAGACAATTTATCTCTCACCCCTCGCCTCTATCTGTCGCACGATGTTTTCTGCGCTAGCGAAGTGGAGTATGGGAGCCATCTCCTTTCAGTTAAGGAGTCGCGGGACATCGATGCCGCGCAAAAAAGAGTAAAATGGTTCTGGCTGCGCCAACCGATCAAGCAATGCACCATAAACATTTGGGTGCTCGTGGTTGACCACACACCTTTACCGTCAATATTGCACGAATTTTGAAGTTACCGTACTGTTAACAATAATGTCGACTTTTCAAAATGTTTTTGGTCCTTTATTTTAAAGACAGAAGGTGTTTTAGAGTCACTATTTTCCATCAATATATATTACATGTGATATACAGAAACGTTTCGGAAAATAATTATTTCGATTGTCAGGTTTAATTGACGAAACAAATAAATGTAATATTTTAACAATGGACAGATTGTCATGTATGAACAGGAGAAGTATATAATATTAATGTACACAAGTCACAACTGAACACACCTTGATAAAAACCTTTGAGTATCATATAACTGTGCATGTCATGATTGAGAATTTTGTTTACATGCGAGGTGTTTTATGTTTCTTTTCTTTTCAAACAGTCTTGTGCTCAACTTCCATTTAGCTTGACCAATGTTTGATCTATTGCAATCTGTACAATTGATTTTATAGACTACATTGTTATTGTCTAATTTCCCTCCAGCATCTTTCAAGTTTTGGAGTATGTCACCTATAATTTAAAAGGCCTGGCATGTAGGCAAAATTCTCTAACACTACTCTATATTTAACAGTACTCTTGATTTTAAAGTTAACATTGCTGGTACTGAAGTTAGTGAAGTAAATACGACGTTTCTCTCCTCATGACTGGCTCTCACTATTTGTAAATGCATGACGCCAGATAGTTTCATAATATTATAAGTGTTGTTTACCAGGTTGCATGTTTGCACGATAACATCTCTACAAAATTTTGTTTATTGTAAGTTTTTTGTAAAATTAATTTACAATGGACAGAATAATCTATAAATTAAGCAAAATCTGAGAAATCAATTGCCCATTTTCTCACTCTGTTTCTCTATCTGATCAAGACGGAGGGGTTCCTTAGGAATGTAAACAATGCAAATGAGTTTATGTTAATTATACTATTGAATCCACTTGGTCGGGGTGACTGGAATTGTTCAAGGTGCATAAAGGGTTTGAAAGGGCTGGAAGGGCTTGAACGGCTTGAAAGGACTTAAAAGGACTTGAAGGGCTCGAAAAGGAAGGATGACAGAAGTCTTAGAAAGATAATTGAAGATTTTCAGAGGCATGAATGGGTAAAGAGGAAAGTGGAGAAACCTAGAGGAGAGATAAGAAACCTGGAGTAAAACAAAGTACAGGAATCTGGAGGAAATTGACAGGGCGCCAAGGAACCTGGAGGAACGCAAGACACTGGAAGTGCGTGGAGGAACTAAGGAAAATTTGAGGGGGGCGTGCAGAGATTTGAACGAGTGTAGAGCAGTTTTGACAATCATGGAGGGATATGAACGGTGTGGATGTCCAAACAAGGTGAGAAGCAATGGCACCATGGAAAGAAATGGAAAGCCGTGGAGAGAGAAGGTAGAACACGGAAAGGGATGAATGGGTAACGTACGGGAATGGGAATGAAAGAATGTGGAAAGTCACGAAGGAGCATGAAAGAGTGTGCGTCAGATGGAGGAGCAAGGCGGAATGTAAAGGATAATGGGTCGTGGAAGTATTAGAAAACATTACAGAGAATTTGTTGAGATAATCATACCTTGATATAATTAAGATTTTATTTATTCTTACATATAAAACATTACAATCAGACTAATTTTGGGGGAGGGGTTTCCCGTCATCAGTTGTCGTGTTGGTACAGCATCTTCAAATACATGCAATTTCAAAATAGTGCTTGTAAGTGCCGCATCTGCACATCACTGGTGATGGGGAAAGTCACACCAAAGTAAGTCTGATTATACTATTTTATATGTAATAAATATTAATTATATAGTTGTGATAATCTCAACAAATTCACATTATATATGAATTACTTCATGATCATGGATGAAACTATAAAGTTAATAGAAGGTAATTGGGATGATTGAGTAGTGAATACGGGCGCGATAATTGCTATTATCATTATTCCCGTAAGTGGAGTGCATGCTTTTTCCTCAGTAGGTGGTTGTGATCTTCCCCCGCTGGATGGTGAGATCTAACACCGACTTATACGTCAGATTCCGGGGATTTCCCCAACCATGTAGCTCCCATCAGTAGGGCACCATCACAGCTCGGACAAGCAGGAAGCTCTAAGAGCGATAGTGTAATGCATGTGAGTGTATGTGTGTAAGTGAGGGATAAGGATAGGACAAGGAAATGGAAAATATCGCGCCAGGTCCGTGGCCCGTTTGTTACGGTACAGCTCCAGCATTCGCCTGGTGTTGATCGGAAGAACCACGGAAAACTAACGATCAGAGCAGCTGGCCGCTAGAATTCTCCTCCAGACAGTGACTGAATTCGACCTAGCTGAAACGCTAGTGTCGAAAATCCTACCGCCGTCGGGTTTCGAACCTAGGACCTTCCGACCTGCTGCACTGCAGTGACATCAGTTGATGCACTGAGCCACCACTCCCAGTACGCCGTGTGTGTATGTGTATATGTGTGTGTGTGTGTGTGTGTGTGTGTGTGTAAGGGGAGAGGATAGGACAAGGAAGAGGAAGAAAAGATCGCGCGCGGTCCGTGGCTCGTTTGTTCCGGCATTCGCCTGGTGTTGATCGGAGAAACCACGGAAAACTACCGGTCTGAGCAACCATCCGCTAGAATTCTCCTCCAGATAGCGACTGAATTCGACCTATCTGAGAAGCTAGGTCCTGCCGCCGTCAGGACTCGAACCTAGGACGTCCCGGTCAGAGGCGCTGCGGTGACATCAGTTGATGCACTGAGCCACCGCTCCCGGTACCCCGTGTATGTGTATTTGTATGTGTATGTGTATGCGTATGTGTGTATGTGTATGTGTATGCGTATGTGTATGGGTATGTGAATGTGTATGTGTATGCGTGTGTATGTGTATGTGTATGTGTATGCGTATGCGTATGTGTGTATGTGTATGTGTATGCGTATGTGTATGTGTATGTGTATGCGTATGTATGTGTATGTGCATGTTTATGTGTATGTGTGTGTATGTATGTGGAGGGGGAGGGGTGAGAGGGCCGTACCTGCGAGTCGGACATGAGCGGGCCGTAGGCGAGCGTGTGGTCGACGCTGTCGACGCGGTGCCCGCCGATGCCGGGGGCGTGGCCCGCCTTGGCGAGCGCCGCCTCCATCACCACCACCACCGCCTCCGCCTCCGCCGCGTCGCCGCCGTCCTCGCCCACGCTGTAGCCGCTGTAGTGCGGGTAGCCGAAGTGGCCGCTCTCGTAGCCCACCTGGTTGCCGTAGCGGTAGCTCGGGTTGTTGGAGCCAGCCGACGACATGCTCAGGTCGGACTGCGAGAGGCCCGTGTTGGTGCTGCCGAAGCGCCGGCCCGCCCCCGCGCCGCCGCCCGCGCCCCGCCCCCGCGCCGCCTCGTCCCCGTCCTCGTCGTCGTCCGCGTCGTCGATGTCCGCGATGTCGTCCGCGTCGTCGATCTCGATCTCCGGAGGGCGGTGCACCTGCGCCAGACAGAGACCGTCACTTCAAACGTCAACACTTTCCTCTAAATAGAGGACGAAGGGAGTCAATGAAGCGCCTTGCGCGAGAAATAGTACATTATGAAGCGATGATGTAATAATTGATTGATTTTTTCGTGTTTCCGAGCGCGTCAACTGCTTTGGTCATTAGTCCCGTATGTGTAGTGCATGTTTTCTCTCTCGGGCGATGGTCGTGATCTTCCCCCGCTGGAATGCGAGATCTGGCGCCAACCTACCGTCGGCTAGCGAGGTTTCCCCCTGACCAGCGGGGCACCGCCCCATCCGGGACAAGCACTAAACTCCCGACCGGTCTCCCGGAATATGTGGTTGAGTAGTGCATGTTAGTGTAGGTGTGTGTGTAGAGGAAAACCTCTGGTAGGCGACGATAGGTTGGCGCCGGATCTCGACATCCAGCGGGGGAAGATCACCGCCATCTCCCGAGAAAAATGCATTACACTTACGGGACTAATGACCTAAACAGTTGGCACGCCCGGAAACACGAATCAATCAATCAATCAACCAATCATTACATCATCGTGACCAAAGCAGTTGACGCGCCCGGAATCACCAAAAAATCAATCAATCTGTATTATAATGAAATCTGTATCGTGTTGAGTATCATTATGCAACTGGTTGCAGCCAACAAATGATAGCATTATACAATGGGAGCATTATACATAGGACCATACATTGCAGACTCCATCGAAGACTCTGCACAGAGAAGACATTGCTATTAACTGGATATTTCTGAATTGCATGTCATGTCACGTCCTTATCACGTACTGTCACGTCAAGACACGCCCTCATGTCACGTCACGTCCCCTTATGTCTCATTTCTAGTCACATTAAGTCACATCATGCCATGTCATCAATCGAGTTGAAGATCTGGACATTTTGTTCCTCAAATTGAAACATTTAAAGAAATAATATTTCGGAAAATGGATCTTTCATCAAAAATTTAGTTCATTAAAGCATTCTTTCAGAAGCTACCTCACGATTCTTGTATTTCTTTTTCCCAAGTCGATTTATAATTCTATACGATTCTTCGATAATTCGATTCTAATTTTCTACAATTAATGTAAAATTGTAATTCAAAACCTTGTAAGACTATGTCAAATAAAAATAAATAAAATTTATAACATTGAATGAGACTTTTAAAAAACTCATATATTAAACATAATTAACAAAAGAAGGACTCAGCCAGAGAGACACGCTACTGAATCAGTTTTAAATTACTTGTTATCTAGTGTTTTATTTGACTGTATATAAATCAATGGTCAGATTAGAAAATTAGTCAGACGTTAACCTGTTTCCGAGAAGAAAATAGAAATCTATAATAGTGAATGGGAATTCAGTTGGTCTGAGAGCATCTTGGTATGTTCAACTCAAACTAGTGGTGCTACATAAGCAGTTACTTTCTCGCATTATGTTTCAGAACATTTTGAAAACATTTTGAAATGTAATGTATCCGCCAAAATGAAAATATCCGTTTCAAAGTCACAGAGTCTTGAGCCCCTTCAAATCAATAAGGGAATTGCCCACAGGAAACAGACAGAGATACATCGATACGGCCGCGGCGAAACAAGGACTCACAAAATATCACTTTTGACTACACACTGTCAAAATAAAATAATTTACTATGCAAAGGAACAAGATTTATCCACTTTCTTGTTACCAGGGTTTGACAACAAGAGTTTTCTGTCGAAACTCGCATTTTGCAGCATTCTTTTCTCTTGTTACGAAGAGAATGTAAAAATTCAAGGTCGCGACATGATATTCGCTCTTATTGTTCTTGGGACCCCTCTTAACACTTCTTTCTACACATTATATCGGAACTGTAATGGCTATTAAGAATTTTAATCTGAACAATTTGAACTCCTCAATATGTCGAATTCTTTCTTTCAAATTCTTTCTCCAAAATGCGCTGTTTAACTTCAACATCGTTTAAAATACCCGATAACGATTTTTTTCTTTCTACTAATTACTTTGTAATATTTCGCTGTATCACATATTCTACTTGGAGATGACCAAAAAATTTTTCTCTTCATACTAAAATACTCTCCAAGCTACGATAGTATGACCAAATCGACATAATAACATTAGTAGTATACTGAATTTGCAAACAACCTGAACAGTGGAACTTCCTCCCAGCTTCAAAAATGTCGTCTCTTTCCAAAGAAGCATCCCTGGGACCATTCACTCAGTGATAGTTTGAGATATAAAATGCACTTTTTTCTTTATGAATGTATACATATTCTGGCATCGATCTGGGATCGAAGTATTCTTTGACATGTCAAATAAAACATGTATTTATAAATGAAAACATGAATTTAAATATGATTTTCAAGACCAACACACTTATCGCAGAATAATTCAGTAATTGAAATTATTAACAAGGATTTCAATGAACTTTTCTTTGCCGAATGTTCACTAAACCAGGATTAACTGCGCATTAGTTTGTAGAATTTCTCAGTATACCATTTTCGCTGAAAATGGTATGAAAAGTAGATAGGTGGCTAAATATTTAATTTATAAGAGACAAATTTAGGAAAACTCAGTAATAAGACCATTTCCATACAGCGACATTGTAAATATCAACGGGTTCCCGCCCACTATAATTTTTTAGATATACCAGGGTTCAATTGAAAGAGCCAAGATACAAAATTATATGAACTTTACACATGCTAAATATAGCTAGAATTTCCCTAAAAACGAACATTATAGTCCAAACATTTTACAAATGTGTTCATTGAACTACAGTTTTTCCAGAAGGCAGAAGTATAAATACAAACTCAGAAATGTCTGAATTTACAAAATTACTTTTTTCATGCTTCATGCTTGGTGCATTCTTTGGAAATGATAAATTCCTTGGCACTCGAAGTGGAAAAACTAGTTATACCGGTTGTTTCTCCAACATATTCAATTTATTCTTGGTGCATTCTTTGGAAATGATAAATTCCTTGGCACTCGAAGTGGAAAAACTAGCTGTTATACCGGATTATTATATTTTACTGCTCCTACTACTCTTTGAAAAAATACATAAATAAAAACATATGACACCTCCTTCCGACTGTAAACCAGGCATAACATCTCCAAGCCTGAAACGCCAGGCTGCCTTCTTCGTCGTTATACATACAGCTGCCTTCACTTCACCGGCAAACCTCGAGAGTAAACTCCGTGTGCAAGTGAGACAAAAATGGTCCGACAAGCAGATTTCCGAAAATAACCAGTCTTTTTTTCGAAAAAGATGGTTCAAAATGGACATAATTCTAGGCAATTGCAGATGCAAATTGGAATTTTTTTCAAAGAGAGTCGTCTAAAAATTAAAAACTACTATTGAATAATCGCAGATAACGTGACTACAGTAGTGTTTCATATTTATGTACTAAATGTAGAAGGGACGAACCATAAATGAACATGTGACATCCGTTTGTCCCCCATGTTGCCTCTCGACTGTAGTGAAAGGCAAGCCCAAAGGGACTGCGCACACACACACACATACATATATATATACACACTTTCAAAACCCAAATTTATTTTCATGTTTCCTTGATTTGAATTTCAAAGTGTACAAATCGTAAAAACGGCTCCTAGAAATGGATTGATAGTATGAGGGACCAACTAACACATTTTTCTAGAAGGCGGACTTCTAAGTCAATAGATGCGATCCCTTACATTCTTCTCGTTAATTTCCCCCCTGGGCAGTGATGGACACAGAGACAATGCTGCTAATGACGTCAGTGTCCTTGTTAGTTATTCCGCACTCTCTAGACACCTCTCTACATTTACTGCCATTTATTGCATAGTGAACCAGCGCACAAGAATGAAGGGCACTAAAATATATGAATAACCTTGTTTCTAAAGGAGCATTTTTGCTACATTTTCACTCAGAAGCGGAGTAATCAGGTTCAGTTTGTATATCTACCCCGAACTGTTAATGAAGAACACATTCACAACATTCATATATATGAATTTGAAGGCGTATGCAAGACTTCTCAATGAAAACAATTTCACAAGATCAGAATGTAGAACAATTATTTCGTTCAATACAAAAATATTACCGATCACTACTAAAAATGTTATCAGCATGAGAAATGTATTATCCGGCTTCTAAACTGAAGATCCAGATATAATAAATTTAAATGGCAGATTGGAACACATCATTTGGGACACAGAATGACGTATAAGACGTAGACATAAATAAAATAAAGTATTCGTTTGTTCCTTTCCTAGATAACACAATCTCGGTCAATGTTCTAATTCAAATCCCAAACAATTATAATACGCTCAAGAAAATTTTCAAGTATAATTATAGTTGCTTAACAGTATGTATACTTCCCTTCCAAACCACACACCCTTCTTAATGACGGGAAAAGATTTTATTTCAAAACCGTTCAAGCAGATATTCCTTGAACGAAACTTTCTGATTTAAGTGAAGCAAAAGCTCAATCACCGGAGTTCTTTGAATTAATACCGCAGCATCTGACTGACAATTCTGAATTCTAGTTTCTTAAAAAAAAAAAAATCTAAGCAGCTGAAATGAGATTCCCCAGGAAAGGTAGAGTCTGCAACAAATATGATCGCATAAGAATGAAGATATTCGAAAATATCTGGGCATTTATAACATAAATGATTAACAATAAAAATATTAAGTTTCTTGGAGACAACACATACGAAGAATGGACACCAGTGGAATCCCCTATCTGGTAATGCTCTATCGACACACTAGAAAAAGAGATGTCGGAAGACATAAGGAAAGGAAGCAATACTAATGATGTTAATAATAATTATGAAAAGGAAGAATATTGTGAAGACTTAACGGGCACATGCGCCTACTCCCTGAAGTGAAGAAACAGAAGAAGATGATTTTTTAAAAACATAGTTTAAACGTAAAACGATTGAGGTACTTCTTTTAAGGACAAATGTGTTGTGTACAGCTTTGGCAGGTCGGCTACTTTTACGTTATGGTTTCAGGATATACCTTAACATTGCGTACGATGCTCTGAAGCAAATATTGGTTGCATGTTTTCCCACTGAGGGACAATAATTCTACATATTTATTTCAATATATATTATATCTGGATACTATATCTGAACTATTATATTAGGCGTTATACTTGAAAAAAATATCAAGTGAAATATTTCCTGTAAATTTAATATTAATGTTACATGTGTGTGAGTATTTACGAAGTGGTCGAATCTATTAGCTTCTTAACATATGGAAGTAAACTTCAGTTAACGCGTTTAAATTCGTACTTGATTGAATTCATGAGAACTACATGGTGTGAATCAAGAGCCAGCAAAGGTAAAATATTGGAGACTACAAGATAATTACTAAAAATGTTGAATGAGCAAGAAAAATTATATTCTCGACAACGATACAGGCCAACCCCTATTTTAAAGAATTAACAATGTTTACAGAAACAAACGGCCAGCAGAATATAACACATGACCAATTAAGAATAATAATGAATATTCAAAATTTGATACAAAATGATATTAGATAAGTTTCTAAATAATAATCGTCTAATAAGGCAGTAAGAATTCAAGTATATAAATCATTCCCGCATGTTGTGGATGTGATCAAAATACTATCCAAAACAGTCAGTAAAAGTAGAAACGTAAACATAAAGACCAACAATAAGAGCACAGAAAATTTACAAGGAAAACAGTATGAGATGGAGTGTTTAGGTAATAGTAGTATAACGAAATATAAAGTACATGTGGATGTATGTTGAATCTATGTTGCATGAAGTGTGTAGGTAACAATAGTATAATGAAATATAAAGTACATGTGGATGTATGTTGAATCTATGTTGCATGAAGTGTTTAGGTAATAGTAGTATAACGAAATATAAAGTACATGTGGATGTATGTTGAATCTATGTTGCATGAAGTGTGTAGGTAACAATAGTATAATGAAATATAAAGTACATGTGGATGTATGTTGAATCTATGTTGCATGAAGATGGACTATGCACATATTACAGGAGAGATATACCTGTATTTAGAACAAATATAAGAGTCTTGTTAAAAAATTAATATATCATCAAATATTTAATGCAAACCAGGAACAATCATAATGTTAGTTTTTAAAAACGTATTGAAGTATAGTATATAACTAACAAAAACCAGACAAGACAATAATCACTTAGAGAATTCCAAAAAAAGGAAGGTGTGTCTAAACGTATAATTACCTTCAGTCGGAATCTGACAAATTGGATGATTACTAACCATTTTATTTTCGGGTAAAAACCAGTTTTTACATAAAAACTATGCATTCTCAGGCATTCCTCTTATAATTAAGAGCTCCTTCAGGACCCCTAAAATACATTTTGATGCCTATTTAGCATGTCTTTCCTGCTTTTATCTACTAATTCAAAACAATGTTTACACCTTTCTGCGCAGTCTGCTCAGAAATAAAATTCTACTCAATAATACATTAATTGGTATCTTTTCCCATTTCTTTCTAACTCAGTTTGAATGCGAGATGAGGAAAAGTCATATAAAATATTGATGTGGGAGTAGTATCCAAAAGAACGGACGATTATCGTATACAATAACACAAGGCAAAATGCCGTATTCTATGGAGTTAAAAACGTAACTCAAACTTGTTCATCTACTGTAAAGAGAATTACGGAAATAAAGTGTCGCGATAATTTTTCGTTGATATTCAATAATGAAATAAGTGGCAACATACGATAATAACATTTTTTGTATACTTGCATTATAAACAACCCTTTTCCATTAGAAAAATCGTTCATAGTATGGCATATTATGTCGCTAAAGTAGAATCGCAGCTTTGGAAATGAAATTCCTACGCAGGATGGTAGGGAAAACAAGAAGAGATCGAATAAGGAATAATACAATCAGAGGAACTAAAAGTTACCCCGCTACTCAAATAAATGGAAAACAAGGCTTTAAAGTGGTACGGACATGTTGCTATTATGGCAGAGAACAGAAATTCGAAACAAATGATCGAAGCCAGGCCAGAGGGAAAGAGACCACCTGGAAGGCCAAGAGGAACATGGGACGCCTACATTCAGGATATATGCCAAAGGAGCGGAGTTACACTAGGAGAGCTGAAGCGCAATGCACAAGACAAAACGGAGTATGCCAAATGGCTTACTCGATGCTGAGAGGCATCAGGGGAAGAGCAAGAAGAAGAAGATGTCACGAATCATTACGTTATCGCTATTTCTGCACGAAATATGAGTCATCACTGACATAAAAGTCACAACCCGCATTTATCATCAGTTATGAAGTATAAAGAAGGCAGTGGTACCATGTAAATAGATTCTGTGTTCGCAGTAAAATCAAATATATTGTGAAAAAACTTGCCTATGTGCATTAGAATAATTTAACAAACCTACTCCGACAGATAGGAAAGAACAACAGCCTCGCATACAAAATTTGCATATTTTTCATCTATCCAGCATTCATTTTCTGCTTTTGCAGCTTCTTACAAAATTTCTTTTGTCAAAGAATCCATAATGTTTGAAACGTAACTTTCAACTTAATTGCCATTTATAAACAAATAAGTTGCGTAGATAGCACTTATGACGTCCTAACATGAATCCGAGGTTACAACTTTATATTCAAATTGACTTTGCTTCCTTAAATTTTTATAATACTGTTATACAAAAAAAAAGCGTATGCAACTCATTTATAATATTCCTTTTTTGCACTCATAAGAAATTATTATGGAACTCACTCCTAACGTCATTCGTTAGGTAATATTTTCTTATTAGTGCAAAAACGGAAAACATTATAAACTAATTGCATAATATACTACTATATTTTACAAAAAAATCAATGCAGGTATTATTTGACATGATTATTTAAGTTAAACCTTATTAAGAATTTATTCCCTTACATTCAATTCTTACGCTCTACAATATTGGGGAAAACGTTATCTGATTAGAAGTTGACTGGTTTATTTGTAATCAGTGTTGTTCTTTGTAATCAGTTGTTCATTAAATTTTACGTTACATGAGGATTTTACACGGTTAGAACAAGAAATTTAGATTGGGGAAATATGCAATACCAGTATGAAAGCTGACTAATCAAGCTTTTGATTTGTATCCTAGATAAGAAAAAAGAAATTTGAACGTCATATAATCTACGTCTTTAAAACAGTATTAGGTAACTTTCCATTGACGTATTAGTAAGAAAGAAGTAGCTGCCTAATAGTCTGTTTGTGTACACATAATTATAAGTACTTGTAAGTACACATAATTATAAGAAAAGAAGCATTCTTAATTTAAGAAACTGTATTTTGATTGCTTCTAATACAGTTTTGATTGGCCTGCACTAGACAGAGCGACCGGCATGTTTACATCATGCGAACGAAAATAATACACTACAGAAAATGCTAAGGCATACAGAAATTGTTTTAATCTGTGAAAATCAAGAGAACCGTACCCTACTGACTTCTCAATATCTATAGAATTTTTATTTGAGTTTTGCTTTTTATTTTACGATTATCTAGTTAAAAATTTTATTGGAAATTGGGAAACCACAAAAAAAAATTAGAAGAAGAAATTAAAATGAGTGGCTAAAAGAGCCAGTTCTCAAAAACTGGCTACTAGTAGGTATAAGGAAAAATTTGAAAGATATTTAGTTTGTTCAGTTTCATTTTGGATAAAATTTGATGATAGAAGTGGTTACGGCCTAACATTCAAAGTATCAATGCAAAAAGTTAAAAGTACCAAAAGCAATTTTTAACATCGTCTAAATTAAATTCTTTGATAGATCTTAGATTTATTTACATGAAAGCTATTACATTTACATGAGAGCTATTTATTTGCATGAAATTCTTCACAATTGTATGTGTGGTTAGACGGTCTAATTGAAAAGTTGTCCATAATAAAAGAATTATCGTTTGGCTTTACTTGAAACATTGAAATCACACAAATACGTTTCATACTTCTTTTATATTTACATTTTATCACCGATTCATTACTACATTTCTATCGAAGCGTGGGTAGGTAACATGATCGATTAGAATAATTTTTCATTTTAAAAATGTGATGAAAAATTATACAATATTTGTTGGTATTATATTGTTTCAAGTAATAAATGTGCCTAACTTGTTCAATTTCTTTTGAAGCGAATATTCATCATTTTAGGATTTGCTTTCACTACCCTAAAATTCCACGTGGCTTCTCTTTACTACTTTAATTAGACATTAAATTTAAGTAAGAAAGCTTTCTGAAAGTCTAAAGTAAGTGTATTTTAAATTTGTCTTAAAAATATAAGTAATAAAAATTTCTTAAAATAATCTTGTGTCAAATCTTAAATGTATAATGGAATGCATATGAAACAATTAATTATAAAAATAATCATTATTTGAGGAGGATTAAATTGATTTAGAATAATAAATGACAAATGAAGACAAATGTAACGTGAAGATAAAAATAATGTATCACACATAAGACTCGATATGTTCAAATAAATATATCCAAATTCCATCCAATTCACAGTATTTATCCATGTTAATGCGCTTATATAACTAATTGCTCAATACACTGGAAAGTGTGAGTGAAATGTAAATTTCTAAAATAACAAACGAGTGAGTCATAAGCTATCGCAACACTGTGGGCATGCTGTGGGTATTTAGGGAAAGCAACCCTGAACGACAGAGGAAAAACCAAGAAGCGAATACAAGATAAGAAACAGAAAATATGAAGTATTTCTTTGAAGCAGAATTTAAAATCTGTACTAAACAGTAATGGATTCAGAGAAAGCAGAGGCAAACCTTCTCGAAGCCAACATTGGCATGTAATTTTACTGAATTTATTTGAAGTGATCACCACATTCTGATACCATCACATTCCAAAGTAAAATATCAATAAAAACACTATTTTGATTTCAACCAAAAATGTTTAGTTTTTTTATTATTTCAAAAACATTTACGAGACGGGAATTTGAATTGAAATGAGGTATTTTCTCAAATACTTTCCGATCTCCGAAGTCGATCCAAATATGTTTCCAATAAAATTCGGTTTACCGCAGAGTTATAATACATTGACGCTCTTGATTTCTAATTCACAGCACCAGAAGCCGAAGCCATGGCTATTCACATAGAGCGAGAACCTACAGCGGAAACTTTTACTTCTGCGGAGACTTCGAAACCTTGATAAGGGTTTCAAATCGACTAACATATCCAAGTTCTTTACTTACTAGAATCAAGAACTGAATGCAAGAGCTCTCATAAAGATTTATGTTCTGTCAATTTTAAGACTGTCAGCAAAACATTCTTAAAATATCATGGAAGGTGATTTTGTAACGTAATATAATTGACGTGTCAATAGATACGAATACGACTGGCACAACGTGCTAGCGTGAAGGTACACTGTGTGTATTTAAGTGTAATTTTACAAATAAACGCCGATAAACTGGCCTAATATCTTTACAAATATGTCAACATTTAATCTCTTTCAAAGTACACAAATATAATAGAAGTGTAACCACGAGAATATACAACCCCCTTCAGAGAAAAACAACACTATCTGCATCTTTCATTGGGAGAAGTGGGAATATACTGCAGGCGTTCTGGTAGGGATAAAGCAGGAAAATACATTAATACTCAGAGGTTTGGAGAATCAATACCATAAAATAAATATTGCCTAATTTGGATACTTTCAACAGAAAACACACGTACACACACACACACACACACACACTCACACACTTTCTATTTACAACCCTTCAAAAACAATATTAAAAACCTGAAGTCAATTCGCAAGCTCAAATATTAATTTCATGTTTAACCATGCCTAGAATCAAAAACAAAGAGTATTAATTTGTTAGTAATTAATGAATTTGAATACAAAATCACCACACCGTAATAACTTGAGGTTATGAAACGGATGGATAATTAATAGAAATCTAAGAACAAATTCACAACAACAAAAAAAGAAAATGTTTGGTTTCGTCAGAACTGTTATGGAAGGATAAAGGAAAATAAACGGTAAAATAGGACAATTATCTTAAAAATAAATGAAGACTAATGAAATGGATGCCCTGTTTAGAAAGATTGTCACTGGGCATGACAATAAACGACACTTCATCCACAAATCCAATATCAACCAGGTCTAAAAGGAGAGAAATTACGAGTATTAACTGAAAGATTTTCTACTGGATCTAATGATATAGGTGAAGTGTTGGTGATTAAGAGAGGAAAAGGTCCCAAGACAAGAAAGAATGGATGAAATTCATTGAAACGGCCAAGTCTCGAAGAAATGTAGCACCGTCAAGAGAATCACTTTAATACAACTGAACAGTTTGCAGGTTAGTGTTCTCTAATAAATAGTATGCTAAGTGGCAAATATTTTTCTGCGTCTTTGTTTCCTCCTTTCAGCCTTCAGGTTCAACTGAGTTTATCTTACAATTTCCATCGATCCATTTGAGCACATGTTAGATGGTCCCCTGTTTTGCTCTAGAGCATTAACTGAATTTTTCACTTTTTTGTCTGTTGGTGAAGTAAATTAAAATGAATCAATTATACACCGAAAAAAGTATTCTCTATATCCTCACTATCAACATCTTCATAATTTCTTAGAGGTAATATTCTGAAGGAACACTTACAAAGGTGGGAAATGTTATTCGATTTGTGGTCAATTCAAAATTTTGGGAAAAATAACTACTTGACAAAAATGTACTTTTATGGTTAGCACAACTAATGTAACATCCCAACAATCCAGTCACCAAGCACTTCAACATGTACTTCGAAACACTGTAGCTTATAACAGTGTTTCTATTGTTTCATTCAATGCATAAGTATTCTGATCTTGTGCAATGTAATTCAGTGGTTGGAAAGCTTTGTTTCACAATGTTTTTACATAGTGACTTCTTCAGCAAGAAAATTATCTGATCTCTAACTCGGAAAGAGATGATTTACATGAATTTTGTATTGTTCTTGGTGAAGTTCTATTTACTCAAATATTACGAACGGTACAATTCCAGAGATTAGAAAATATCCAGCGGGTGCAAAAGTAATAATTTCGGTGGAGATTCTCTATCTGAACAAATGAAGTTTTTATTCCAAAATTTTTCATTAAAAAGGAATATTTGCCATTCCTTTGCAATTTTCATTTAATACAAAAACGTCTAAAAAATTTCAACGAATAAGAACTTTGTAAATGGTGTTATGAACTGGGAAACCAAATATTTCAATAAAGTATACGAGTGTAATAATCATGGCTATATTATTGACATATTATTTACTTTGCCAACAAATGTGTAAAGGATTTATTCGTGTATAAATGGTGTGATATTGACTTGAAAAGACTAAGTAGAACAGTGGACAAGGAGTGGACAAGTGCAATTGGACAGTGTTGTTGATGAATCTCTCATTTTCATTAGAGTACAACAGTATATTTGAAGCAATGGTTCAACATGCAGGAATCAGAGGTTCCGAACTGTGATATTTTGATTCGTGAAGTAGATTTTTCGATATGTGTTAATAGATATTTCCTGCTCCTCATTCAACAAAAAGTCATTTCCAAGTCAATGGAGTTCTGGACCCCTCTAACACCCTTTAACATCATAGATAGTCACGTCTTCCGATCTTTATAGTGATGCCAATACTTTATAACGATGCCTTGTGGTTACGCATGAATGATGAAATGGCAATGTATGTAATAACAATATGATATGAATGAGGATGTAAAAATAATTTAATGAGCGGTACGGAAAAAGACTTCCGAGAAACCTGCCACGATACCATTTTCACAACAGAATTCCCATGTCGATCAACACAGATTTGATTGCTGCTACGCTAGGGGTCCCCTTACAATATCCAATCATTTGAAGCAGGTACAAGCAGCGGAACTCTCCCAAAAATTACAAGCTCATTAATTACACTGTAATTGCGGAGTTGAAAGAGTTCAGTATCAAAAATTGTCTTACTCGCTACAAGATCAAAAGAAGAGCAATCAAATTTGGAAACATTAGTTATCGAATAAAATTGGATTTAATTGAAGATCAGAAACATTTAGGGAGCAGTGAAAGAAAGATTCTGACTAATTAAAGAGTGGTTTAACACATCTGAAAAGCCTACATCGTGCCTAAAGCTATTCACCAAGAAATATGTGAAAAACTATTGGAAAATGTTGTAGTTATTTTTTAATGGAGAAGATTGTTGAACCCCAAAGAATCTTCAAAATTAACTGTTTTTTCTGAAGCTGATGTAGCGATAGAGAGGTATTGTCTCCACACTTTTGAAGAACTCATTATTGTATTGTCTTATAGTATTTTCCAAACAATATTTGAAACTAAGTTCACAGATATCATTGAAACTTATGCAAGATTTGCTACGTTTATAATAACTTGCAACCAGGGAAAATATTTCAGTTGTTTCTCTGTTATTCTCCAAACAGCAAAAATAATTTCATCTTGCCTACTGTAAGAAATTGTGGCAAATACTACACATACGTGTCATTGCAACTCGTCTCTTTTAATTCAAGGACAGTTTGAGAAAAGGCATTACTAGTTACGTTCCTCAAAATGTTTCATTCAGGATAAGATATAAGAATTTATTGTATTACATTGCTTCAACTGTTTAATATGAAAAAATTAGAAAGCCTAACATGATCGAGTTTTTGGTCCAGATTTCCTTTATCCTTTGAACAAGTTCTGAGATGTTTTCTTCCATTGCTTTAGAACAGCAAATATATCTTCAAATTTCCTAACTATTATATACTGCCTTTGAAGTTAATTAAGTGAAATGAAATAAATATACTGACAGGAGGAATTCGAGTAGGAGATACTAATATCCGTAACTAACTTCACACATTATGATAGCCACAAATGAATAAGGGGATGTTCAAGAAAGGGTCTTTGTATCCCATAATTTAGTGTATCCCCATGAATGGGATACAACGTGATTTTTGATAAGTATCAAATCTAATGAGTAATGACATTGATCGTAAGGACAGGATTTATGAAAACAGATTAAAACAGTGAATAATTTAAATTTTATACGCAGCAGGATAATGAGGTGATCATTTAGGAAACTTGTGAAGATGAAATCAAGAGAGTTCTACAAAAAATATTTAAACATACGTTAATAAAATATAAATAAACACAAATAAACAAAATAAATAAACTAATAATATACGCTAATCAAATAAACTAATAAAATAAAATAAACTAAGAAATAAATTAAGAAAATAAACATAAAAAACAAAAAGATCAGATCCCACGACTAGTTAATGCACTAGTACTTTCACAGTTATTGTGATTTTTTTATGTGTACATTTATGATAAGAAATATGAGAACTTCAATTTGTAAATTAAAAGCTTTTAATTGCCTTTGAGTAGTGCTGGTGCGAATAACTGCATTAATAGAAAATGAGAGAACATACTGGGGAATTTTTAAATAATTTTTTCATTTAATTTTTTCTACATTTGGGTCAAATAACCTAGGTTGTCATCATACGATCAACTACATAATGTAGTCAAAGCATCATTTAAAAATTGATGTAACTTACTTCATTGAAATTTATTTTTTCCAGAAATTGGGGGTTGAATATAAAAAAATATACAGTATTCATAAATTATGATCTCAAGATAACCTTTTGCCCCGAATGAGTCTTCCATATATTTTTTCTATTCGGAGTTTTAGATTTAAAGCAAATGAATGAAATGCTTGTGAAGGTACAGGTTCGGGCATTGAGTGCTTAGCTTTTCTCAGTGAGAGCACGTGTTCCACTAAAGATATGAATGAGTAACAGATAAGTATGAGAACTTTCTTACAGGCGGCGAATAGGGTAAACAACGATGTATTCACTTGAAAAACCCTAAACACGAGTATTGGGGTGGTAGGGAAACATTTTCGTTTTTTTTCATGTTTCATAGTCTAAAAGTGTACCGCACATATTCAAAACAAAAGTTTAACGAGTATTCCTTGGAAATGAATAGAAATGAAATTTGTATTGCGAAATGTAAGTCAATAGTATTTTTTCAAATAGAAGAAAATATTCCATGACTCTCCCAAAGAAGATTTCATTTTCGAATTTAGACGTATTTGATCAAAAATCATGTTTCATCAACTGCATTATTTGTATATTGTATTCTTATGGGCCTCTGGGTGTGAAGGTGTTGTTGTGTTTAAATGTGTGTGAGTGTGTAAGTGTTTGTTTGCTGTCTACGCGAGTGATACATAGATAAGTATTATAGAAGGAAAACATAATTTCCGTTCTTTTGAACGAATTTGGTTTTTACACTCATTTCGGAGCCATAGATAGAAGGTGCAATAATAGCTAAATGACAACAAATGATTCACTAGGAGTAACCAGTAGACTATGGTTTCCAATGCACTGGTATCTCGATGGAAACTGCTGTTACACACTAGTAGGGTCCACTTGAAATTGCCGAAAACCTTAATTCTCTCCATAGCAGTCAAATGATCAGATTTTCAGTGAACTACAGAAACAGAAAACATCCATCAATTATGAGAAGACCAGCTCCAAAGAGAGTCAGGGAATCTACATACGAAGTGTCTTGGAATAATGTAAGGCAATTCCCATCTGAATTAAAACGGGAAACCAAATTTATCGTTCACGTTAATCAGGTTAATAAACGTAGGCGTGTCAACAAGGTGCCTTAGGGGTCAAGGCCCTTCTGAGAATTTTGAAGGGGGCCCCGCAGCTTTAATTGTATTTTCGTAGCATTGTATTCTATAAATACTGATATGTTTAATTCCTGATTTTCTACTTCTTCAAACCTAGCAATTAGAGAAGTTGTTTTACATTTGAAGAAGAGACTTTCCAAATCTTCTGGCAAGTGCAAATGGTTCAACATAAAATCTGTTGTAAGGTTATTTGCTAATTGTCTTTGAAATTATAATATTCTCCTGGTAGTGTGTTATTAATGCACTACTAAAATGTCTTATTTACATATAAAAATTGTTTAAAGGAAAATGAGGCCCATAAACGTAGTTTTCCCTCCTCTTGTTTTAGTTTGTGTAGCCCTATAATAGTAAATGGTGATATGCAACCAGACTGTCAAATATTTAAATGCGAGGAAAATTTGCAGGTATGTAGCGGTAAGATCTGTGTTCAGAAAGTGATATTGGAAGAGTGTTGAGAAACTTATTAGAAGAGTGGTGCATGAAATGCGAACAAAAGGAACAGACGGGGCTAGGGCGAGCCAAACCTCCATAAACAGCTTGCTCTGTTTATCCCAAGTAATGCACAAAAATGAAAAAAAAATAATAAATAATAATAAAAAAATTTAAAATTAAAAAATGGAGAGAACTTTACGTGGTTTCCCTTCACGAAGTTGTCTTATTGTATGCACATTAAACACTCGAGAAAGATTTTAAACAAATATAAATTTAATAAAATATTAATAAATATAGTGAAGGAATTCAAATAGACTAAGGGGTAAAAATGAACGTTAATTAATACGAGTGAAAATTTGGCGACAATTATGCAGTTTATCACCTATTCCACAAAGAATTCATCTCTTGAAAGAAATGCATTAAGGATACCATTATTCCAATTGTTTAACTTTCTATTCCCATCAGCTTGTTGACAGTCGGAAATTATTCAAGAAGAAGATACTGTACTATCTTTTTCTATCAAACTCTCTCGCCCGAGATGACCTTCATGCCCTTGTATTTCCCCTTTCTTTATACTCATTTCGCACATTGAGTGCCCACAAATAAGCTGTTGGCATAGGGACTGCCCCTTCTTCCCGTACTTCGGCAAATTGATAAACACGAACATTAAATTTCAATGCACACGAATATAATGTTAGAGGTAACTAAACCAGTCTAAAACATCGCTGTTGTGGAACATGGCTGCTTTTAGTCGATATATTTTTAATATCGATTGATTGATTAATTTTTTCATGTTTCCGGGCGCGTCAACTGCTCTGGTCATTAGTCCCGTCAGTGTAGTGCATATTTTTTTCTCGCGAGATGTTCCCCCGCTGGATAGCGAGATCCGGCGCCGACCTACCGTCGGCTAGTGGGGTTTCCCCCTAACCAGAACTCTCCCACCAGCGGGGCACCACCCATAAGCTCTAAGCTCCCGACCGGTCTCCCGGGATATGTGGTAGTGTAGTGCATGTTAGTGTAAGTGTGCGTGTAAGGGGAGAGGATAGGACAAGGAATGGGGAAGATAGATCGCGCGCGGTCCGTGGCCCGTTTGATAGGGTACTGCTCCGGCATTCGCCTGGTGTTGATCGGAGAAACCACGGAAAACTACCGATCAGAGCAACCGGCCGCTAGAATTCTCCTCCAGGCAGCGAATGAATTGGACCTAGCTGAAAAGCTCGTGTCGAAAATCCTGCCGCCGTGGGGAGTGGAAACCTAGGACCTCCCGGTCAGAGGCGCTGCAGTGACATCAGTTGATGCACTGAGCTACCGCTCCCGGTTTTAATATCGATGTCTTAATATTCAACAATGATGTTTGCTAACATGGATGTTTTGTTATCAATGTCACATCACTAGTAGCAGGGAGGTGAATTTTGTATTTACGTAGTTCGAATGACGAATGGAAATCACGAATTGCACGTGCTGAAAGAGATTTTATAACATTTTACTTAGGCCGGAGCCTCAACACCCGACTTCTACACGAGTAGCGAAGCATTAACATGTCTTATCACGGCTGCACGTACCCCAATGTAAGCGCAAACGGTAGCATTTGTGAAAGGTCGGCAAAAATTTACGTATTTTTACTTTCTCGTATACATACGTATATACGGAGTAATAAACGTAGTATAGAGAAAGTTATGTAATGCAACGGAAAATCGATTTCGAGTTTTCAAAGAAAATACACATTTTGGAGTCCCCTGATACCGAAAAAGTGTATTTTTTTTTTTTCAAAACATCCGTCTGTCGGAGTTGGCGATCTGTCCGAAGAAACCCCTGTCCATCTGGCTCTAGTTTAAAATATCTGCATTATTGTTACATTTTTTAAAATTTTTAACGAAAAGTTTATTATTCACTAATATAAAAACTCACTTTCAATGTTAAATTATGGGCAGAAAAAATAAATACACTAATACCTAGGTATAAGTAATACAATTTTCGGGTATTTTATCAATTTCGTACAACATAATATCGATTACTTTTATTGCTCATGAGGCAAATGAGAAGTCACCGCTCGAATGTGGTTAGCAACACTCCACGACGTTTTATTTACAAGATTCAGATGACGGCCACATGATGCTTCAGTACGGCCAGTTATCTCAAAGAATAAAAGAAAGGTAAACAAAATCTATTAAACAAAAGTCATAACTAGGGAACGAAAGTTATTGTAATAAAAAAAGCAAAATATTTACATACATATGTACTTATTTTTCCCCAAATATGTAAGGAAAAAAATATAAAATATGTGAAATAAAAATTCGTTATAATGTTTAAAATTCCATTCTTCAAGCGTTTTCCGAGCACACTACATTTTCGATAGTTTTCTTAACGTGGGTTCAGAGAGGCTGAAAGAAAGTTCTACATCTACAGAAGCAACTATTCGCTAGTTTCATCCGAAATGTATAATACTTTCGTAGTATATACAATGTTGTTTACGAGGAGCCGGCGCTCTAGTAAATAGTGCCGCGTACCCTGTGATAGAAAGGGAGGGGAGTAAAGGGAGCATACATCCCCCGACTCCAGAAAAGCGATAAGACAATGATATGAAAAATATTTGTTATATCTAGTTACGCATGGGGTCTTTGAAACATGAGTAAGCACGTGGTTGAAGTTCCTTCTGCTTCACATTCATCCGCTCCTCCTTGATCCCGGGTACGCGGTTTCCAAGAAGCAGAATGCGCGGAAGGGGGGGGAGTAGGTTTGACAATTAATAGGGAAGGTCCGGCGTTTCGTACAAACGCATTGCATGGCTTTGCAAATATTTCAGTAACAAATTTAGTTTTCAAGTAACATATTTCGAACGCACAAGTGAAATGTTCATTTTTAGCTTATAAATATATTAAAATGTAACGAAATATGTAGCAATAGATAGAATATGTAAAAATATGTAATTATACCAAAATATGAAAATACGTCAAAATATGTAAAATAAAAATGGTTTCAATTCGTTCAGAATGTCATGTTGTCTAAAATATATTTGTGAATGTAGGTATCTTGTCCCTGTAAAAATATGTATTTACATGAAAATCCGTTCCCTAGTCATAACATTTGAACGCAGGGGCGGCAAACAAAAATGTGTACAAGGGGGCGAACTACCTTGGCGCGGGCCTGCATCCAGTTGAAATTGCTGAGCAAAAAAGGACATTGTCATAAAATGCGTTGTAAATTATGCGTTGGAGAGTCTTAGTGATGTTTTATTTTGATCGCGAAAGCGGCAGCCGCACCTTGCCATTGGAAACATGTAGTGAAGCGTCGCTGTGTGTTTTAAGTTTGAGGTTATGAATGCGATGTCATTCTCCTCACCTCCGCTGTGGCAGGGTGGGTTTAGTCGTTCGCCATGGAAGTGAGTCCTGTCTCGTTAGTTACGATAAGGGAAAAGAGCCAAAAACACCATGTACTACAGGAATCACATTACATCCTTCAGAATTACGAACAATTTTCAAACAAGCAAAGCAGAAAGTTGAAAATCATAGGAATTGAACAGGCAAAAAAATGATTAGGAATGTGGAAGTTACGGAGATCAGTATTAGGAAGCGATTAAATGAAGAAATCAAAACGACATTTTACAGAAGAATGGATGAGGTTCACTGACGAAAGTTGTCAAAAAATACAACTGGAATGGCAACTGAGAGAAAGAAGGAATGCGAAGGGTTCAGGCCAGATTAGAAGATAAAAGTCTAAAAGTAGAGAAATGGAAATTCGCTCTGATACTTAGAAATACAGAGACGACCGAAATAAAGCATTAGGTACCGGAAAAACGAAATAGCGGTCCATTGAAGGGCAACGACAGATAAACAAAAGAAGACAAATTTAAGAGAAGCGTATGCCAAGAGATGAATAATATTCAATTGTGTGTCTGGGAATATGTATATACAAAGGAGTTACTCTAAAAATGGATCAGTTTGACAGGTCGGAATACAAATGAATGTCATATAGAGTGATGGCTTTGCAACAGACGGTGATGAAAACCATTTACTAATGAGCTAGCTAAACAAACACATTAACGAATTGACTGCATGGACATACTCCGCAGTTATGTTATCAGCAGTAGCCCAGCAGTAGCTGACAAAGCGGTCCCTTCTTATAAAAATATTTCTGTACCAAAATTTACTAGTGCATTTGGACACAACGTCAAAGTTCATGGAGAAATATTTGTGATTTTTCGCACAAAACTTTCTGTTAAGTCTTTTCTTTATTCGTATACCAAATATTCTCTGACCATTTCAACCAATTAAGGTTTTCTAGCCTCCAAGACAAGGCGCCTTGGCATTTATTCTCACGATTATGAAATGTCAGGTCACGTGTGGCATAGCCGATAAGCGGCGAATGAGGAGGAAATAAACTGACTGTCCGTTTGTGCCCAGTCAATTCCAACGAGCGGCATTTAACCCCCTGTATCAGAGGCGTAAAATACAGTAACGGTTATGCTACGGTTTGCCGCATTGCGTAATCATTCGCGTGAATAGGATCATTTGAATAGTGTACTGAATGGTGCCGCTTTAGTGAGACCAAAGGCAGGAACGTAACAGGTCGTAATGTGATAAACCTCTACAAAACTGCATTAAACACATGAAAAACCATATGTGACCAAATTCTAAATTCTACATTTTTATTTCTGACTATTCAATTATTGTGACATCTTTAATAGACAATATTTGATTTCTTGGAAAAAATATATATGATAAAAAGAAGCGACCGATATTGATTCCAAAAATATTTATATTTAGTACACTCACGTTTTCTTGATCCTTAATTTTGTTGAGACATATGAGGGTAGGTTATTTCGACGAATGGACTTTTACATAAATTTGCAGCTCGCGTTTCTTCGCAAAGTAGTTTTTATTAATCGGAAGCGAACTTTTCTAGATACTAGATTTTGTCAACAACGCTCATTGCTATCATTTATTCTTATTTAACTAATGTTAGCAGAGGAGTGGGGGTAGGTATTCCTGGCTCATGAACATCTGCACGTATAATACATTATCCGGTCCTAGAGAAAGCTGACTGATTAGAGATAGCTCAGGTTCAGTGAGACCGATCAGGGGAGCTGGCGGTAAACCTCACAGGCGATCTATTGGATTGAGCGAATCGTGGGGTGGTAACGGGAAACAGAAGAGCCGAACCCCATTTTTCGCAAACATTTCAAATTTTCGTGATGTCTCAATAATGTTTCCACAAGTTAACTACAATTTTCTTATTAATTTATCATGCGGTAAAAATCAAAAAATAACGCATACAACTTGTTAAAATGTTGCTTTTTCATTAGCACAAATTTGAAAACTAGCTCGTAACATCGCCCGTTTTCAAAAGTGTACTTATGCAATAAAGCTTTACATTATAAATTAGTTGCATAATATACTAATTCCTTCGTCTGGTGCTCCATCACTAATCGTAGAATTCTTTCATAATTCCTTCTTTCAGTATAGTGCCTCTATGTTTCACTTCCCAATTGATGTAGCCATTGACTTATAGAATTTCACATTTTTTCTTTTCTTGTTTTATGCTGAGGCGTTCCGTTTATTTCTCCTCGCAGAGACTGATATTCCTTGACTGCAACAGAACTGATTTCACAATCAATACATTAAAAATTAGAGATCTTATAGAGCAGTGAATTGTTAATTACTACTATTTTTGTGCGAAAGGTTATTTATCACAATGGCCCAAAACCTTTTTCTTATTCTTAGTTATTCGGAGATTATAGTAATTCCCTTCAAAACGCTAATTTATTTTCCGTCCCAGAGTCATTATGACAAACCAGAAGATGAGTAGTTCAGTGGATGGTGAAAATGGAGAATGATAATCGGTTAATAGAAATGAAAGAGAAACTGGAGAATTTCGAAAAAGCGTACAATGACCAAATTCCACATGGAATCAAAATTAATACCCAGATTTTACATTTCAACTAAGAAGCACCTTTAATCAATATGCTGTCTGTGTCTCAACAAGTGCTTCTATGAGAAAGATTGCGCGTAATGGAAATCATTGAGAAAACGTATTGCATAACTTTTTTATTGATATAGAGAAATGAGAGAATCAAAGAAAACGGCGAAACTGTCGTGAATTTATGTTATGTGTCAGAAATTCCAAAAGAGTCGACCGGAATGTAAATCCGTTAATCTAACACACTGGCCAACAGTGATGTTGGAAACGCAAGACACAATAACAAATGTATCTTAACAAGGGACATTGATTATTCATTACTATATCCTACTTATTACCCTTATGTAAGACCACTAAGAGGGTTGGCCACTAGCAAATTAAAACATGTTGATGATCGGTTCCAAGATATCTTACTAATGTTGAGAGGATGGCAAAAATATCGGAAAATCTCCAGGAAATCTTAGAACATACTTTATCTGTAATAGTGACTAGGAACCATGAAATAATATCCAACAATTCCACCGTACCCAGGGAGAGGGGCATACCGAGGTATAAAAATATATAGCAACTAAATAATTAGTAGACCTATTCAATTTATAGTCAATTATAATACAAAACTCGTGCAGTAGAAATTCGATGAATTAATGAGAATAATGGTTTGAGTTACCAAATATGTTTTGGCACGAGATCCAAGGAAAATAATGCATTAATTAGAGGTCAAATAATGGTGAATTACTCTCTCAGAAACCCCCCTCAATTTTCCTCTCCTTATACAGAATGACACTATTAACTTCATGCAAAATAAGTATAAATATTAGCCAATCAATGTTTTTTATTCTTGCGAAACATGTGAAGTGAAACAATTGCTTAAAATGTTGACTATTAAAGTAGACGATAGTTGATTAGAACAGACGATTAAAATAGCCTGATTAAAATAGATTACAAAAGCAGAGAGAGAGAGAGAGAGAGAGAGAGAGAGAGAGAGAGAGAGAGAGAGAGAGAGAGAGAGAGAGTTTAATAGGAGAATTATAGAAGTAAATATGAAACCACTTCATACTATTTTAATAGGAGAATTGAATATGCTAGCAAGTGGGATTTATTTTCGCATAGGCAGCAAACTGATTATTCTCGGTAACTCCTTGATATTGGCTGTTGTTTGGAGGTAATATGATTTCAATTTCATATTAAGGTAGGCATAACCACCCTTAAATATTGTTAAAATAGAGATTTTAAAATAATCGTGAGGCAAAGAGAAATAACTCATACCTAAACATTGACATTTGTGTGTAATTAACTCAAGGTCTCAAGATTTAAAAAAAATCATTAACAAAAGATTTCATTATTATATTACGACTGAGTACCTGAACTTTATGTAGAATAATGAATGAGTTGATGAACATGTAATAAAGATAGGCAGAGCTTGATTTCTGGCGGAACGCGACGAAACGGCGTTCCGGTATCTCGAGATTAATTATTAAATTATATTATAAATACATGACTATTTCTATTACATTAATAATTAATTCGAGGTGCGTTCTGGAACATAAAATTTTATAAATCAATTACTGATGATAAGGTATAGCTGAGCAATATGAAAGGCAGAGAAAACAGGAAAACCCTGAAAGTAACCTCTTTACAGCCCGTTTAGTCCAAATTTCATAAGAAATTAGCTTGATTTGAACCCCTCTAAAGACGGTTTTCCTCCGGGTTTTGGTATGGATGATACGAACAGCATGTGCAGAAAAATGAACAAAGGCGACCATGAGAGAAGAATGCAAGACTTGTTAATTTATTGATTGATTGTTAGTGATTTTGGCGCGTCAAGTACTATGACAATTAGTCCCGTAAGTGTAGTGCGTGTTTTTGCTCGGGAGGTGTCGATGGTCTTCCCCGCTGGAAGGCGAGATACGGCGCCGACCAACCGTCGGCTTGCGGGGTTTTCCCGAATCTCCCACTAGCGGGGCACCGCCCCAGCCGGGACCACCTCTAAGCTCTCGACCGGTCTCCCAGAATATGTGCTAGTGTTTTGCATGTTAGTGTAAGTGTCTGTGTAAGGGGTGAGGATAGGACAAGGAAGAGATAGGAAAGATTGTGCGCGGTCCGTGACCCGTTTGTTAGGGTACTGCTCCGGCATTCGCCTGATGTTGATCGGAGAAACCACGGAAAACTACCGATCAGAGCAGCCGGCCTCTAGAATTCTCCTTCAGACAGTAACTAAATCCGACCCAGCTGACAAGCCAGTGTCGAAAATCCAGCAATCGTCGGGACTCAAACCTAGGACCTCCCGGTCAGAGGGACTACAGTGACATTAGTTGATGCCCTGAGCCATCTCCCTCGACAAGACGAGTTAAGTATTGTCTTAACTCTTTGTTTCTTTGGGTACATTTTGAAAATAGAAGAATGTAATTTGCAAATGACCTATGCAAGTTTCAAGATACACGACCACGAGTTAGAATATTTCGTATAAAGTTGTGTAAAGGAAAGATCACTGTCCTTGCTTTCAATATAACATTGCGGAAAACTTAAGACTGTAATGGGGTGAGGTCTCAACAAGAATACTGGAGATTGTAGAGAGTAACGATATGAGATGACGTTCAGAAATGAATAGATCCACTGATGATTAGGTTGACTCAGCAGTCCAAATCCCGGGCGAAAGAAGTGTGTATTGTTAACGAAATGAAGTAATGATTAAAGGTGATGAATAGTGACAGAATGACATGCAGAGGAAAACAGGAGAACGCTGAGAAACTAATGGTGGTAAAACACCACGTACTTTCTCCCCCGTATTTTCACGCAAAATTAGGCGCAAAGTATTCAATTATGGAAAAATTGTACACGCCGTTATTTTAAAATATACTTATAATACAGATTTCATTCAGGGAAAATCTCTATCATAATTGCAGTTCGAGTAAAATGCAGAAAAAGTTTCAAACTTGATTTTTTTCTGGAAATTTCAATAAGGAAGAGACCTGCACCATTCTCTTAAAAGACCTTCACACAATCAACAACAAAAATTAATAAAAAAAGATAGACTTTTTAATTTTGAAAATTTCCCAAGGGCTTCATGTAAAGTACCCCTCAAAATAATAATATCGGTTTCAAATTCAAAGGGCCGCGACATCAACCAGATCGAATGCGGAATACCGTTTTAAGAGAAAATTAGCTAAACGGTTTAGCCGCTCTGTTGTTTACAGACGGACAGACACTCGGACGGACGGATAGACAGATAGATAGACAGACGTTGTACCGTCATTCGATTTTTCGGGATCTAGGACCACCAAATGTGCTACACTATGTGTGAGAGATTTTTTTCTAAATTTAGCAACTGGATTTATCGACTTTTTTGTTATCAAGGCTTTGTAATAAGAGTTTTTCCGATGAAAATTTCGTGCAGCGTTACATAAGTTTTTCTATACTCCGTAGAGAGAAAGTAAAAACGTCACGAGCCGGCTTTGCCAGAACAAGTTCCACTCAGATCGTCCTGGAATTGAACTCTAACCTCAACAATGCGCGGCTGAGCAGAAGAATAGGAACCGTCCTCGGGAATGGAAATCTCGCGCTCAGATCGCAACTCTACGGGGCTCCTTAATGGCAAAAGCTCAGTAATTAATTATGATTGATTGATTGATTTTTTCGTGTTTCCGGGCGCGTCAACTGCTCTGGTCATTAGTCCCGTTAGTGTAGTGCATGTTTTTTCTCGGGAGATGGCGGTGATCTTCCCCCGCTGGATGGCGAGATCCGGCGCCGACCTACCGTCGGCTAGTGGGGTTTCCCCCTAACCAGGACTCTCCCACCAGCGCGGCACCGCCCCAGTCGGGACAAGCTCTAACTTCCCGACCGGTCACCCGGAATATGTAGTAGTGTAGTGCATGTTAGTGTAAGTGTGTGTGTAAGGGGAGAGAATAGGACAAGGAAGAGGAAGCACAGATTGCGCGCGGTCCGTGGTCCGTTTGGTAGGGTACTGCTCCGGCATTCGCCTGGTGTTGATCGGAGAAACCACGGAAAACTACCGATCAGAGCAGCCGGCCGCTAGAATTCTCCTCCAGACAGCAGCTGAATTCGACCTAGCTGAACAGCTAATGTCGAAAATCCTGCCGCCGTCAGGACTCGAACCTAGGACCTCCCGGTTAGAGGCGCTGCAGAGACATCAGTTGATGAATTTATTATGGAACCAGTGGCAAAGCTTTACTTGGAAATCGGAGAACGATTTTCACGGATAATAATTACAAACATACTTGTGTGGCACGATTGATGGAGCGTTGGTGGAGTGAAAGGTAGGGGAAACGAAAAAGCTTCTTAAAATAATCTGCGGCCAACCCGCTTGTTCCACCCGAAATCCCGCATGGAGCGACCTTGATTTGAACCCCGGTCTCAGCGATGGAAAACAAGAGGTCTGACCGCTACCCGATGGGTCGCCCTTGATGAGATGATCAGGTGGGAATGAAGATAGGCTACGAACAATGATGGAACAATGTTGAAGTAAGATGGAGGAGCAATAGGAGAAAACCGTTCGGCAACCTGCATTATCCACCACAAACTCCAAATGGATCGACCGGAATTCGAATCCCGATGTCAGCGGACGGCGAGAGATGTGACCGATACATCACGAGTCTCCCACCACAAAAAAGAGGGAATTGAACATTCTTAAGAAATGTTTATATTTTTTCAACTATTGTTTGAACTAAGAATTCCCAAAGCGACGTTTGTAGCTTTGTTTGTCGTTCTCTTAGCCCTTCTTGGGGTTTCGGACGTAAGTGGAGAAATCCTCCGTTAATTTGTTTTGTCTTTGTGTCTCATCACGTCGCAGTCAGTCATTGCTTTTCATCCCTTCGGCTAGAGGCTTAGCGCCGTTAGTATCGGGGTTCCCAGACGGTCATCCGTCCACGAATCCATGTGACTCGAATCTCTTAACTTCCGTGACTTCACGAAGCGAAGTTACGCAATTCGGCTAACGACGCCGGTTTAGTCAATTTGGAGAAAGCTAGTATTTTCAGGTCTGTCCGGGAGACGTCGCGTCGTTGGCACAGCTGCCATTTTGCGACCTTCCTCAGGGCAAAATATGAGTGGAAGCGAGAGATATGACCCCTACAACACAATTCGCTCTGAGGCAGGCCACGGAGTGTCTGCCGAAACGGCACCTGTGCCAAGTATGCGGCGTCTCCCGGGCACCCAAGTAAAAACTGACTCCGGCCGCGGAAGCCTACGTTCTCACGCTCTGAGAGGAAACTAGTTTAATTCGTGAAGTCGTAGGCTTCCGCAGCGAGAGTCATGTAAATGACCTGCAGACCAGCCCAGAGGAAGGCCACGAAAAAGATGGTCCAAACGACGGCAACACAGCCTCACGCCTTCGAGGCGGTGTCACCCGGACAGCCAAGATCATTTGGCTATATATATATATATATATATATATATATATATATATATATATATATATATATATATATATATATACACACACAGGGTGAGTCACGTAACTTTAGCACCTGTAACTTTTGAACGGTTGAAGATGTTGAAATGCAGTTTTCACGAAAGTGCATGAGAAAATAGGACTAATTGATACGTGTATTCATTTCTATTATATCACATGTATTTTACGAGATATTTGAGGTAAATTTGTTTTTTCAAATGGAACTATACATATTTTTTCAGACTATTATGAAGATTTTATTAAAAAGACGAATCCAATGATATACATATTGTCATATGCTCGATAAGGATTTTTTTGAGAAATTTTGATTCTTTTGCGACCAGTTCTTAACGGATATTTTGAATGTAACAGACCGCCACAGAAGGTCACGCAGCGCTCCACCAGCAAGCGCGCGCTCGGGGAAGGGAAGGGATCTTAGTATTTCAAGATACAAAACATATCCCAAATATTCTGAACGCTCCTAACATGTCGAGGTGTCAAAGCTTCCTCTTGCTTTGCGACTTCTTTGCCGCAACGTGTCTCCAAGACCCTTTGGGACATTGAGCGCTTTGCGCTTTTCGGAGTAATCCTCCATTAATATTATGTCTGTCACGTCTCGTCGCAGTCAGTGGTCAAGAGGACCGCCAGGTAGCATCTCCGCGTACGCGCCTCTGCGTCACTACCCAGCGGCCAGAATTGGGAGGGAATTAGGATAGGGGGCAGGGTTTAGAACACTTCACAGGGGTTAGACTAGCCCTAGTGAAGCAGCCAAAATCGCTTTGTTGGAACAAATTTCACATGAGATTCGACGGGAATCGAACCCGGATCTCAGTGGTGAAAGGCTAGCGACTTAGCAATGAGCCATGAATTCAACATATTTAAGATAGACCTTAACCCCTACTGCATAAACCTAATCGGCTGCAGTCCTGAACCCCAGATTACGAATAAATTCCCGGGGCTACTGGTGTGGTGTAGTGTGGTGTGGAGGGGGTGCGCACCTGTGCGCGCTGCGCGTCCGCCCCCGTCGCCGCCCCCGCCGTCGCGCCGCCGCCGAACAGCGCCGAGGAAGGCGCGTAGGGCTGGGAGCCCGCCGCCCCCGCGCCGCCCGCCGCCGCCGCCCCCGCCGCCGCCGCCACGCCCCCTTGCTGCACCTCCACCACGAACACGCCGTTCTGGTGCGGCGACGCCGACGCGCTGAACTTGGTGGTGGTGGTCTTGGTGGCGCCGCCCGCCTCCAGCCGCACCTGCAACACCACGCCCCACGCTCAGCCACGCTCCGCCACGCTCGGCCACGCTCGGCCACGCTCGGCCACGCTCGGCCACGCTCGGCCACACTAGGCCACGCTCGGCCACGCTCTTCCATGCTCAGCCACGTTCAGTCACGCCCAGCCACGCTCGGCCACGCTCGGCCACGCTCGGCTACGCTCGGCCACGCTCGGCCACGCTCAGCCGCGCTGAGCCACGTTCAGCCACGCTCGACCACGCTCGACCACGCTCTGTCACGCTCTGTCACGCTCAGCCACGCTCAGCCATGCTCAGCCACGCTCAGCCACGCTCAGCCACGCTCAGCCACGCGCCCTTGAAACACGTTCGGAGCTCCACAGCTCACGGCAGAATGAAAAAAAAAACTATTTACCATACACGTTTGAAATTGTGATGCGTTCGAAATAACGAACAATTCGAATTAGCTTGGAATTGAAATAGCCAGGAAATTGGAATAGCGCGAAAAATTGGAAGATAAGTAAATCAATATAACAGACAATTCCATTAATTTACATACAAATTTGTGCAAAATTACGCTTCATAAATATTTGGAGTATATGCATTCATTCTTTAAGGATTTGATCCATGAGGCACGATCACGTTACATTACTTTACTGTGGTTTCTTGGTCCAAACCTTTGGAAAAACTTGCAATTGAAGCATTGTTTTGCAAATTACTGTGAAAAGTTAACTTTTTCCGTAGTACTATCATCATCACATTATTAACACTTCAAAAGTCAATATCACACTGTTTTGAGCAGTGTAGGGTCAACAAACATATCACATATCACATTAGACTCTACAAACTCATATATAAAAATATCACCAATTATTATATTACAATCAATGTCAAATTAAAATGTATTATAAATGATAGAGTAGAATTGATAGTTGAAACTACGGCAGATGAAAAATATTTTGTTTCGGAGATGGATGTTCTTTCTCGGCATTACTGAAGTAAAAACATCACGAATACTCATTAAATCACACTTCCCTTAGATCACGTTCTAAGTAAATTAGAATAAATCTAATCCTTTTATTGTGCATAAACAATAATAATGCAGAGGCGTGAATAAATCCCTAATCTTTAGATGAGATTTCCAACTTATCATGAAAGCAATTTTCATGAAGAAATGCTATCTAGTATGGTTAGTAAAATCCGAAATTATTTCAATTTTATAATATTAACACAAACGCATCAGTAATAACTGCAAGTTAGAGCAAAATACTGGTAGAAACGTGAAAACAACCAGTTGTGACTAATACTTCTCAAGATAAGTTTCTCTATTTTATTTTTATCCAGAGTATTCGTCTTGATTAAGTGAATAGTGCTGCCCTCTGTGTGTTTGCTTTCCAATTAAACGTGAGTTCAATGTACTTTCTAAATTTGCTTGGCCAAGTGCTTTCAGATGTTTCAGGTTTCGTGCAGTCAATGGAGACACATTGCCAATGTCGAACTGAAGATCACTAACATTGCGCGCCTGAAAGTTGATCCTGTATTTTCTTAAAAGAGAAAAATCCGTACCATGCTCTTTGTCCTCCCTTAAAATGCACGATCGAAAAACTGCCGTTGCGTGTTCGTTTTAGCATGCGACCAGGATGAGGGCGAAGTCGTCAGCGCGATCTGTTGATTAATGTGGGAACTGCTTCCAGTGCCCAACGCCCAACACAATGCTAATATTTTGTACTTATGGAATACAATGCTTCGTACCCGAGAATTAAGACAATACACTTTGCACTCTTTATAATTTTATTTCTAACAAAAATGTTAACAATTAGTAGTAGAATATGGATGATCCGTTCAAATAATGCCATTTTTATAGACCAGTTCGATCAAATCTTGCAATGTCAATTTTTTTATTATTGTATATTTTACTACGTACGCGTGATGAATCAATGATGACTATCTTGTTACTTCACGAAGGTATTTAGGGATAAGAATATTCACAGGTTGATGTTTATTGCATGTCTTTCATACAGAAGCAGATATTTCGTGATCGTTCACCGTAATGTATATGTAACTCACCATAGAATATAAATGTAACTTCACAGGACTCAGTTATTCAAAATATATTTTAGTATGCAACAGTGATACTATATTTTCGTAACTTCCTAGTGTTTTAGAATGTTTTTTGTGAACTTTCATTATTTAAATACTGGTGACGTATTATAATAGTAATAAATGTTTCCTGTGAAGTCATATTTTTAGTGAGAACATTGATCTCTTACACAGAAAATATTTAAAATTGTTATATATCACACATTTATCACAATTTTACGTGACCGGAAAAAGATCATTAATCCATTGTAAATAAACTATGTAAATAAAGACACGCAAAAATTATAACATTTATAAGTATTCAAGAAACTTAAGATAGAGTCGACTCTAGATGTAGCAAACTCGTATACAATGAACGTTCAGTAATAGTGAACAAAAATCAAAGTTTCCAAACCACGTTCATTACAAATAAACATTAGAAGATTCAGTAACGTTAGATATCCTTTGAACGTCTACACAGAAGTGAACGTTCAGGAAAAATCACCTCAGAATCGCGAATTGCAATGAGCTACAGGTGGGGATGCGAAGAATTTCGTGATTTAGTTGTATTGCATTTAAAGCAAATGAAACGTAATATGGGAATGACTACTGAGGCAATTCATGCAGATTGTCTATGGCTATTCAGTCCATCCTGAAGACTTTATCGGACTGCGAGATAAGAACAAGTGAAATATCATCTGGCTAGGACATTGTAAATGCTGTGAAAGTGTTTCCAAAACAAAAGAAAACGATTGACGACAAGGAGGATACAAATAATGAGACTCAACAGTGCAGAGAGATGATTTTTTGAGAGTGGAAAATACAGAATCGAGTATGGAGAAAGCAGAACTCTTGAGGAAGACCAGCCAACATTATTAAAAAAATATGGTCGCGGCAAACATAAATTAAATATTACTTAAGGGCCCAATTAAAATGTTTAAATTTAGAATTACCAGTGTTCGGAAATTTTACCGTACTTCTGAAGTAACAAAATCAATTTATGTAAAAAAAACACTTATTTTAAAATACCGGATCTAGTGAATCTCTGATAAAGAGTGCCAAAAACATTGCTCCTCAAAGGTTCACTATAACGGAGTCGATTATATTGCGTACTTTCGTTGACAATATACGACTGGATTGTGTTGAATTGTCAATCTCACACTTCCTAATCAAATGAGGTAAACCCAAATTTTATTTAAAAAAATGTATTAACAGCTTAGCCAAAACAAATTTATAATTTTGAATGGATCGCTCTCGCGTTCTCCCACATTTTCAATTTAAGAGGAAACTTTCAACTTCTGTATAAAATTATGTATTTTTGTATAATATAAATAAACTCTTAATATCTGTGGTGGGTTTTAATTGAATAAAACTGAGAAAGAATTTCTGGAATTTCTACTTTTCACATAGCTAATTATGATCATGTTTGTTGTTGATTTAACTCTTGATTGCTAATTGTATTTTTTTGTATTTGTATTCTAATCTAAATATGATAATACGTGAACTTTTCAAACAGAATTTTCAAACGGAATTTCGTGTGTACAAAGACATTGCGCAAAGGATGAGAACCAAGGTCCACGTGCGTCTAAAACAGAGTACACTGTACGTAAAGGAGAGTGAGTGTGGAGGATGTGCCGAAGGAAAACACAAAAAGATAATTCTCTATACTGTTTTATAGAGCTCTCATTAGACTAGATCACCATAGAGCATTCTCTACACTTTTTCTAGAGTTTCCACAGAGAGGGAAGAAAGGGAAGTAAGAGCGAGGGGTTGAGAAAAAGAGATACTGATAAATATGAGAGAATGTGCTTGATAGTGAGTGAGATAGAAAGGGAGAGGTAGGTGGTTAAAGGTAAGAAGATAGTAGAGGAGAGAGAGCAATAGCGAGCGAGCGAGAGAGAGAGAGAGAGAGAAAGAGAGGATATATAAATTTAATTTTATATGATTTTTTCGTTAATTGCATATAAAAAATATTTAATACGCAAACAAAAGGAAGACAGAAAATAAATACAAAAGTAAATGCAAGACTTCTATAATTTGTTGGGTTCATGTTCTTGAACTGGGGTTGGAAAACTGTAATTTACAAAGGCGCTAAATACTTTAAGTCTCGCCATATTTGCGTACATAATTGAAATATTTTACTATGATTCTTATCGTTGTTTAACGAGAACATGTTTCTCAACACGTCAAATACGTTGACTACTTGATATATTTCATAATTATGCAATAAACTCGCTTAACATTTTATTCTCGCTAAAAAAAATTCATCTTGGTTCTAAAACTATAATACATGCGAATATATTTTAATTTATAATAGAGAACAGAGGTGGCGAATATTACATCAAATATACAATCTTTGATAAATGTGTCTTCTTTACATTCTAATTGTCTACTACTGTGACGATCGACTGTAGGAGTTAAAATAATTTTTTCCTCCACTTAATAGATGTTAAGAGAGAAGTAGTTACATGTTTTAGCATATGGGTTTTCTCGAAAAAGGTGACGTATTTTTTCGCCAAAATGCATATTGTATTTGTCTAAAGTTATGTAATTTACACATAATAAGTTTAAAAAATAAAAGTTTATTGGGTATGTTTTGTAATATATGTTTACTATAGCGAAGAAATCAGTAAATAAAATATATTGCAATTCCTCTATTAAAGAATAAAGGTCACTGTCTCGTATTACTGATGTGCATATTGTGCAAAATATCAATGATAAATTATCTATTGGCAATGACCAATTATTGCCGAATAGATATTAGAGATATTAGAAGAAGCATTGTTTTTACACGAAAAAACATTTGGTAGAGAATTCTCAGGAGGATATTTTATGAAGCGGTATTTTACAGAATTTAACACAAAAAAGTCTACATGAAAGCGTTTCCCTATCTCCTATTTATCACGAACCAATTTATCACGGAACAAAAGACAGATGGTATTAGACAGTAGCTTCGGTTCCAGCATTCTTTCTGTGCATCGTTTTTTGTTGGTCCTTGACGGGAACAAATAAAAGAGCGTCGCCGCGTACTCTCTTATCGATTCGCATCTCGAAACTTCGATACTGGTCAACGGAAACGGAAGTGGCAGTCTTCCATATTCCATTGTGTCAATGAAGACTACACAAAAGGGAATTATTAAAATGGAACGTATATAATGGTCTCATTTTAATTCGATCTTATGGAGAAATTGTAAAATTAAATTTATCCATAATTCGGATAAATCAGCTTGTTTCAAAGTTATAAAAATAAATTTATTGTAGCTAAATAAAAGAAAAAGAAAAAAATTAGTAAACAATGCCATTCAGATTCGAAAAATACATGTGTAGGGGCTTATAAAACGAAAATAAACCTTCTCTTCTTTTGCAGAAATATTTTACACAAATTCGCCAACAGAAAGACATAATCACAGTCAATGGAAATTTGTTATTCTTTTGATTTGTTCATTCTTGCACGCCTTACTATGAGCTATTGTTTTCATCATTTTTAATATATCTTGTCAGAATTTAATATTCATTATAAGCTTTGAAAATCCTTAATTAATTATACAATATAAAAAAAATTGATTGAAAATTTTAGTTTAAATGAAAATTTCTAGATACAAAAATGTTTCACCTCATCATTAAAAATCAAATTAATGATAATCAGTTATTGAATTTCGTATTTCTTGAAGGAGTAGTTGTAAATATTTTTGGGTCTTGTGACTTAATTTTGTTTAAATATTCCTTTTTTCCTGGAGCTAATGCCTACGTTCCTCTACACTACCCTCTTTAACACTCGTTTTGGCATCTAAACGTCGCATATATGGTCTTTGACACAGAGCAAATATTTTTTCTTTTAAAAATTAAAATATTCCTATAATTCGAGATTGAAGCGCTGTATACAAAATTGAGAACAATATTATGCAACCTACAGATTGTAAGGATATGTAAGTCTATCATACAATTCTAAAAAAACTGCATATTGCATTGATATTAAAAAATCGAGTATAATCGGACGCCTCTACGAATCTCTCAAATAATTTTGCCAACAGAGTGGTTCTTTCTGTTTTTCTTCTTGATTCTACCTCCACCGCGCCCACTGTTTTTAGTGAGAGCAGTGTGCAGAATCACAGAACAGCGATGGAAGAAACAATTTGGAGTCATAAAGCGACACTTAAGAACGTTAAAGGCGATCGTGATAAAGAAATAAGCAGAGGCCTAAAGAGAGACAAAGGTGTCCTGGGCCTGAAGAGAGACAAAGGTGTCAAGAGACAACTTTCTTCTCTTAATAAACAAGTACCGTGGTTATTCATTTTTATCGGATTATTATATCAAATCAAAAGACTGTACAACTATCTCAAAATAAGAATACTGAACAAATTATTTTATGTACTAAAAATAAATAAATAATCAGATTAATCAACTTCTTTTATTGAATTGTAAGTACGGTAGTATTATAAATAATATATTTGATGTTATTTACATTAAATGTTGAGCAGGTTAGTACCTTCACTCCCAACAGAAAAGTATGTTACGGCAACTTTAATGGAGTGAAACACACAATCCGAGATGATCATCCGAGGTCATTAAACTCTATAAACAGGTAAATTAATTCGTAATTTTAATTCCTTGAACTTTCAATAAATACAAAGTTTCATTTCTCTTGAATATTCTATTTCGAAAAGGAGTAATTTTATTGAATGGCGCATTCCTTTATTCTTTTGTCATTATTCATCAACTCTCACCATTTTAAATGTCACGCCATTTGAAAATGTTCTTTTCTTGTCTGGTCTATTGTTCATGTAGTTTGTACGCAAGAATAAATGAGAATAAAAGTTTAATAAAAACAAATTTAAAATAATTTCAGGCACTATGTATATTCTTTGAATTTTTGGGTCAAGCCATTGACTCAAAGCCTTAAATTCGCTGCGCATATTTGTAGAAACTATTTAAACGTGTTAGTAAAACAAAAACAGCATGACAAAGAAAATAATTGATCCGGCCGATTCTGGAATTAACAATGATTAGACCACACGCACAGTCTTTTTCGTACCCTGCAGTTCCTAATACTCATTGCCAGTCATCGAAATCTCTGTGTAAGCGTAGTTTTGTTGTGATTAAATTTGTAGATAACGAAAAATGTGGTTTGAAAACGACAGCCAACCTTATAAACCATAATTTAGCTTAGTTTTCATTTGAAGCACACTACACCAAATTGTTGAATATTTGCGATAGTGCTCCTTTGCCAGGTAGGCCAATTACATTACGTAAGAGTAATATATTTAATTTGTAAATGTTCCGTTTATGTCTGAATATCAAATCAATCCTTTTGTCATTCCAAAATAAGGACGCATGCTTTGGAATAATATGCAAACATTATCAAGTGTGCAAGTGTGTGTGTTCTAAAATATATTTTCCAGGACCCTTCATTTCCAGAATGTTGACCTCGCAATTCCATGTGAGGAAAACTGTGCAGTTGCAACAACACTAAAGAAAGCGATAAACACCTGGACAACTTTCTTTCACTCCAGGGAACATGGCGTAGTAAATGAGATGAATTTACGATTACAATACAAATAGATGCATAGCAAATAAAACAAATATTGCCTTTATGTAGTTAAACAAGTGACAAAGATTATTAGCAACAGGACTAGAGGACACATTTGTTTAGACTGACAGTAATATACGTAGAAATTCTAAATTATTTTCTGTTCTCTGTAGTTTATTAAGTATTTCTTCTAAGCCAATAACATTCATATTTTCTGTTTCAATGAAAAAGAAATATTCTCATTTTTACTTTTTTTGGGTGATTGCATTCTATGTTTGTTTCAAAATATAGTTTCAGAAATACTTTTATATTAGTGCTCGGGGCCAATCAATGAGTAAAACCTACAACGAATGCTATTAATGTTTTATTCAAAATTTGACCAATCAACATATAGTGAAAATTTACACATATTCGAGTCCCACCTTCATATCCTTTAATGAGGAGCCTTCTGTATGACTGATCTTTCCAGATTTGTGTCATTAAATAACTATTAACCCGACTCACTCTGTGCAGAATGGAAAAAAAATCAAAAACTGTATTTTTACAGTTGCTTATTCTTATCTTAAAAACTAACTACGATGAAGCTTTCACTTTTGTTTGGGGAATGTGATAAAACGTCTGAAATAGAATTAGAACACAAAAATAATGAATACAAATATTTCAGTCATTTTCCATAACAAATAGTGACCAATATCACATTAAGCATAACATTGTGGAATAATTTCATTGGAATGTTTTTTAGAGAAAACGAAGTGAAATTACATCCAGTAAATTTCTGTGCTTTGTTTCTTCACGTGAGATTTTTCTTGATGGTATCAGAAAGCTAGAAGAAAGAGGAGGTCTTTTCATAATTAACTTGCTAAAAACTGATCTGAGTATATAATACTGAGAAATTCTTAATTTTGTTTACCACTCGTGGATAAACGAGCAGATTGTTAATTGCTCAAAATTTAAGAAAGTAACACGAAACAATGAACAAACAAGCACACGAACAAACAATAAACTAAGCAAGCAACTTTTCACAAAACAACGAAATAATTGGGGTTAGGTCACATAAAAGGCTTTGGAATAGGAGTGAAATTATGCCATGACCGACCCACTGATAGAGTTCAAGGACAGACATCGAGCAAGTGGTGATGCCGGAGCAATCTTTGGTTTTAGACATATATATTACTTCATATTTAAATCTTTATTTACAATAATACAGCGACATGCAACAATGATTTAAAGAACAATTTTTATCTCAGCAGGCACGTTAAAGGTGATATTTTAAATTCATGCTTAAGTAAATTGTGTTTATACCCCATAAAGAGAAAAAAAAAATTGGAAGATCCACAAAGCCAGATGAGAAGCTTGAGGTGCAAAAAAAATATTGAAAATTGCTCCGGCCTCACACCGTCGGACTAGAGCTATACCCACCCCTCTTTCTTCCGTTTCGACAATTAGGTGGTTGTTTTTCAAGGTCATCGTAATTATGCTGCCGTTGGCGCTTTGCGACGTGTGGTTGTGTAAAGTCCCTGCAGAGGCGCCGTACGTCAGCAGTGGTGAGTGTGACGTCATATCCTCCATCTCGTCTGCCGGCGTAACCGAGAACTGGGACTCACACGTCTTCAACTGTTTGCACCAACAAAAGTCAAGAGGGAGGTTTAGAGATTTGTAGCAAAAAGTAATACCTTTCACATCAAACATGAAGTAGTACATTATTTACCTTGAGAGAAGTTTACAGAAAACATTTGTTTGGAAGAAATGAAATTGGTGGTTGGAATATACAACACATCACCTTCTTGAAAACCTTAGTTCTTAATACAGAAAGTACGTTAAAGTATAGCTCAATTGAAACTAATACTGTATAAGTTATTAGAGAAACGTTTGTGACACTATAATTGTTTCTTAGGGCAGTAAGCTCCGATGCAGGGTTCTTTCATTATACAAAAACTTATGTTAAACGTATATTACCTTCAATATCTTATTAAAATCAGAAGAATATGATTAAAAAATGGCGTTGTTGTTACAATATTACAATATGAAGAATAAGTGAATAGATATTCCTGGGTAGTATAATTCATTACTCATATTGACTCGTGTTTACACTATTATTCTCGTATTGACATTTACGATATAAGAGATAGAAATCTTTATAACATTTATTACTTAATTTGAATTCTATCGCTAAGAACGCAATTTCAACAGTATCATCACACAATTTTTGAGTCCTGGTAAAAAAACTTACCTTATCCTTTACTCAAAGTACAGTTTCTTCAGTCTCTAAAAGTAATAGAATATGTCACAGATTTTTAAGTGTAATAGTGATGTACAAAAATAGAAATTCACGTTTTGAAACGGATTTAACGAGATTCACGGATTCAACATGAAATTATTCAAAGCTTTTTAGCAAATGTTCCAGTTTTTGTTTCTGAAAAGAGAGAAGAGCGTTTGTTTCTGAACACTTTTCAGTAGTTACGAATGTTAATGCGAAGGTCATGATAAATCGAATGAAATAAACGCATATGAATTGCCATTGCTATATTTCTCTTCCTATCTTGTTCTCTTCTTATCTCCCCTGTTTCTACCTCATCACTCTCGATCTCTCTGCCTCTCTACTCTAACAAAGAGTTATCGTAATTTTCATTTTTTCTTTATGTTAGTAATTTTGAAATGCAGTAATTGTATTTTGATCCAAGTGAAAGCATTGAGGGAAAGTTAAAATAACTGAAGACTTCTTTCTGGAAATATATCACTAATCGACTCATTATATTTTAATTTATCCTCTTAATATATTATAAAAAAGGAGAGCAATAAAGCGATTTATTAGTCACAAGTATTCATTCAATAGACATTTCTTCATAAGTGAGTGGCCTCTTGTTTGAGTAAATGCTTTCGCCAGTTCGAGGATGAAGCTTTAAGCTCCGAATCTTAATGAAAAACGAATGTATTGTCAGACGACTCTCAGCAAACCAGCAGTCATCCTTTCCAAACCCAACCACTGGCTCTGGCATGTAATCGCTTCCCGAATCAGTGATCCTGTGGTCGGAGAGTTCAAAAGGCTGCCGCCAGAGGCGCACTGCCATGCACCGGAGAGTGCAAAGCAAGTGCATTGGGATCTCAATATTTGAGTAGTCTGGCTCGCGGGCAAAGAGCTTTTGGGGAGGATGGCGAGAACAGGGTAGGGAGGTAGTGGCGGGGGCGAGGCGGGGGCGAGGCGGGGGCGAGGCGGGGGCGAGGCGGGGGCGAGGCGGGGGCGAGGCGGGGGCGAGGCGGGGGCGAGGCGGGGGCGAGGCGGGGGCGAGGCGGGGGCGAGGCGGGGGCGCGGGGTCGAGGGGGGTGAGGCAGGGACGAGGTGGGGGCGAGGCGAGGGCGTGGCGAGGGCGTGGCGAGGGAGGGGCGAGGGAAGGCCGTGGACGAGGCGAGGCGTGGGCGTCGTTGGGACGGAGGAGGGGGTGGGCGCGGGGGTGAGTAGGTGGGCGGGGCGCAATGAAGGAACGTGAGTGTGGGGTGGAGAGGAGGCAGGAGGGGCGGCGGGGGTGGGGATGCTGGGCGCCAGAGGCGGAGGCAGACGCAGAGTTAGAGGTGGAGGTTGAGGTGGTGGTGTAAGTTAGGGTGGGGGTGGGTTGGCTAGGCGCCCGCTTCGAAACCTTTGCATTGATTCCCCTGTGAAGTTTCAGACGCAACGTCGAGACGAAGCAGTAGGTCGAATCACATTGGCAGTTGGCAGGAAGCAGTAGCTTGTTGGATTTATCTAATATTTATTAGATACTTTACGGCAAAGGTTACATTTTTGTAAATTTATTAGCGGCTACACCGGAGACCTTGGAGATATGACAATATCTTCACTAAATTGCTACATGCGTTATCGGACATTGGTATTCACCAAAGGGTGTCTCATTGAAATCATAGTTGCAAGAAAGAGACAGGTCTTGGAATAGGAAAAGCTTTTCAATGAGGGAAGACGATAAACAATTCTCAAGGAAATAATTTCTGCATTGACAGGATTGAATACATCCATTCACTCTGATAAAGATCACACGGTCTTTACACAATTTAGAACAATAAAATTAAAATGGGATGGGGTCTTCAGTTTAAGCCAAGGGATTCAGTCCATTTTTATTCTTCAACAGATTAATATACTCGTCACTGAATTCATATTTAACTTTTTTAAAGCTACTTCTGGTCACTAAAGAGACAATCAGCGAGGTTTTGATGCCAGAAAATTCGGCCTGTTAACCTGAGAATATTGCCGTGTTAACATTATACACAGTAAAGCAGGCACGATATCATGAATTATAACTTACCAATCACTTAATTTAACTTATTTTGCTTAATTTATTATATGAATATAATTTTATTCAACCAAATTTGGAAGATTGTGATTTAGTGAACGCATGAATTCGTAATTTGTAGACTCCTCTCTTAGAGGATATACTAACATGATGCGTGAATTTTTGCCTAGACCGGATACGTCATCGTTCACAACATTAAAATTGTGGCTTGTTTCGAACGAAATGAAATATCCTTATTCTGAAATATTTCGGTCCGAATTAGAAAACGCCAACTTTAATCCATTTCATATTTGTAATGATGTCTGAAAAATGAACTTCATTGCCAAAATTAGTGCTTAGCGAACACGGTTTAAGAGTGTTTAGCTTCGTGGGTGTGTTTATGGGAGATGTTTTCCCTTTCTCATTGCGTATTTCCTATACTCTACGTGCCTACCCGTTATCTGCCTGTTACCGGTAGCAGAAATCTCCCAATCCATGAAAGACAATGCTGCATAAGATATTTTAACAACTTTCTTTTTTCGCTGTACTTTAATTATAGCAAAGAAATAAGATCAATAAAATAAAATTCTACTAATGTAGACATTCGTCTGTTAATCTGTGGACATTCGTCTGTGACAGATCGTTCTGACAGATCGTATTTTGTAAGAAAATGCAACGTAATACTAATATTCACGCGACTCGAGGTTCACAAAATATTTACGAGTGAATTACGATCATTATCTATTCTTGAAACTGCCTGTAATACACTTTGAGCTATTTCCTCGCCTACTTAATAGCCAATAACCTTGATTTCGGCCAAAACTCGGACACCATTATTTACATCGGAAAGGGATAATTATTGGGCCGAGGTTTCAGGACCTCCTGAACCTGTAGTTTAAGGAAATTCTTCAAGGAGTACATTCTTTTCTCAGAAGAGAAGAGCATGATGTGTGAGGTGAAACTTTCCTCCATGCCTCAGAATTTACAGTCCGGGCACATTGCGCCCACCACCTCCTGTGGCAAGTGAATGTATCATTGCCAAGAGCTATAGGTTGCTACTTACGAAACATAAAAATCTGGATATTGCAATCCATTTTATCCAAACCCATTCGATAATATAAGAAATAAAAAAATACGCTTTAAATAAATAACATTATTTCAAATTAACTTCAAATATGAAGAATTGATTAATTAATTTTAAGTACTTTTCAGAATGTGTGATAGGTTTCTGAATTGTCATAACACTGGAAATAGAATATTTAATTAAGATTACCAGTGATCTTTGTTGTCATGTTTATGGACATGACTAAATTATGTTATCCAATGATATCGTTATACTGAATGAGTCAAGTTTGAAAAGTCCCACTGACCTATAGTTGAGACAACTCGTCGTGGCTTTTACTTTTTGTAAAGTTTCTTCAGAGAAAATGAAATTTGGGCATATCATTACACAATAACTTTTTAATGGGAATATTATGGATAAATTAATATTGAACGAGACAATTAGTACACAATTTGCAAACTCTTTATTCGGGGTTCATCTTTAAAAAAGCAATTTTAGAATAATTTTGTTCCGCTTTTATTACATGCACAATTAAAACCTATTATCTGCAAAGATCAAGGGTGAATACTCTCCTATAAAAAATTTAAAAATGAACTCAAAGAGATTTACATTTGTCTAGTGGTTGTCTCGTTTCTTATGATTCTGTCTCAAAATTCATTATTATTATTTTATCACAAGTAGATTAATTTGAGAATACTTCGAGTCTTTAGTTAGTCTGAGAACCTAAGAAAGTGGAGCTGTTGCCACCTTTTGAAAATGTGTTATCTATTTTTATTATACGTTAATTATTAGATTTTCGTTCATCGCTATTACGTTTTTTACACCTTGTTTTACACAGAAAAGAACATAGTTAAACAGGACCTCCAGTTATGGAGTCACTTTGAAAATAGTGACGAATCTATGAGAGTAGTCCAGCGACAGAGCTTTTCAGAGACTTACAGAGAACCTGCGGTTTGGAGGAGACATAGAAAAGTTAGATGTGTCCGTTCTGAAAGATCAGTGCCTCGGAATGTTTTAGATGCAGATATCGTTATCCTCTGAGAGATTCTGTTGCCCTACTTTCCTTTCTTCCAACCACATCTCTGAAACGAGAATCTGCGCAGCTGCTGTTACTGTTCTAATATGTCTATAGAAATGAATAAATAATGAAGGTAATGTATTTTGAAGTTTTTTACCCAATATAACAGCAACGTGGTTTGACTATCATACTCATACTGACTTTCACAATCATCTGACTCTGTTTCTCTAATGAATAAATAAGTTGGACAATACGTTGACTATAGTTCTTTCAACTCTTTTTATCTGAATCTTTCTGAAAATAAGCAGGCTATTTTGCAATTCATATAATTGATTGATGCCTTCATTTTTATTTCTCATTTCTGATCTTTTTTAAACATTCATCTTCAGAATAGACGAGAACAGTACATATTAAAAAGGACTTGCAGTCACATAATTTAGTGGATGTTACGACAAGGCCAAAAGTCGGCTGTAGTCCGTTACCGACCTTCGTAACGTCTTGCTGGGCTTTCGACCTTTAAGTATCTCCCTAGAAGGCGCGACCCCAGCCGAGACAAGCTTAAGTCTTAACATGTTTGGTACTGTAATGCATGTGCGTAATGATTAACGCAAATATGAGGAAGAACAGACTGTTTTCGGTCCGTGATATATTTCTTAGAATACTGCTTCGATATTCGCATGCACTGAAATCACGTAAAACTACCGATCAGAGCAGCCACCCACTAGAATTCTCCTGGAGGGAGAATTCGACCTAGCTGTGTAGTTTGTGCCGAAATCCTCCATCGTCAGGAGTCAAACCCTAGGACCTCCCAGTCAGAGGCGCTGCAAAGACAACAGCAATACTAGCAGAAAGGAACTGCAAATTATTTTGCATTATAAAATTATTGTTACCATTCCTGATTTGTAGTTCATTATTACGCCTTTTTTGTTCATCCAACATCCCACTACAGGACAGCACAGATTTAATAGGATCCCCAGTTACGTGACTGTGTGAAGCAGAAAGCAGCAGTGAGGCGGAGTTCATCATAGACCTCCGGAGAATTTAACGCCCTGCGCACCAGGCGACGCCTGTTCTAAAGGAGATGAACGCGCGGTGCAAGTCGGCTGCAGAGCTCTATTGTGCAGCTGCGCCGTCCGCCATATTGTGCGCGGCACCCGCCACGATGATGGAGAGTCCCTTTTCTATCGTGCTCCTCGGCCGAGGGGGAATATTTTACCCGAGTGCAGCGGGGCTGCGCCGCTCCGCGGAGAGAGATAAGTTCAGCCGTCCTTCAGGTACACGTCGCCGATTGATAAATTACTAACCGTTTGCTCGATATTTCGCGCCTGTCAAAGCAACCCGCTTTTCAGCGAGCGAGATATAAATGAAGGAATCTCCTGGAAAACATAAAGCTGTAGCCAAAGGTCAAATATCTGTCATGAAAGTTAGATGGGCCAGATGTTTCGTCGATGTTTCATCTGCTGAGATGGAAACTATTATAGAAAGTTAAAGAGATTTTCAGTTTTATGATGTTTAAAAGAAAAAATGATAGAACTTCTGTAAAATTTCGTTCTTCTCGATCACCCAGTCATATGCAAAATATTCTAGCATTTATAATGTTTTTGAAATATGATGTAGAATTGAATTGAAAAATGACTTGTCAATTACTAAAGTCTGAACGAAAACTGTGGTTACAAAACCGTTTTAAAAGGAAATACAAACTTTAAAATGGTTTCGTCTCGTACAGATAAAGATAGGCAGTCATAAAGAGAAAACGTTTTCCGTCGCAAATGTTTCCGTCTTGAAACACCGAGCAGTTTAATTTAATTACGATCCTATTTTTTCTAAAGCTTGTGTAATTATGATAAACATTTCAGTTACGCTATTCAGATAATTTCACACATATTTCAGTTAAGATCATTTCATATGTACGTATGAGCCAATAAAACGTTAAAATGAAAAATATATATTCAAACCCTTCGCAGCTAAGACCCAAGTCCTCTTTTGTAAAAATTAGCAATATGGTTTCATTTAAATCAATTTATTGATTAGCTTCATTTCAATCAGTGAGGCTGTCATTCCAAACTCTTATGATGTCAATTAGTCATAAAACTATTCATAAAATGTAATAATCGCACAATAATTTATGATATTATCAGTAGAACCGGGGAATATACTGATCACCCTCTCTTTGAGGCCGACAAATGTCAACAGACTCAGCCGGAACCACTTCTCAGGTCCCAAGGCTCAAATTGGCCAAAGGAAGAACTTTGGGAAAGGACTTCATTTGACAGTAAACTACCTCATTCATTTCTACGAATAACAATCTCCCAATAAGACGCCCATTGAAAATCATTCATAAACTTTCGTACGCGCCTATTCCCTTCTTTTGCATCGTGCCGTAATGTTACTTTTGAGATTGGGTGATTGACTGATCACACATCACAATGTGGCAGAGTGCAGCAGCGCTTCCAACGCGCAGACGACACAGCAGACCTCCAATTGTGACGTCAGGCCGTGGAACGTCGTCTAGCCAATGCGCTCACCGCCTCTCTGCTTAAACTTCACGAAAACGCTTAGCATTTTCGATCTCCCAAAGCGAATAATAATTCCGCGGGAGGGGGAGGGGGAGGGGGTGCGCGGAGGCAATTCTTTGGCGCCACGCACGTGACCTCCGCAGCGGCGTGGAGCGGCGGGGCGGGAAGAGCATGGCAGGACCTTGCGCTGAGAGAGGTGCTGGGGCCTGGTGGGTGGCGTGGCGGGGAGAATCGTGGCGGAGGGTGGCGTGGCGAGGGCTAGCGTGCAGGGTGGGTGTGGCGTGAGGATGTGACGTGGCGTGGCGGAAGGTGGCGTGGCGAGAGGTGGCGTAGCGGTAGGTGGCGTGGCAGGGGCTGGCTTTGTGGGGGGGGGCGATAGTGGCGTGGCGTGGCGTGGCGTGGCGTAGCGTGTCGGGAGTGGCGTGGCGTGCCGGGAGGTGGCGTTGCGTGCCTGGATGCGTGGCGGGGGAAGGCGTGGCGAGAGGTGGCGTGGCGGGAAGTGGCGCGGCAGGGGTTGGCCTTGCGGGCGATGGCGTGGCGAGGGTGGCAAGGCGTGGCGAGGGTGGCATGGCGTGGCGGGGTTGGCGTGGCGTGGCAGGAGGTGGCGTGGCAGGGGATGGACTTGCGGGGGATGGCGTGGCGAGGGTGGCAAGGCGTGGCGAGGGTGGCATGGCGTGGCGGGGTTGGCGTGGCGTGGCGGGAGGTGGCGTGGCAGGAAGTGGCGTGGCAGGAAGTGGCGTGGCGGGAGGTGGCGTGGCGGGGGTGGCGTGACGTTGCGTGGCGTGGCGGGGGGTAGCGTGACGTTGCGTGGCGTGGCGGTGTGTGTAGTGGCGGGTGTGGCGATGCGTGGCGTGGCGGGACGGGGCGGGACGTTGCGTGGCTGCGCGTGGCGGGGTGGGACGGGCCGCGGTGTGGCGTGGCGGGTAGGGGTGGGGCGTGGCGGGACGGGGCGAAGCTCAGAGCCACCGCGGTGGAGGGAGGCTAAATGAATAATGCTTGGCTTCGCCGCGCGGAAGGGCGCGGCGGCGGCGCGACGAGGGGCTTGACCCGGGCGCCGATGCCGTGAAGGGAGCGGAGCGGGAGGACGGGGTTGCGCTGGAAGGTGCGGCGAAGGAGGGTAAACTGCGAGTCGAATAGAAACGAGGCGGAGAGCCGGGCGACTAGAGAGAAAGTGGTGCAAGACAGGCCAGGCGATCAGAAGAGAAAAACAAAAGAGGGAAGAAGAGGGAGAACAAGGCAAAGCTGTTTATCAGGAGGAGGAGAGAATAAAGCGAGAGGGAGATGAGAAGGAAAAGGAGGGGGAAAGGAGAAGAGGAAACCAGGAGGAGAGCAGAGAAGAGAGGAGGTGGATAAGGAAAAAGGAGACGAGAAGGGGAGATTGGAGGAAGAGGAGGGTAGGCTGAGGAGACGAGGGGAGGTAGAGAAGAAGAGAGGAGGAAATCGAGAAGAAAGGGTGAGGAGAGGAGAAGAGAAGGGGAAGATGAGAGATGAATGTGGAGAGAATAGGAGTTGGAGAGAAAGGGACGGAGAGGGAAGAGAAGCGGAGGTTGACGGGAGGAGATAATAATTTCTAGAGAGAGAAGACGAAGATAGGCAAGAACTGCTCAAATAGGGCCAGACACTCGAGTGATTACGAAGGCGAAGAGGAGAAACAGGCAAAGACATAACGAAAGGCAAGGCAAGATTAGAGAGAGAAGGACACGACATGGGCGAAGTCGGAGGAAGAAGAAAACATCAGGTAATCAGAGGAAATGAAAGATACGAGGAGAGGAGAGAGAGAGCCCAGAATAGCTGCAATGTGCTATAGAAGAAGCAGGTCATAGAAAAGACGAAACACAGAAACAGAGCATGGAAATGAACGACAAGTCAAAGCTTGATAGAGCGAAGGGAGACACAAGGCAAATCCACGAATGCAAGACGCAAGCGCAGGACGTGGACGTAGAAGAAAAGCCAAAGCAAGGCAGAGTCAGAGTGAAAGCGAGGCAGAAGGCGAAAGCAAGACGGCAGCGAGGGGCCGATGCTTCATTATAGTGATTTCTGGCGCGTCAACTACTACAGACATTAGTCCCGTTAGTGTAGTGCATGTTTCTCGGGAGATGGCGGTGATCTTCCCCCGCTGGATGGCGAGATCCGGCGCCGACCTACCGTCGGCTAGTGGGGTTTCCCCCTAATGAGGACTCTCCCACCAGCAGGGCACCGCCTCAGCCGAAACCAGCTCTAAGCCCCAACCGGCCTCCCGGCATGTGTGGTTGTGTAGTGCTTATTAGTGAGTGTGTGTGTGAAAGTGGACATGTATAAATGATCGAGCGCGGTCGTTGGCCCGTTTGTTAGGGAACTTTTCCGGCGTTTGCCTGGTGTAGAAAACCAAGTAAAAGTCAAAACACGATAGAGGCAGAGTGAAGGAACGCGGAGGGCGAACGCAAGACGGCAGCGAGGAAACGGAGGAAAATGATTGATTGATTGGTAATTCCAAACGCGTCGACTACCGAGATCATTAGTCTCGTCAGTCTAGTGCATGGTTTTCCTCGGGAGAAGGCGGTCATTTTCTACCGCTGGATGGCGAGATCCGGCGCCGACCTACCGTCGGCTAGTGGGGTTTCCCCCTAACCAGGACTCTCCCACCGGCGGGGCACCGCCCCAGCTGAGACAAGCTTTACGCTCCCGAACGGTCTCCCGGAATATGTGGTAATGTACTGCATGTTAGTGTAATTGTGTATGTGTAAGGGGAGAGGATAGGACAAGGAAGAGGAAGGTCAGATCGCGCGCGGTCCGTGGACCGTTTGGAAGTGTACTGGTCCGGCATTTGCCTGGTGTTGATCAGAGAAACCACGGAAAACCACCGATCAGACCAGCCGGCCGCTAGAATTCTCCTCCAGACAGCGACTGAATTCAACCTAGCTGAAAAGCTAGTGTCGAAAATCCTGCCGCCGTGGCGAGTGTAACCTAGGACCTCCCGGTCAGAGGCGCTGCAGTGACATCAGTTGATGCACTGAGCCACCGCCCCCAGCACGAAGGAAGAGCCAAAGCAAGGCAGAGTCGGTGCGAAGGGAGGCAGAAGGCGAACGCGGGGTCCGGCGCGAGGTGCAGCGGCGCAGAGGACGCGAGGCGAAGGCGCCGGCGATTGCTTATTCCGGGGCTGAGCGCGCGCGCCAGGGAGGGAAATTCAATTGTGTGGGTCGCCAGGCGGAAGGGGGCGCCGGGGGGAGGGGCCCGTGGCTCCCCGCGTTTGCACTGCGCAGCGCTCCCGCAAATTCCCAGCAGCCTTCAGATTGGAAGCGCCCTCCTGCAGGAATCTTTCCGAACCTCGCGTCGGTGGAGGATTTTTCGTAACTCAAAAGTCAATTCTAAAGTATATATCAAAAATCGTTGGGACAGAGGTACTGAATTTTCTACAACCCACGACAAATGTAATAAACGATGAAACAATGGAAGATATTTTTGTCAACTTAGACAACTATCTAACTTCACAGGAATGACTTCCATTATTTCATCCTTGAATAAAGCCAACAGCGCCTCATTGGCATTCCCACATAAATACAAGTATCATAATATTAATATATTGTAAGTGCTGTTGATCCGGGTAGCCGAGATCGCTAAGGCAGAAGTGCCGTGGCGATCTCTGACGGAAGGATCGCCGGTTCGCGAGTTTCATGGAAGACAACAGGAAGAATAACTCGAATTCATGGCCCGTTTATTAGGATACCGCTTCGACAGCGGGTGAATTAGACCCAGCTGTATTGATGGTGGCACAAATATGCCACCGTCTAATTCTAGGATCCCCCGGCCATCCCCGCAGAGGGGGGTCGCGACCGCGAGGCCGACCACGATCTCTGGTGGAGAGTTTTAGACGACCACCCGGGCACTAGGTTTCAGAGTGCAGCTCACATCGTTAGCTTGTTAGTGGAGACAGTGAGTAGGCACATTCTAAGAACCATATTGCTGGGCTTGCCCGGTAACCCACTAGTTGGGACCCTTAGAATGGATTGGGTCAAGGACGTTCGTATCCCGATCTCACATATAAAAGTCCAGTCGGGGAAAACGAACCTCCCGCCGGGTAGTCTAGGTTCCAGCGATACGCCGATAGTCTCAAGAGGGAGGCAGCAAGGAGACGGGGAGGGGGGCCCGACCCGCCCGGACTTAAGTTCGGGTGGCCCCCTGTTGGGCCCTTGGCTTCCTCGGGGCAGTAACCCGATACTCGGAGCATGTTCCGGCATATGTCAGTAGCGCATTGTTTTGACTCCGGCACTAGCCTGGATAGCTAGAACCTCTGAGTTGGCAGGGCGGCCCGACCCAGGTATTGAATGGGGAGGTTACCGTGAGGGCAAAGTGCATTTATTTATTTTATTTATTTATTTATTTATTTATTTATTTATTTATTTATTTATTTATTTATTTATTTATTTATTTATTTATTTATTTATTTATTTATTTATTTATTTATTATTTTATTTATTTATTTATTTATT
>BLKR01002094.1:0-223199 GCA_011170035.1 Teleogryllus occipitalis | reverse complement strand
TATTTTAACTACAATATATTGGCTTTAAGTATAAATACAATTCATATTTATATCCTATTGTACTTTTACATTGTTTCTTAAAACTGTCAATATTATATTTTAAATTACTAGTACTATTAACTTAGAACGTATTGTACTTTTCTGGTGTTACAAACGTTTCTGGAATAATTTTACTTTCCCACCTACTTCTTCTTTCTCCTGTTTGCTTTTTCTTCCTTCCTTTTCCTTCACAGACTTCGCCATTTTTGTCTTTATGACCCTTTCCCCTAAAAGCCTCTTCTCTTCACTTTCACTACTATACATACCATTTTCTTCTAGAGAAGAAATTAATTTTCGGTCATAAGCCGCCATCCTGATTGAGGTTTTTCTGGGTTTACTGAATTGCTTAAGGCGTACGCCGGGATGGTCCCGTGCTTTGCACTCCCAAAAGTAAATGTACAGATTGCCTTCCCTCTTATATGTTACTACCCTGTTTTAATGTAGATTCATTGGTTAGGCGGAAGAGCAGACCCTATGGCCTTAGCCTCGCCATTAATAAACATTATTATTATTATTATTATTATTATTATTGTTGTTGTTGTTGTTGTTGTTGTGGTTGACGCCCCTGCGAGCACTAGCCCTGCTTCGGAGCGGACGGCGCCGTCGCCGATGTCGCGGCGAGGGTTTACTGCCGCCGAATTAAATTGAGCCTTATTTTTACGTGGCGAGACTCGGGCCACGGGGCCTGCTCTTCCGTCTGACCACACAAGTTTCGCTACGCTCCTTTCACCAACTAGGGGAGAAAGAAGGTATTACGTGGTCGACGAAACAGGCAATTTGAATTTAGCTCAAGAGGCTTCATTTAGGCTCGAGGATCTTTCACAAGCAATAAATCTACTAAAATGGACCGGCCGGCTGTACTTCCCCTCCGAAGGAAGGAGTACGAGGGATTTTTTCGCCCTTAAAAATCCACGGCATCGATCGGGTATGAGCCCGCGAACTTGGGTATAAAAGTCCGATACGCTAACCGTTACACCATCGACGACTGAAGTGTCGCGTTTCCCACTCTGCCGTCGGCGGTCCCCGTTCTCCCCGAAGAGCAGAAGAGGGTGCTCGAAGTGCTCATCTTGAAATTTCGATTTTGAATGTTTTTGTTCATCTCCCTAACTTTTTACGACAGCTTTCTTTCCTCCCCCTCCACCCCGGCGAGAGGGCGTTCCATTCGTCCTGTCCGAACGAGTGGTATCGGAGTGGGGGTCTCGCTTTGCCCAATCAAATCTCGTCACCCGCCCATTGAAATTATTTGTGAAAGTGTGGTTAGAATTCCAAAATAATTATTTAGATGTAATTTTTTTCTTAGAAAGATGTAAGCTCCAGGCGAGCGGTTAGCCTCTGAGAGCCGCGTCAGAATCCTCTCGAAATTTCCCCAGCCGTAAATTCCAGAATGGCCAACCACGGCGAAAGGGCGTTCTTTTCCTGGAAGGTGGGTAAGAGACGGGCGACAAAGGGATTTGTGGGCGGGGCGGGGCGGGGTGAGGTCGAGGGCGGTGAAAGGCGGCTTTTGGTGCCTATCGCCGCGTGAATCAAAGTACTGTTACACATTGCAGTACACTATGCAAGGCAGGAATATTTTTACCCTATTTAAATTTCTAACATTCAGATCTGTTAAAAAGGTGATATACATTTTTTGAAAACTTGTTTTGGGGTATTTACTTTTTGAAGTTAATGCAATTTATGAAAAAATCTTCAAAAACCACTCCAAAGGGTACCCTGGAATAAGATGTTAAAAGGTTCCCTAAAACCAAATTACTTATTAGCGATACAATCAAATAAGCTTTTTGAAAGCCTCTCCGGCCTTCACCCCTTTATTGCCGAAAACGTGATTTTTTTTGTCCACTTAAAATTATTTTATCTGATTTTAAAAATATATCAATAATACGAAAGTAATTTATTCTATCACAATTTTTTTTTATATTTTCTCGGTGGCCAATACAAACAATTTTTTTTTGGAAAAATAACAACAAAAATGGTTTTTAATGCGTCTTAGATCTATGGAACAAGCACGGAAAATAATCTCAAAACTTGTCAAAACCAATTGTGTATTTTTTTCAATGGCTGGTCTGTAGTTAAAAAAACTATGTTTAACCTTTTCCTGCCTTTAAATTACTTATGACTTAAAATACACTTTTAAAATGACTGTTCATTTATTTTAGTGTTTATTCTACATTTGTATACATTGTTGTAGCATTCAGTAATTTCTTGACCTTGGATTTACTTATACACCATATTTTTAAAGCTTTATAATGCATTGAATGGTGGGTGTAGCATACGGTTGTAAATCATTGCGAAAAGTACTCCTGACCTTCAAAGGAAGTTACAAGAAAAGTTTCATATATATGGGTTTTGTTCCACTCGTAGATTATCGCGCTGTAATTCAACGCTTGCCTCTTAACAATTATCTGTATAATTATAGGTACTCTTATAAATATGTGTATAGTTATAGATCGTAACAGTGCGTCCTGTACAAATTACATTCCTGTGGAGTGACTTCTGCCAGTAGCATTGTGAGGACGTTGTAGTATTATCCGCGCACGTTTTCTTGAGCCCTCGCATTGCTCGTTGCGCGAGGAGTGGGAAGTTTGGTTGACAAGGAAATTTATATCACATTTTATGTTCGTTTTTCGATGCAAAATCGTTTCTATTACACGGGAGCGACCATTTCTGGTGATGAGATTTTGCCCACAATGCTCGTTGCTGTCATTTATTCTTCATTGAACTAATTGGGAAAGGAGCGGGGGTGGGTGTTCCGGGGCTGAAGAAAGCGTGCGCGTGTAGTATCTCTTGGTTTGAGCGCTGCGCAGTGGCGGTGCATGGCGGTGCGCGGCGGCGCAGGCGGCGCTGGGGAAGCGGGGCCCAACCCAGAGAGCGGGAGCGACGGTCGTTGAGCGGCAGCGCCTGTGAGGGGAATGTAAAAGCATCGCTTGTCCAAGTGCAGCTGCCCCGCGGCGGCTCTTCAGACAATGCGCATCACACACCAGTTTGCGTCACAATATTGGCGGGAATTTTAATTGCCGCCAGGTACCAAAACGATCATCTGGTTACAACACATTGAAACAGAGTTTTTAAGCATTTCTTTTAAATATTGCATCTTGTACACCTTCGTGTTATTTTTGGTGGGTTACCTTTGAAAGTTGTCACTTGGTACCACTTTCAAAATGTTTCTCAATACTTCTCGCCCTCCATGCAACATGGCGGCCAGTGTGTGGTCTGGCTCTTCAAAGGAAGTGCCCGTGCTGCGGTGATGCGCAGAAGCAGGTGAAACGGGTGCCCCGGAGGAAGCCACCCGTGTATCTCCAGCGTGAGCTGCCCTCCAGAGCAGTGCGCGAAGTGTCCGTCGTGGGCGCGGGCGCTCCCTTCCGCCGCCACCTCCTTCCGGCGCATCTCGTTGAACCGCGCCTTTTCTTCCACTCTCTCATTACTTCTTTTTCTTTGCTTTCCTTCATTCCTTTCTATTTTCAAGCCCTTACTTCATAAGAGAGTGGATTGGAATCGTGCGCCGGAAAAGGCAAATTTTCGAAAGGCAAAATGTTGGCAGAATAAAATGAAAATTATTATGTAGAAATGTGTTAATCGATATTAAGTATTTGTTAACTCGTGAAATTTTTTGTCATCGGCATTGACGAGACTTTTCTTTTACGTCACTTCGAACAATTGATGAAATGGAGCTTTTTTATTAAAGCAAGTTCTCCTTTATCTTCGCAAGTATCCGAAACTTCCGAATTTGATTCGTGCAATGCATCAAAATGCAGAGACGATGTGGTTTACCTTCACTTTCTCCTAAGCACCACCAAGGTCACTGCAGGCGGCAGAAGAACGAGTGGGAAATCTACGGTTGATGGTCCATACTGGATGAATGTGGTGACCAACATGATGCTGGAAAGTCATTTAGTAATTTTAAAACGCTTGAGGATTTCCTGAATCGATTATTCAGGCGCTGTGTGGAGGAGAATTCTAGCGGCCGACTACTCTGGTCTCTAGTTTTTCGTGGTTTCTTCGATGAACCCAGGCGAATGCCGAAGTAATATCCTAACAAAGGGGTCCCGCGCGATTTTTCCTTCTCTTCCTTACACTTACGCGCACTTCAGTACCACACTGGTCGGGAGCTTAGAGCTGGCGAGGCTGCTGGGATGTATTCGGTTGGGGAACTCGACGTGTAGATCTCCGCCTGACCTCGCCATCCAGAGGGGAAGATCACTACCGCCTCCCGTGACAAAACCAGCACTACACTTACGGGGCTAATGCCATTCGCCGTCGACGCGCCCAGAAACTGTAGAAGCGCCGACAGAGGGCCGGCCGCGGGCTGGCTGCGAACGCGTGCAGCCTCCTTGGGCAGTGGCTGAGACGTTGGCGTGTGTTGCAGGTGGCGCGGCAGCATCTACAAGCTGGTGTGGCCCGACCTCATGGCCTTCCTCACGCTCTACTACCTTCTCAACATCATCTACCGCACGGTGCTCGACGAGGCGCAGCGCAAGTGAGTACACACTCGTCTTCCCATCTTCACATTGCTCTATCCGATTTTTAAAAAAGTAATTCAAAAATTTGGAGCAGTTTTTCAGAATAAAATGGAAATATTTGTGTGGTATTGTGTGAAGTCCTCCCCCCCAATTAAAATGTCCTATTGAAAGAGCAATGACATCAGCCCAATCGAACGGGGAGTATCATTTTTGGTGAAAATCCTGCTTACAATTCAATCGCTAGCGTTGACCACAAACAAACGAACGTTTTGCCGTAAACACATTTTTCGTTATGTATGGCCAACAAAACATGGATTCTGACTACACAGAGGGTAAGAGGAAGAAATCTATACTAATAAAACTGAACTCACCGTCATGTAACCAACATCGTTACCTCAAAAAGTAGTGTATGAATATGTAGGTACGAAATTTTTACATGCTCATCTTCAGGATTTGAAGAAGTGTCCTTGTAAAGTTCTGTAAAGATTAATACAACCCAAATTCGAAAAATAAATAATTTAAATAATATGTTGGAAGATGCACCCGATCATTATTTTTCGTCTGTCGCTAAGAGCATGTTGGTTCCTAATATTTTTCGCCAGAGGCCAGTAGCTTTGCGTGAGATAACGCAATAAGATTCTAAAATGTTTAAATTCTAATCGTTAAACAATTGAATGAATGTTTTGTAACACAATTGTTAACTTTCTTTCAATTTGTTAAAAACAAAATTCATTAAATACGTTCACACGATAGTACTTCTCATAATACACCGTAGGTAGAGTGCGTGTAGTCGCCACACTCGAAGTTTCCTAAAGACGGCTCCAATTTCTTTTTTCTTTCTTTCTTTGTTTATTTATTATTTTTTTGTAAGAATACAGTAAAATACACTTATAAAGATGGCACAGGTCCGGTTTTCACGGTTAACTATGAATTTTCGAAAATTGCAAGAGTTTGACCTTTTCGGCGTCTACAACTACAAAATTGAAGGTAGAGATATTTCCTTCAAATGAAATTTTTGTCCATAATTAGTTCTTTCATTAAGATCATGTACATTTTTTTGAAAATTTTGGGAGTTTTCGCGCAATATAGCGTTCAGTGTTTGCAATTTTAAAAAATTACAAAAACAAGATTTTCTTAAAAACGGCTCTAATTTTTTTCTCTAAACTTTTGGTAGCGATAGTGACAAATGCACAGGTATCATTTTCGTTGAACTCACTGAAAATTGCAAATTTAGAAATAATGCGAGACAATATGTGCTATTGTATTTATAATAGGGCGTTAATTGTTGTTTTTTTGTTGCATTTGTATGTACAAGGGCCTTAAATGATTTCTTATGAGGTTTCTCGAAAACTAAAACTTCTGAGAAAATGAGCTCAAAATTCCGCATTTCCAGAAACGCTCGAACGCCATTTTCTCAAAACTGGCTGTGAATGATTTCTTCAAACTTTTCCAACGGGTGGTGCTAATTGCACTGTTTAATATGACGTAAAGTTCATTTTGTTGTATTTTTGTTTTTTCAAAAAGTACATAAATATAATTTCTCTCACGCGTTAATATGCACATTTCCAGCGGTTTTTATACATTATTGCATTTGTAAGTGGAAGTGCTCTAAATGACTTTAAATGTAGTTTTGCGAAATTCAATAGATTCCCGTGAAAAAGATCTTCAAATTTCGCATTTACAGTAATGCTTAATCGCCATTTTCTTGAAAACGGCTTCAAAATTTCAATAAAAATTGTCATTTAGGACGACGTTTTACTCTTCTTTAATATTCCTAAAGTAATATTTCGATATTACTATTAGGAGACCGAAAAATTGTGAAAATTTTTAAAAAGATGTACATTGGACAGTGAAGATGGCAGCTGGCAAGATGGGGCAAGACCGTAAAGCCAGTCCACACCAAGAAAATTAGAAAACTTTACTACGAGAAAGTCTTTGCCATTCTGTAGCACCACTTTTTTTCTCTTTGAGAAGGATTGGATATGATGAAAACTCGGGCAACACCGGGTATTTTGCTAGTTTACTATATATTGGAAGAAGAATGATCCATTTTTTCCGGTATCAATGTCCTACAATAAGCATTTTGCTACCGAAAAATCGCAGTTTTTTGTTGCAGCATAATGTAACATTCTCTAAACTACGTATTTCACTGTCATTCTTTTATCTGACATTTTTCACTTTAACAGTTCCTGAAATTTCCCAATATGAATATTTCCCGGTGCTTGTGGCCCGGATCGAAGCTCTACGATTTTGAAAATAATTCTTTTATTTTGGGAGTACTATACATGAAGCCTCTGAGAAATCTTCAAAAGTTTCTCAAAATGGCTCCAAATGTTTACATTATCGCTCTTACTTCCTAACTATAGTAAATATTGTAATCGTGCGCCGGAACATGGCGATTGTTCAACAGAAAACTCTTGTCGGGTCCTGGTAACAATTTATGTTACTACAACAGCACATACTTAAAGTTGAAGAAAAATATTTGCCTTAAATAAAATCTGTTCTAAAAAAACGGTTCTTTAAAAAAAGGTCACTCGTTTTTTTAGAAAGCAAAAACAAGATTTTATAAAAAAACACATTTTCTCAAAAACCGCTCCAATTTTTTCCCACGGATAAATCTTAAACCCTTAAAAGAATTGCGCAGGTATCATTTTCGTTTAAATCACTGAAAATTGCAAATTTAGAAATAATGCGAGACAATATGTGCTATGGTATTTATAATCCGGGCGTTACTTGTTTTATTAGTTTGAACGAGTGTGAAAAGTGCCCCTTTTCAGACTCGTTCAAACGCCATTTTCTCGAAAACAGCCCCAAAGTTTTCTTTAAATTTTTTTTGCGCGGGTATTGCTAAATGCATTGAATACCACGACATAAATGCCACTTTTATTGTATTTTTAGTTGTTTTTTGTTTTTTCAATTGCAAAAGTATTTTTTTAAATATCTCTCATGACGTTAATATTTACTTTACGGGCATTCCTTACTGTAACACACGTGTGAGTTGAATTGCTTGAAATGTTTGCTTGAACAAAGTGCTTAGTAGCGTTTACGAAACAGTTGTTTTGTGAAACGTACCAATGCCCCAGTAGCGTCTTCTCACACTGGACCTAGCGCATTGACAGTGAAGAGAAGTGTTAACCTTCACACTAATCTTTTCGCATTCTTATTTAGAGTAAAATTGAAGTATATAAACCATAACCTAATTTATTTTAAATTATAATACTGGAAATACGAGGGAAAGGTCATCGCAGAATAACAATGAGGATGTTGTTTGTTGCAAAGATTACAATAATATATTTTAAAATAAATTCCGTAGTGGCCAAAGAGATATTGTGCTACTCCGTGATTATAGAATCAGGTTAGGAGAGGTATTAACCTCAAGTAGTTTATTAGAATAAGAGTGTTAATAAACAGAGAATTCAGCCATACCGTGTTTCGGAACTTGATCCCATCATCACGCATACAATATTGAAAATGAAAGAACAAATTAGCATATTAATAACCCAAATAATTCAGAAGAAATACATATTACGAATGAGCACTAAAAATTATATAAATAAAGTACTTTCCCAAGTAACATAGATTAAACACGTGGTAAGTCCTAAGATTGCCTCATTTTGTATGCCATACGAAGTACAGAGACAATCTGAGAGAAGATGAGGGAGGAAATCATATCTGTTTTGGTGGGTTTTCTAAAAAAATTAAAATGTTTCTTGCTTTGTTTAGAAATTGTAAAGTGTAGGAAGTTTAGGGTATGGTTCTGATCTAATTCCATTTTGAAATTTAAATTAAGGTGGAAAGAATTTAAGGAATCATAAAATTAGTTCAATTGTCTGAGTATCGTAGCTATCCTAAGACAAATAATATCAACATATCTGAAATATAATACTTAATATTCTTAAGCAAAGGATTAGTATTATTAAATAAATTATTTTCAAATTGGTCCATTAAGATTTCAGCAAATAATGGAGATATGTTAGAATTCATAGCCAATCCTTCAGTTAGTTTGTAAATTTTGTTGTTAAATTTGAAATTATGTTCAATACATAAATCAAATAATTTCATTAAATAATTCGCTGATCGCCTGAGATCAGATTAAAAATTTCATCAAAAGAAACACTAACTCAATTTGAAGAAAATATAAAATGTTTCTCGTCCTTTCGAAGTTGTGCATCAAGGTATTAAATTCTCCGTCGTTATCCCTTTCCAGTTCAATATAATGGATCCATTATCTTCGTTCCCTGAACAGATATTAACAATTCAATTGAAATCCTTATGCGAGAGTAAAAGCATCGTATAGCATGTGCTCAGAAAATGTACTACGAGTATCTTTTCTGTCGCGTGCATGAATAATAGCAGGCCTCTTTATCGAAGGAGGAAACCAGATACCAAACGCTGACTCACAATTGACGATGCGTTGACCGGACATACGAATTTCGTGGCCGCAGGCGCTGGCCCGTTTTGCTCCTGTCCGCGAGAGCCTTTTCGGAGCGGATTTCGTTTCGCGGATTCTTCGGACGCGTTGTCTGCGCTGCCGTTGGTGTCTCGCTGTTGAAACCGTAGTGAGCCCCTGTCATTTCTCGAATATTTTCAGCTCGCCTGTGCCTCACACGACTGAACATTCAGAAAAAAATCTTGTAATGGTGTTCAGTCATTGAATCCCTATATAATTTAATGTAAATAATATTTTTTATAAACTCGACTTTTAAAACGAGTGTTATTTTTGACTTTTAAATAATTTTCTACATTTTATCAATGCATCATATCAATATAATTACAATTATATAAAATATGCACATACAATGATTATTGGAATTATTTCCATTCATAGGATACTTTTATGACAAGTCGTTGTTCAGTTGAGATACTCGTAGCTTCACGATTGTTAAGTGTCCGCATTTCGTACGTGGCCTTTGCTGAGATTCAAAAGTTTATCAAACCCACAACTGGTCATTCTGAAGTAAAAGCAAAAGCAAAAACTTTTTTTATCCTTTGCAAGTTGTGGCACCATGACCTGAAATTATTTGTACTTTTTTCTTCCCAGTTTAATATGAAGGACATATTTTCTTAGTTGCTTAAAGAGACGGTAACAATCTGATCAAAAATCGTAGATAAAAGTGAAAGCACCTTACCGCATGTACTCAGGAAATGTACGAGTAAAACGAAATAGGAGTGCTTTTAGTATTTTTATATAACTCTCCTGTTTATTTTACCCTAAACGAATTTTCCACCCATAACCTACAAAATAAAAAGGATGTCATTATATATTAGATATTGTATAAGAGAATACCCATTTCCCAACCCTTAAGGCAGAATTTACCTGCGTATTTTCGGTTTTTCAAGAAAACGAGGAAGCCATCGGATAAAATGCAGTTATTTTGTGAAAACGCCAACAATTCCCTACTACTATTCGTATTTTGATTCATTCAGAGAGCGTTGTAAGTTCGTCACGGACACGGTTGCAAACGAGTTCCGGGGGGGGGGGCAGTGGCATGAGATGGGATGGGTGGCGTGGAGGGCGAAGGTGGTCGGGGCGGGGAGAAGCCGAGCGGAGATGTGAATAAAATGTCTTCCCTTTTGCACTACGGCTAGAATTTCTTCCTTTTCACTATCAGTAAACAATTGGGATTAATTAATCGCCACCTGGAGAGGTGGCTCAGTGCATCAACTGATGTCGGCTGCTCTGATCGGTAATTTACTGTTTTCTCCTGCCAACACTAGACGAATGCCGGAGCAGTACCCTAACAAACGGGCCACGGGTGATCTTTCCTTCCACTTCCTTGTCCTAGCCTCACCCCTCACACACACACACACACACACACACACACACACACACACACACACACACACACACACATACACAGGCACAGGCACAGGCACAGGCACTACACTTCAACACATACCGGGAGACCAGTCGGGGCTTAAAGCTTGTCCCGGCTGGGGTGGTGCCCTGCTGGTGGGAGATACCTGGTTGAGGAAAACCCCACCAGGGCGACGGTGGGTGGGCCCCGGAACTGGTATCCAGAGGGTGATCGCCCTCACCTCGGGCAATAAGAATAAGCATTGCACTTAGGGGACTAATAGTCTCCTTATAATTGGACGCGCCCGGAATCACTAACAATGAATGAATGTCCTCCCTCGGTGGCTCATTGGTTAGCGTGCTCACTTTCCACGGCGCAACCCCGGGTTCGATTCCCAGCCGAGGCAAATTCTACCTGTGCTCTTTCCTTACAAATGACCAGTATGTACTGCTGTGTGACGATGAGAACGCCCACCCTAAGGTTATGAAGACCAGTATGCACGGTGAAGGAAAGTCTTCGTGCTGACCACACGAACCCCTATAGCTCGATATAAGTGTCTATCTTCTTTTAGTACATTAAGATCATTGTTCGTTGTAGGTTTTCCTCTGCCTTCAATGGTTTAAAACCCCTTTTGTTATGAGTAGGTTCACCTTCTCGAAGTGTAATGCTCCTTTTTTCTCTAAAATTAAGTTGAATTTCTACGATAACCAAGTTGTGTGCTGTACTGAACTGGGGCAAAAGGGGACGCGAGAGACAGTAAGCGTTTTTAGAGTTCCAAAACTCTGGATTGTAAAGTTATAGTACCCTCGGAAGAAAAAGGACGACAGTGAATTTCTGCTTTGAAGCGAGAAAAGTTAATGGTTATTTCAAGCCAATAGTGGTCACTTTCTGGTACCGCCATCGTTGTAATTCACAGTTCAAACGTTTGAACATTTTTCTGTCAGTCCCAGATATTCACTTGTGAACGTATGAAGATTTTCCACATTTATGTAAAAATGTGGAAAATTCGAAAAACATTGATAACATCCCATTAAAACTAATCTGCACAATATAAGCATCCCACTAAAAAGGACATAACTTTCACAGTAAGTAAGTTGTCATTTACTTGCATTTCCTGGACGTGTTTCACAAAAATAGCATCATAATATGCATGAGCCACGAATATTTTGTGGATTGTTAAGACTATTTATGTAAACGTTAAGTAGCCGACCGAATTAAGTGTTTACCTCTTCCATCTGGGTTATCATGTCACCATCTGGTTTATCTATGGACCAATTGTGTCGCAACAAATGGCCTCAAATGTTCCTTAAAACGTGGCAAACAAAAGATACTGAAAATATAACGTTTGAAAACAAAATTCACTTTTATTTTTTAATCGGAATTTGAACTGTTGATAATTTGTGACTTAAAATACTGCATTTTACGCCAAATAATAATTAAATATAATACACGTAATATTTTAATTACCTGGAATGAATATTGAAATTCAACAATCAAAGTTTGAACTAAGTACAGGAAACTTTCTTAACATTTGTTGCGTGTAGTTTGACACAACGCGTCTCCAAGCCCCTTGGGGGCGTTGAGCGCTTTGCGTTTGAAAGTAATACTCCGTTAAGAACCGCACTTAGGAGTAATCCTTCATTAACATTATGTAATTATATCCGTCACGTCTCGTCGCAGTCAGTTGTCAAGAGGATCGCCAGGTAGCATCTCCACGTACGCGCCTCCTACCAGGCGCTCCTGTGTCTCTACCCAGCAGGAAAAATCGGAAAGGAATTAGGAAAGAGTTAAGGGCACTTCACAGGAGTTGGACCCTAGCCCCTGTAAAGCAGCCAAACTCGTTTTATTGAAACAAATTTCACATGATATTGTCCGGGAATCGAATCCGGACCTCCTTGGTGAAAGGCGAGTGACTTCGCTCCGGGACACGAGCGCCACAAACTTCAAAAATATTTTAAAATACGATAAAAAGTGTAATTTTAAATTATTTTGAAGATTGCCTGTCTTTCTGATTGTAAAATCAGATTTATTTAGTACACCTCTTTCATGTTGACAGACTAAACATTTTAAATAAATTAATTTAATTTAAAATAATACATCATCTTAAATTATGTCTTTTATTTAAAAAAAAACTGGTAATGTACAACGTTTGGAGACGCGATGTCGCCTCATTTCCAGGCACATCTATAAAGATGTATTACATAATTATATATTCTATAATGCTAATACATATTCAAATTTAGTACCAATTTAAAACGGTAAATTTTATGACAATCAAATCAAGGTCTAGTATAATTAAATCTACATAGCAATCATTTAAATGGCTGAATGTTTTTAAATAGAGTAAAATTATAAATAAATCTGCTTTCCCTCACCTTGAGATACAAAAGAAAATTGGAGCGAATTCACATCACATTTCAGAATCGTAAAAATAGTGCTGAGTTTGAAATTATATTTTTATGATTCTCAAATGTGATGTGAAATCTTTTCAGTTGTGTTGCTAGGTTCTCGCATGCCTCAGCGCAGAAAGTGAAAATGGGACCCCTACGTACAATAAACGTTAAATTAAGAGTTTTCAATCTAATTGGTGAAAGAATCTAACTGGTGCAATAGAGAAGATAAGTGTGAAGTGCGATTTGTTTTATTCTTTGCCGATATCCTTTCTCGGGAGTCCTTTGTTAAGAGCCAGTGTTTTGTTATCTTCCTTCCTTGGGGGATAACAGGAGTGCAGGAATGCACCGTTTGCACCAACCTATTTAAACTCTTCATTCAGAGGATGAAGGACGGATGCGAAAGAAGAGTGAATTTGTAATTTATTATTAACTAGGGAACGGATTTCCATGTAATTACATGTTTTTACAAGAAATAGATATCTGCATTCTCTTATGTTTTATAGAAGTTATAAGACTTTCTGAATGAATTAGAAATATTTTTATTTTAGATACTTCAGTATAATTACATATTTTTACATATTTTACCTATTACTACATATTTCGTTACATTTTATTATATTTATATGTCGAAACGGAACATTTCAGATACGCGTTTGCAATATATGTTACGGAATCATCTTTCCAACAAATCGAATGCAATGCTGCTGCGCTTATATGACAACTATATCTTCGCCTTGAAGTGTCAAACTTACCCCTCCCCCGCTTACTGCGTACTCGGAGTCAAGGATGACCGGATTTTTAAGAACAAAAGAAGCACGTGCTCGATCATGTTTCACACAGCAAATTCCTTACTCGATCGAAAACTAACAAATACTTTTTACAGAAAATAGTCTTACCACCCCACCACTAATGGTCTACCCTGTTGTTCGATTTGGAGGGAGGGGTATATACCCTTTAACCTCCTCCCCCCGGGATCCATCTCTCGCTACATGGTACTACTATTCACTTGTACATCGGCTCGTCGTAAACATTGTAATATCTTTCACCCCAGTGAATAAGCTGATAAGTAAAAAAAAAACTTAATTTTATAGAGGAGCAAAAAACAACTTTAAACTAATGCTATAATAAACTAATGCCGTAGTCGAGAGGCTGGGTCACCGCTGGACGGCCGAGGCCCGTAGCGGGCTGTCGAACCCAAGAACTGGAGCATGTGTGTTACTTTATATCAGAAAACAACAATCAAGTTCATTAATATTTTTGTAATAATTGGGATCTTTATTAGATCTACAAATCGTTGGGGTTTTCGGTTAATGCCCCCCCCCCCCCCCCCACAATCGACCCCGTGATGATCTTTGACCCCCTTCCCTGGTCCCTGTTTTCAACCCCAAGGGGTTTAAAAACCTTTTTTAATGAGGAGGAAAAAACGACGTAATATATTTTAAAGGAATGTGGATTTCTAACTTCTTCGCTAATGTTTGGTGATGGGAAAACTAAATAATTACGTGAAAAAAAAAAAAAAGAAAACATGAGGCCTGCCGTATATAAATACGTTAATATGAATATCACGGAGGGAAAAGCTGGTATGCGCGCATGTATGTTGTCAGCTGTTGCATTTGACTTCATTCAATTCTTAAGAAGACGATTCACATTTAAGTTGATGGTAATTGTCAGGATTTTTGGACGAAGTTTTGTCTCGAACTTAACTGCCTTTTAAACCATTAGAGTAGTTGAACGACAATCTGATCTAAATGATATTGTTGAAAAGAGCGGGAAACGTATCACATGGAAGGCAGCAGTCACTTGTTAGTTTCAGGATCGAGCATGAAACCACTGATTTTAAAAAAACATCAATTTCGACCAATGACTTGAATCTGAAAACATGGGCATCGATGCTGCATCTGTTCAGATGAATGTTGTTGTTTTTTGAAGAGATAAAACGAGAACCATAAACTAAGTGTGATGTTGAAAATAATGCTAAGAAGGTTTGTCTTATGACCTTAAAAAACAGGCTCTGTGGATGCTTGGGATTCGGGAAACGCTTGCAAACCAGTCGTCCTCGGCACCTCTGCTCGGCACCCGACCGTTGCCTACGATCTGTTGGCATCCTCGGTGCTGAAGCTAGTCCGGGCGAACGCCGCCAGGGTCGCGCTCTGCAGCTGGAGTTCGTCCGTGTATTAGTACGTGCAGCAATGAACATTTTGTGGTGGACCAAGCTCGTCAAACTCGCCCGCACGAGCTACGAAGGCGCTCGCACGGGCACGGGCAACGTCCCCTGGCTCCGCACTCGTTTCCCCTTAAAATGCTGAAAGAAATGTACATGCGCAAGGTGAAGCGGCGCGAGGCGACGAATAGTGGATTCATACGAAAATATGTGGGCCAGATTTTTTCTATCAAATAACCGAAAATTGTTTTATGTTTATATTCTTCTCTACTTATTACTATTTGATATTTCTTTTCTTACTAAATTGTCCCATATATAAACTTCTTTGCTAAGTGACAGGAATATGTTTCAATGGCAAATTCTTTCCTTGTTTTCGTTTTGTGTTGCCTTATTAATTCATTCAATTATTTATTGTATTTACCAATAATATGAAATAAATTAACAAGTCTCTATAAGTTAACAATTTTCACTTCAGGAAGGACAGCGCATTTAACAGACAAAAATATTTGTCTGTTAGACCTTCTAACCTTAACGTAGAAAGTTCATGCTTTTATATCACTGTTAAGTAAACAGGATTACAAAATCAAGACTATTTTGATTCAATTTTTTTCAGTTTACTCTCAGTTGAGAATTTGGAATCGGTCTGATGTTTTATTTTAATTTTAATGGATCATTTCTTTGCCTGAAAGAGGATATGGTAATTAATATAGCTAAATTTTTGATAAATGTGAAGTAACTTCTACCAAAGACTGTCCTGTGCCAGGTATCGAGTGACATACCGCCACTCCTGAGAAATTTGTACCACCCTTCCTTTTAACTCTCGCGCCAGTGTGCCTGGACGCAGTGCCTGCGAGCTGTTGTAGCTTGTTAGCTTGGCATGCCTGTGTTGGTGCGCGGTTGGCCCTCCTGACGCGCGTTAGGGTGCACTTTGTGCGGCTCCACCTTCATCAGCCTAGTGGCCAAAACACATGGATGTATTGAAACTGGTTTTAGTAACCTATAACTTTCCATTAGTGAGCAACAAAATTTAATTTTACAGTGGCTGTGTTTGTTAATTCGCCGAATGAGAGTGAAGAAGAGGAAGTACGCGCAGGCCCAAGACACAGCATAGTCTTGACCACCTTGCGATGCCCGAAATGCAAATGAAGAAAGAGGAAGTAGACGGGCATGGGGGTCACCTTGAACGAGAGAGAGTTTGATTGGTGAAGATAGTGCAAACAACGCTCCTTTGGTTCGAACACAAGAACAGTGCTACCGTCAGTTACTCCATATTTTAACTTTTACGGTTTTTGTGATCCGTGGGAATTTTCCATTCAGAAAAAAAATTAAAGCGTAAAAAGATGGATGTTAATATATCTATGTTTAAAATGTCGATGTTTCTACAAAAAACATAGATTTTTGTAAACATCGACATGATGTTGCATCCCCATATCTATCCGCCCCCCTGAAGACTCTACCACCAATTGAGCAAATGTTCTCTTCGGTCAAGAGCATCGCAGGGAGACGTGATTACACCCTTCTTTCTCGATTGGATTTAGCTTCCCGAGTTAACTCTGTTGTGGCATTGGTAGGGCACTTCCTTGCTTCGCCAATGGCTTCATTTATAAAATGGAGAAACATTGCATTTAGACTTAATCTTCCTCTGAGAGAACGATTCCAAGTCTCATCAAGCGCGAGGTGAGCGTACAAAAGGGGCGGATCTGGAGGGTCAGTGCTGCTGTCGACTGCTGTCACCACAACATCTCTGGCCGACAGCGCTTATTAGTTGAGACGGGATGTTGATGTAATTACTTATCTGTTTTTCTACTTTTCGCACTCAAATTTGTAATCATGGCGAATCATCATGGCCGTAACACGATATCCAAGTTTTTCGTTACATATTTCTACGTATTTAGTACTATTTTACATAATTTGCTATTTTCACAAAATATTTTTTTAAAATTTAATCAGTTTTCTTCAATTTTATTGAATTTTTATGAAAAGTATTTAAAAAAAGTCAGCATTTTTCCTACATTATTACTGCGTACTATCTACTCCAGGTACCCCAAGTGAAGATGCGTGATGTTTTCACAGTCCGGCGCGCCTGCTTCAGTTGTGTCAGTGCCGAAAAGTGGCGTCAGCGACTGAAATCATTTTCGCCTCTTGGTGTGAAAAGTATGACATACGCCGCGTTTCGTGACCTTTGTAACCTTGATTTCCCAGAAACTTCGGCGATCGCCGACGTGCACCGCTTCGATGAGTGCGCTGCAAGCTGCAGTGATTGTTTGCTGGTCGTAGATATAGTTTGTACGATGCCTTCTATTGCGTCAAGTCCGGTCCTGGATAGCAACAGATGAAGATCTTACTTCTAACAGGGAAGTTGTATGGTGCAAAGTGTGCATTAACTTGTACTCTCCAAATGATTTTTGTAATATTAGTATAAGTTTTAAAGTTTTTTTAGTATTTGTTTTTATAAATGTAATTTCGAATTATGTAAATGGGTTCTATAATTAGAGCATTTTAATATTACATCTATCCATTTTACATATATATAATGTATTCTTACCTTTTTTATTAAAAATTTATGTACATATTTTGACGTTTCATACTACATATTTTTCCGGTCTCTACTTATTAGGGTTCTCCAGTCCCGACGGTTGTCGGATATTCGACATTACCTCTAGAGGTGGGTCGACTTCAATCTCAGGTCTCTGAAGGAGTATAGTAGCGGTTGACTGGTCTGGTGGACAGTTTTCCGCGATCCCGTCTAGACCAGGGAACGCGAGAGCAGTACCGTAACAAACGACTTAAAGACCGCGCACGATCTTTCCGTCGTCTTCCTTGCCCTATCCTCACCCCTTTAGAAACACATGCACTTCATCCATCGAGAGACTAGTTGGTGCTCCGTTGGCGGAGATACCCGGAGGGGGAAACCCTGCTAGCCGCCGTGTATGTGGGCGCCGGATCTGTCGTTCGGAAGTGGAGGAACACCGCCACCTCCCGGGATTCATCACTTACAGGACTAATGACCAAAGTAGTTGCCGCGCCAGGAAATAAGATGTAGTATGGACGTGGACGTGGGCGAGGTCGTCGCGTGGACCTGAAGCACTTCGCTGTGCGCTTCCCTGCGCGGCGGAAGCGCTCGTTTCTGAAGTCTCAGTAGCCTTAAGAGGCGACGGCGGATGCGTTTCAGAAACGGAGCACGACACTTTTTAAGACCTTCAACAATAGGAATCATTTAACTTCGCTTCCGGAATTCATTTGGAATCGCTTCCTATATTATTTCAGTACTATACATACCTCTTGGGGCTCACACGCAACCAATCTTTATAAATGAGGTCTCTAAAGCAACAGAATTTCACAGAGACGTGACGAATTGCACTTTGACTTTAAAAATACGAAGAATTTGTTTAAAAAAGCATCTAAATATTCATGCCGAATGCAAACCGCAACACTGCCGGATGTTTTAATCTATATCGTTAAATAACTCCAAAACGAAGCGTTTTAAGGCCTTCCAACCTAAAATACTGAGGCCGAAGGCCTCAAAGAAACGTTTATCACAATGAATTCTACAGGATAAGATCTTGAACATTCTATTACATTTTTGCTGGTTCCGCACTTCTCGATTCTACCCCACCTGTCCACAACCTGTAGAATCTGCAACTGTGTGTGAAATTGAAGTAATATTTTGATATTCTACGCGAGTGCATTATATGGGTGTACCTCTCTGCTCTGTAATAATGGTAAATACGAATAGTTTGTATTGACAACAGTGTATTCTATTGTAATCAATTACAAGGAAACATATAGAACAAGTGACAAAGGATAATAGGATCTTGAAGAAAAAGATATATTACACACTTAATATCGAAATGGAAAAATAGGGAAGAGAGTGGGGTTTAACATGTGAGAGTTCTCGCACGGGTACGCTAGTATTTTCATATTGAAAAAAATTGTGCTCTTTTAATACTGCCTGAAGTACCCCACGTTGCTTGGATATTTATTTACCATTCAATTCTCTCTTCGAGAGAGAAAGGGTTGAGTGTGTGGTGTGCACCGCCTTGCCCTGCCCTGACCCGCGTGCCCCGCCGGCCCTCGCGTGCTCTGCCGTGCCCTTCGCCGGTCACGCCTGACCCCCACTGCCCCTCCTCGCCCCCCCCCCCAATAGCGGTTCCATACGTCCTAAAAAAGGGGGAGAGGTCCTGGATATCGACATGTGTCCCGCTGTCCCACCAGATCTTTCTTTGTTTCTGTCAAATGTCCAGAATTTTACTCTTGTTATAATTCCACGTAGTCCTACCAAAAAACTCCGTTTTGGGGCTACTTGTGAATTGTAGGGAACTCAGCACTGTGAGAGATCGCAAGCGGCAAATTCCTCGTCTGGGCATCTGCCAACTCTGTTTTTGGAGTTCATCTTCTTTTAACAAGAAATAAAATCTCCTTCGGCAGTGACACTTTAATTTATTCGAAGTGACCATTTTCTGGAAAACTGATGAGTCAGAGAATCTCCTTCATCTGGGAATTTTTTGAAGAATCGTTGGAAGTCAGGGAAATTTCTGAGACAAATAAAACTAAGAATTATCTTTCAAATAGCTCAAATCCATTGTTACTTTTGGCACATTTTTTATTTGTTAAGCAAATATTGTTATTAACAGCAATCTGAGAGCTGAAAAATAGAGAAAGAAAGTTACTGTGTGATTTCAATCGAAGTGCCTCTGTCTCTCACAGTGTGTTAGTGCAAGTGAATACGGAATGCAAAGGCGAAAAGGGCTCAGTCAATAACAGTGTTTTAATATCGACCAAAGTCATGCTTTATTTGATATTTTATTTAAATACCATAAAACACTTCACAAATTTTGTCATGGAAAAGTAAGGAAATGACGTGAATAACCTGGAAAAGTCAGGGAAATTCGTCCTGGAAAAAGAATGGTTATCTTGTTATTCTTGAAAGTGTGCAATTATTCCAAACTCTTATCATTCTACTATTTGGTTGTTGCACTTGATGCACTATTTCCTTGTAAGATTTACTCATACTTAGTGAGAACCCGTCAAAATTTGGCGGTGAGATATGAGATAAATGTAAAATACTGTGCCCAGACTAATGTTCATAATATGTTGCATTGTTTGGATCTTCAGGGTATAACGAATATATTCTGTGATGTGGAGTTCCCAAAATTTTGAACTCGTAGGGCCCGTGACCAGGTGGCAATGCAATATCGGCACCAAATGACACTAAAGAAAGAGCACTATTATACTGACCGATATTATTTCTAAGGTTTTTTGATGTGTCATCATCTCCTATAAACAACTTTTGATTTCTTCTGGCATATTGCTTTAAGGTAAACTTCTTTTCCGATTTAAGCAACACAATAAACTCATTTGCAGAATTTCTTTCACACGGGAAGTACAAAGCAGAACAAAACTGACATTTCATAGACAACGACCCAACAGAAAACGAAATGACTTCACTAACACGACACCTACGCTGACTCTCTTTCCCTGCATCTACTTAATGTATGTTTGGGTCTTTTGTGGCGCGTGGGCAACGATTCGGAATTCGACATAACCTAAGAACAACTTCACTACTTCAGTACAACCGAGCAAAACCCACTGTCCGAATGTTCTCTACAAAATACACCACAAAAGCAAATACATGCAAACTGTCAACGCCACAATGCAATTATTACACTGAAACAAAACCTTAACGAATTGTAAACAAATCTCAACAATCAAAACAAAACATCAAGCAGCGCCACCATGAATCAGCATGGGCTCACATCTATCATCACTTATATATCGATTTTGAGACAGCCACCCTTTGGAAGAAAACAATTGACTATTGATAAGCGTACTATTAAAGAATGATTTAATTAATTAATTTACACCGTAAATGCTGGTGAATCAACTCAAACAATACCTGATAACACATCTAGGGATCACATTCTTTCATTTAAAGGAAAAAATACTACAATCGGTTCAGTAGAAACTCTAAACGAAGCCATGGCAAAATACCTTATTTTTTTAAATATATAGATAGATACTATTTAGTTGAATAAAAAAAGTGCTCTGAAATATATTTCGAAAGTCCTCAATTCGATTGTTAACCTAATAGCAACCCTAGCTCCACCCCACTCGCACCATCTGCTATCGTTTCTTAACACCATCGTGGCTGTGGATGCATGGTGGCAGACCAGGCAAATTTCCACTAACAATGTCGACGTTTAATTACACAAGGCGTTATTGCTTTATTTGAATGAATAAAAAAACTTTTCGAAGGAACTTCTGGGTTTTAAAATGTTCAAAATGTCTTGGAGAATTTCCTAAGCGTTTTCGGGATTCGCAAAAAAATACTGAATAAGCGCAAAAAACTGAAATTTACTTTTAAGGTGCAGGAATGCGCAACGGGGTAACTTTAAGAAAACGACTGTAGCCTTTTCTCTTGGTTTGTTGGTCAAGCGTACGAAATTTCATGAAGATCGGAATAAAACTGTAGATTTGAATACAAAAATACGACAAATATACATTGAAAAAAAATTTAAAAAACATTTTCTTTATGTAATAAATAATTTGAAAAAAGTATTCTAGGCTGTGTTCGACAAAACATTCTAACTTTCAGCGAAAACCGCAATCATCTATTCCAGTGACACACAGAAATCTTAAAAATAATTGATGTGGTTTTTATATGTAAATAAGCATACTCTTATTAAAAGGAATATATGATCTCATATAAAAAAGGCATAAACCGTCTGATTTTATTTATATATTTCTGAGGGAAATGGCATAGGGGTATAATAATAGGGGTAGAGAAAGGTGACCTCCAGCTCTGGATTTAGGAGATCAAAGCCTGTGCCGGAAAGTGCTTCGATGATAAATATTCTTGGATTTCATTTGTCGCTGCCGTCAGGCTTTCTTCCACTACGTGGACTCCCATCCCACGCTCCAAATGACCTTTTTTATTCCTTTAGACATTTTGATCCTCTACATACTCTTGATAGGCTCATTTGTCATCTGTTTCATGCCTTTTTGCACCCATGTATTATTATGTTATTTTTTTCTTGGGTTTTTGGTACCCGAGTTATTAGGTTTGAGGGGCCTTTATTTAGGCATTCCACATTCCTAGCTTTACATATGTAGAACTGTGTGAACAATCCGGCGGTTTCAAATATGACTGTCGTTTGAGCTTCTGGAATAATTGTGTGAGGAGGACGTCCTAATTGTTTCAAATAATACTTTAGATTTTTGTGAAAAAGGCCACTTGTTATTACAATTCATGTAATCTCAACAGACACAAGTTTGTATATTTTTTTATTTCCTATTGAGAGGAGAATATACATTGATTTTTGTTTGTTTTCTGCTTTATTGATGTGGTAGGAAATGGTGTGTGGTTTACGACATTTGCATCATAGAAATGGATTTGAGGCGTTGTTGTGTCGAAAGAATTTACGAATGTAAAAATGTAATTTAATATATTATTATTATTATTATTATTATTATTATTATTATTATAATTATTATTATTATTTATAGCACTGAAGATGGCCGCAATGCGACCGAAAAAGCTTTCTGGAGAAATGAAAACTTACGACAAAACAACGCCTCAAATCCATTTCTTTATTGATGTGATCTGAGGGTGTGTACCACTAATGAGGAATGCTTTCCTTTCCCCGTCGTTATTAAGTAGAATGTCTGGTTTATTTGCTGGATCGTTTTATCAGGTTTTGGAACGTCGTAATACAGTTCGAACTGATTACTTTTTCTCATGGGATTGACTTTGTATTCGTAATAAGGGATGATTTCCTCTTCTGCCAGAAGACCATGTTTGGTTGACAGTGCTTGGTGTGCAACATTTTCAGTCAGGTTATGTCGATGTAGATTCTCCATTGGGGAGATTTGTGCACCCAGTGATCACGTGATCCGTAGTGTCTTTGATGATCGATGATGAACTCTACAGTTGTCATTAGCATGCAGTTGTTCATTAAACATTTGTAGTTATTAGTGGAAATAACTTGGTCCTGAATCGATTGAATGAAGCCCTCCATATTTTCATGCAGAGCCCTATCTCTGAGAGAGCCATTCATGCAGAGCCATCGCATTGAAGCGTCGTAGTCGGCACTTTCATGAGCATGGGGAAATCCGCAAAGGAAAGGTTTGGACATCCATACCTGTAATCCTGTATTATTATTATTATTATTATTATTATTATTATTATTATTATTATTATTATTATTGATTTAAATATCGAATTGATTTAAATTGATGAATATTGATAAAACTTGATTTAAATATTTATGTAATTATTGAAACAATAATTTTGTATACTACCATATATACGCTACAAAATAATATACAATATAACAAATTTGTTTATTATTTCACAAAAATCCATGATTCCCCCCCCCAAAAAAAGAGATCGACTGTTAGTTTTTTACGGGTGATATACATTGAACCGATATCGTGACTAAAAAGAATATTGTAATAACCTACCATTAATCTGCACCAACTTACTTGAAATATGCAAAGAGGCAACTGACATGCTTATTCAACCTGTGGTGATCCATATTATAATATAGGATCAAGAACCCCCATTAGGAAATCACCTGTCCAATGTTGCTTATTGATGTCTTACGCAGTTGGGGACTCCCTGAAGTTTACTGGCAAAGTCATGAAAATGTGGTCAAACCAATGGAATAACCTCAAAGTAAGCACAACTCATAAGAAAATCGATGAATTGTTTGCACCCAAAACGTATGCGAATCTCTCACGTCGTGAATAAGGACTCTTTCGCGTATTAGAGCAGGCCATGCCAGAGTTTCTAATAGGTCTGTACTGGAGAGAAAAAAAAACAACTAACCCGTTGTATACCTCTTGCAATTGCCTGCTGAACATTAATCACATCAACATCCTCCAGGAATGTCCCCAATACAATTCCATCAGACCTCAATGTTTTGATTCGGAAAGTTTTACTTCTATTGGAAGGGAAAATTCATACCAAAGTAATGTAATACAATTTTGTATCGAAATAGGTGTTTTGGATAATATTTAACTGTTTTAGAATTATGTAATATCCTACTCCTTTCTGTAATAATTATCATTGATGTAATTTTAATGTTTGTTTCATGTTTTTGTATCCATGATCATTAGGGAACTGAATTTATTGTAGTAAAAAATGCAAAATATGGACATATATATGAACATTTTTTCCAAAACATGTAAGAAAAATAGAAAACATGTAAAATAAAAATTCATTATTGTGTTTAAAATTGCTCTCTGCAAGCATTTTCCGACCATTGAACGTCACTGCTCATTTCATAATAAGGATTCGGAGTGTCTGAAAGTTGGTTCTGTCTCTACTGAAATAATTGTACAGTAGACTTCACCACATAAAAGAATTTTATACGAAATATAAAATACGTTCATAGTATATATTATAGTGTTTACGAGGAGCCGGTGTACAAGTAAATAATACCGTCTAGCGAGTGATGGATCCCAGTGGTGAGAGTTAAGAGGTATTTCCCCCTCCCTCATCTATAAATCGAACGTGATAAGCCAATTTTCTGTAAAAGATATTCGTTAGTTTTCAATCGAGTGACGAATTTGCTGTTTGAAACATGAAACATGAGCGAGCACGTGGTTGAAATTACGTTTGTTCATAAAAATTCGCTCATCATTGACTCAAGAGTGCGCAGTATGCGGGGGGGGGGGGAGTTTGACAATTCCTGGCGAGGATATGGTGGTAATAAAAGCACACCAGCAAGAAAAGTGATTCCGTAACATAGATTGCAACGCGTATCTGAAATGTTCGGTTTCGACGTATAAAGATATTAAAATGTAAGAAATATGTCGTAATAGGTAAAATATGTAAATATATGTATTTATATCAAAATATGTAAAATAAAAATAGTTCTAATTCATTCAGAATGTCTTGTAAACTCTAAAAATATAATTGAGTGCAGGTATCTAGTTCCTGTAAAATCATGTAATTACATGGATATCCGTTCCCTAATAATCATCATTATAATGTAACCTCAATATTGTAAAAACTTAACATTGTCAATGTAAAATGTAAAGTATATTTATTTATATTTAATTAGTCGGTAATTACGAAGCCGTTGATACGTCTTAAAATAAAAAAAATATTGTAAGAATTGACACAAATCATGCAGAAAAGCAGAGAAGAATTTTAAAGAGCCCGCGTTTCTTAAAAAGGGAGGTTTGAACTGTTCATTTCTTATATTCTAGCACCATAAATACATAGATATCATGCGGACATCACCTAGCGGGCGGAAAATAACGAGTATGCCAACTCCGGCACAGTCATGGCGTTTGCGACATAGGTGCAAATCTTTTCCAGTGTTGCTCATCGTCCACCCACCCCCCCGTCCCCGCTTCAATTTGACGTGCACGAGGGGGATAATATTCGCTCACATGACAGATCTAAATAAATGCCTTTTGACTGCCAATTTTATACGAAATAAATACCTGAAGTACAAGGTCCTATTAACAACAGTTTAAGAATGACTTGGGGTTCAAAGAATCCAGTCGTAAATTTTCAAATTCGTGGAGGCAACGACGTTTTCACACGGAAACAACTTTAAACGCTCCACTGCATGTATCAGATTCAACTATTTATCGCGTCCTCAATATTCCAGCAATATACATCATTAGTATATCAAGAAATAGAACCCCCGATCAAACAAAACTAGTTGATCATATCAATTACCTGACAGAACAACTTGTGGACAACAGCGATTTTAGTTACAGGTTAAAAAGACACGTCATCCTAAATGTACCGATTCGTATCACCTGATTCTGAAAGGTCATGGTAAGTATATGTTCCATGCTTAGTAAAACGTAACTCGTGCACATTATGTAATTCTGTCTGTTAAATCAGATTTTAAATAATCTTGTGCAATGGAATACACGTAACAAATTTACCGAATGTTCATGTGGAGCATATTCTGCAACCAGTCAATAAAAAAAGCGAAAGAGAAAACGGAGGAGACGCGCCGTGAAGGGCGAGCACGTGTCAGGCGCCGAGGGGGTTCCCCGTATGCGACCGCGTGGCCGGTGGCGCGCCATCGATTCCGTCGCGGGCCAGATGCAATCGATGGCGGCGCGGGCGAGCTTCGATGTCCATAAAGCTGGCAGACACACTATAGCAGAACACAAAAAAAATTAGCACATAATTTTAGGCTAATTATAGGCTAATTAAATGCTATATTCCCAAATTTTAGGCTCTTGTAGTTTTCTCGAAAATTAATGTTCTGCCAGCTTTAGAATAAAGCCAGCAGACACAAAATCAAATATTAAAGTTAGAACAAACTTACTTATACACAAATTATAGGCTAATTTTAGGCTCACAAAAATATTAATATTATTAATAAATATTAATATTTACTAATGCAAAATAATAATAAAAATTTGCAATACCATTCAATTGGCGAAAGACCATTCAACTGCTAAACTTTTTTACATAGAAACAACATTAAAATTACAGTTAGAACAAAACTACATATACCCAAATTATAGGCTCACCGATATTAATAATATTATTAATTATTAGTATATATTACAGTAACTAAATATACCAAGTTGCAACACCATTCAACTAGAGAAAGACCATTCAACTCGTACTTTTAAACGAACGAACAGAATATACAGAACATTACTTTCAACATACTATTCATACCATAACGTACTATTTGTCGATATACGGATCGTTGAAGTAAGTGCTCGTGAACTTTAGCGTAAAATGTTGCTACAATACAACAAAAGTACTCAAGTACGGACATCTTCACGGCATTCAGATCTTCATAATTTTTAAACAAGACGGCAGAACACAGCTGTCTTTTAACATATTATACGTATTGTTATGTAGTATTTGTTAATATAGCCCTTGAATTAAGTGCTCGTGAACTTTCGGAATAAATGTTGCTAAAACACAACAAAACCGCTCAGGTACGGACATCGTCAAGGCATTCAGAGCATCATAATTTTTAAACTAGACAGCAGAACACAGCTGTCTTTTGACATATTATACGTATTGTTATTTAGTATTTGCTAATATAGCCCTTGAATTAAGTGCTCGTGAACTTAAGCGATTAATGTTGCTACAACACAACAAAACCGTTAAGGTACGGACATCGTCAAGTCATTCAGAACTTCATAATTTTTAAACTAGACAGCAGAACACAGCTGTCTTTTAACATATTATACGTATTGTTATTTAGTATTTGTTAATATAGCCCTTGAATTAAGTGCTCGTGAACTTTAGCGATAAATGTTGCTACAACACAACAAAACCGCTCAGGTACGGACATTTAAGGCAGTCAGAGCCTCATAATTTTTAAACTAAACGGCAGAACATAGCTGTCTTTTAACATATTATATGTATTGTTTATTAGTATTTGTTAATATAGCCCTTGAATTAAGTGCTCGTGAACTTTAGCGAGAAATGTTGCTACAACACAACAAAGCGGCTCATGTACGGACATCGTCAAGTCATTCAGAGGCTAATAATTTTTAAACTAGACAGCAGAACACAGCTGTCTTTTAACATATTATACGTATTGTTATGTAGTATTTGTTAATATAGCCCTTAAATTAAGTGCTCGTGAACTTTGGCGAAAAATATTGCTAAAATACAACAAAACCGCTCAAATTCGACATCTCACAGCATTCAGAGCATCATAATTTTTCAACTAGACGGCAGAACATAGCTGTCCTTTAACATATTATACGTATCGTTATGTAAAATGTGTTGATATAGCCCTTGAATTAAGTGCTCATCAACTTTAGCGAAAAATGTTGCTATAACACAACGAAACCGATCAAGTACGGACATCTCACGGCATTCAGAGCTTCATAATTTTTAAACTAGACAGCAGAACACAGCTGTCTTTTAACATATTATACGTATTGTTATTTAGTATTTGTTAATATAGCCCATGAATTAAGTGCTCGTGAACTTTAGCGAGAAATGTTGCTACAACACAACAAAGCCGCTCAGGTACGGACATCGTCAAGGCATTCAGAGCTTCATAATTTTTAAACTAGACAGCAGAACACAGCTGTCTTTTAACATATTATAAGTATTGTTATTTAGTATTTGTTAATATAGCTCTTGAATTAAGTGCTCGTGAACTTTAGCGAGAAATGTTGTTACAACACAACAAAACCGCTCAAGTACGGATATCCACACAGCATTCAGATCTTCATAATTTTTAAACTAGACAGCAGAACACAGCTGTCTTTTAACATATTATACGTATATTTATATAGTATTGAATAATATAGCTCTTGAATTAAGTGCTCGTGAACTTTAGCGAGAAATGTTGCTACAACACAACAAAACCGCTCAAGTACGGACATCCACACAGCATTCAAAGCTTAATATTTTTTAAACCACACGGCAGAACACAGCTGTTTTTTAACATATTATACGTATATTTATGTGGTATTGAAAAATATAGCTCTTGAATTAAGTGCTCGTGAACTTTAGCGAGAAATGTTGCTACAACACAACAAAACCGCTCAAGTACGGACATCCACACAGCATTCATAGCTTCATAATTTTTAAACTAGACAGCAGAATACAGCTGTTTTTTAACATATACGTATATTTATGTAGTATTGAATAATATAGCTCTTGAATTATGTGCTTGTGAACTTTAGCGAGAAATGTTGCTACAACGCAACAAAACCGCTCAAGTACGGACATCCACACAGCATTCAGAGCTTCATAATTTTTAAACTAGACAGCAGAACACAGCTGTTTTTTCACATATTATACATATATGTATGTAGTATTGAATAATATAGCTCTTGAATTAAGTGCTCGTGAACTTTAGCGAGAAATGTTGCTACAACACAACAAAACCGCTCAAGCACGGACATCTACACAGCATTCAGAGCTTCATAATTTTTAAACTAGACAGCAGAACACAGCTGTCTTTTAACATATTAAACGATATTTATGGAGTATTGAATAATATAGCTCTTGAATTAAGTGCTCGTGAACTTTAGCGAAAAATGTTGCTACAATGCAACAAAACCGCTCACGTACGGACATTCACACAGTATTCAGAGCTTCATAATTTTTAAACTAGACAGCAGAACACAGCTGTCTTTTAACATATTATACGTATATTTATGTAGTATTGAATAATATAGCCCTTGAATTAAGTGCTCGTGAACTTTAGCGAAAAATATTGCTAAAATACAACAAAACCGCTCAAATACGGACATCTCACGGCATTCAGAGCATCATAATTTTTAAACTAGACGGCAGAACACATGTGTCTTTTACCATATTTCACGTATCGTTATGTATTATTTGTTGATATAGCCCTTGAATTAAATGCTCGTCAACTTTAGCGAAAAATGTTGCTATAACACAACAAAACCGATCAAGTACGGACATCTCACAGCATTCAGAGCTTCATAATTTTTAATCCAGACAGCAGAACACAGCTGTCTTTTAACATATTATACGTATATTTATGTAGTATTGAATAATATAGCCCTTGAATTAAGTGCTCGTGAACTTTAGCGAAAAATATTGCTAAAATACAACAAAACCGCTCAAATTCGGATATCTCACGGCATTCAGAACATCATAATTTTTAAACCTGTCGGCAGAACACCGCTGTCATTTAAAGTATTACACGTATTGTTATTTAGTATTTGTTGATATAGTCCTGGAATTAAGTGCTCGTGAACTTTAGCGAAAAGTTCTTGCTACAATGCAACAAAACCGCTCAAGTACGGACATCCACATAGCATTCAGAGCTTCATAACTTTTAATCTAGACAGCTGAACACAGCTGTCTTTTAACATGATATACGTATTGTTATGTAGTATTGAATAATATAGCCCTTGAATCAAGTGCTCGTGAACGTTAGCGAGAAATGTTGCTAAAACACAACAAAACCGCTCAAGTACGGACATCCTCAAGGCATTCAGGCTTCATAATTTTTAAACTAGACGGCAGAACACAGCTGTCATTTAAAGTATTACACGTATTGTTATGTAGTATATGTTAATATAGCCCTTGAATTATGTGCTCGTCAACTTTAGCTAGAAGTGTTGCTACAATACAACAAAACCGCTAACGTACGGACATCTTGACGTCATTCAGAGCTCCATAATTTTTAAACTAGCCGGCAGAACACACCTGTCTTTTAACATATTATACGTATTGTTATTTAGTGTTTGATAATATAACCCTTGAATTAAGTGCTAGTCAATTTTAGCTAGAAGTGTTGCTACAATAGAACAAAACCGCTCACGTACGGACATCTTCACGGCATTCTGAGCTTCATAATTTTTAATGTAGACAGCAGAACACAGCTGTCTTTTAACATATTACACGTATTGTTATGTAGAATTTGTTAATATAGCCCTTGAATTAATTGCTCGTCAACTTTAGCTAAAAATGTTGCTTCAATACAACAAAACCACTCAATTACGGACATCTCACGGTATACAGAGCTTCATAATTTTTAATCTAGACGGAAGAACACAGTTGTCTTTTAACATAATCATTATTATTATGTACTGTTTGTTGATATTGCCCTTGAATTAAGTGCTCGTGAACTTGAGCAATTACTCAACCCAATCACTCAAGTAGACACATATTCACGGCATTCAGCGCCTAATAATTTTTTATAACACTTAATTTCGAAATATACACAAATTTATTATAAAGAGATAGGATATTTTTCAATTATGAACCTTTTCAATACAATAAACAGGTTTGGTATTTTTTAGAACGAGATTTTTTCAAATGCAGTTCTCGTAGCTTAAGATTCTTGATAAAATGCATTAGCATTTTACCCTTCGCATTACTTTGCTATCGTTGTACGTTATGTTATATTATGTCCTATCATTTTACATTATCGTCGTTATTATAATACAATTGTCATACATTATCGTTGAACCCTTCTTTGATCGCGTCACGGAGGTTTCCTCCGGGTCTCTTTTTCTTTGCTTGCCATTTTGTTGTGAATATTGATTCAGTGGTGAGTTGTAGTTGACATTGACATTATTGTTGACAATGACAACGCCTTCAATAATTTCAATTTTGTTTTGAAACTGAGAATGGTCGCACTGCTCTCAGTACCTTTCAGGGAATTGATTGGGAGATGCGCAGCACTGTAAGTAATACCCTCGTCCGGTGGCAACGTATTTCTTAACCCCGTGCGCTGACCCATAGGTTATCTCCGTGACGCGACCGTTCTCGAGTATTCGATTTCTTGTTCGAATGCATTGTGCTGCTTGAAGCATTTATTGTTTCTTCTGGTATTTTTATCATTCAATATCGTTAATAAAGGAGAACAGTTTAGAAAAATGTTTTTGGATGTGCTAGATGAAGCTACTGATTTTGAAATTGGTAATGAATGCGACAGAGAGGAAGGAAATTATCTGCTAGACAATGATCGTAATTCGTCTGTGGAAGAATCAGGCAATGACGCGATGTCGAAGTGTCATCTGCAACAAATTCCTTCGTTCAGAAAGTAAGGAAATGAAAATTGAATGAAAATTGTAATGTAGTAAAATATGTGCAAGGTGAGGTAGACTGTAAAAACAACGTATCTGTAAAAACAATCGAACTTCCAGATGAAATTGCAGATTGTGATTTTGTTGACGCTGCAACGTATTTCGACAGTTCTTTTCTTGGTTGCTCTTCATTTACGTTAAAAGAGTACTTTGTGGCATATGTGTAAACCGCCTGAAAAATTGCGTACGCCTCACCATAATACGAGTATTTCGTTATATTTACCAGGGGTGAAAGGTCAAGCAAACAATATTAAATCCGTAGCCGGTGCATGGAATATCTTCTTTCCTGGTTCAACTCTAGAAAAAGTAGTAACATACACAAATCAGAGGATAACCCAAGACAGATAAAACTGAACTTGTGAAAGGGCAATTCTACTAATAGGGTTGAAATAAAAGCTGTTCTTGTTATTGCAGCCAACTCTTATGAATTACGTTAAAAAAAGTATCAAGTGACATGTCCAAAAATCGCATCGCATGTCCCAAAATCACAAACTGCGAGTAATCTTCAAAAGCTCTAAGACGATCATTCCGTGATTGAGAAAAAAATCGTCAAACCTCAATCAGATATTACATGCGCAGGCGTTTCATTACGTTCAATTTTAAAAAATTCCCTCATTTTATAACAATATTGTTTGAAATTTATATTTATGTAAAACTGAACGATAGATTAATGTGCATTAAAAACTGTATCAATTAAAACATTTTTGACTGACTAAATGTTTTGGCTTCATGCAATTTCTGAACACGGAGAGCTCCTCCGTGACGAGACTATTTAAGGTAAATCGATTCACGCGACTAAAGAAGGGTTAAAATGCTTATATTTTACAAATTCTTTCGCAAGTTTGGACAGATTAAACGTCGCACGGTGGTCTGAACGGGGGATTTATCCCATGACGCAAGGGGAAATGATGTAAAAACTAGGCCGAGATAGTGTTTATAAAGTTTTTAAAAGTAGAAAAACAGTAAAACTCTTCTTTAAGTAGTAAAAGGAATAAATAGTTTATAATGGTAGTAATGAATTACACTGTTACTAGTGTACTACTCTTTTGCCATTTTCATTGTCAAACAATAATTAATCATTTTATATTATTTCACTATTCTGTTACTTAACCTGTCAAAGATGGCGCATGGGCGCATGTCAAAGTGGGCCAAGGCGCCGCCCAAAAAATGATAACTGTTTACTTTAGTAAGATACTTTGTATTGTTTCATAGTAATTTTAGAGAAGGAAACTTAAAGATGAAATATTTAAACTTTGATTCTTTAATACAAAAATACAAATTATTATCAAACTTTTATGTTAAAAAATGTTGATGGTCAATTATTTTCCGTTAGGCTTTTTTTGCGGGTGATTTAGAATTGTACACTATCAATAGAGTATTCGTACAGTCTAAAGCCGAAGTTGTCCAGCATTTAATTTCAAACGGATATCAAAAACAAAAATACAATAACATGCATAGTATGTTATAAACATTCTTCTGAGTACTACTTGGTGCTCTGTTCATAAATAAAACGAGAAGTGCTACGGAATGGCACAGACTATCTCCTAGCAAAGTTTTATAATTTCTTTGATGTCGACGGGTACTGTAGTTTTGGCTTTCCTTCTTGAGTGATACAATCTATCTCCACCCAAATTATTTTTTTATTTTTAATTTGAGCGGTCGTGTCCTTGAGCGGTTGGATTGTAATGTAGCAACATTTTTCGCTAACTTCAAAATACTTATTTCAAGAGCCATATCAACAATTACAATATAATAATACACATACTATCTTAATTGACAAATGTGTTCTGCCGTCTAGTATAAAAATTATTACCCTCTGAATGACTTGACGATGTTCGTACCTGAGAGGTTTTGTTGTGTTGTAGCATCATTTCTCGCTAAAGTACACGAGCACTTAATTCAAGGGCTATATTAACAAATACTAAATAACAATACGTATAATATGTTAAAAGATAGCTGTGTTCTGCTGTCTAGTTTAAAAATTCTGAAGCTCTGAATGCCTTGACGATGTCCGTACCTGAGCGGCTTTGTTGTGTTGTAGCAACATTTTCGCTAAAGTTCATGCACTTAATTGACGTATAATATGCAGCTGTGTTCTGCTGACTAGTTTAAAAATTATGAATCTGAATCTGATGTCCGTAAGCGGTTTTGTTGTGTTGTAGCAACATTTTTCGCTAAAGTTGACGAGCACTTAATTCAAAGTTACGTATAATATGTTAAAAGACATGTTCTGGTCTAGTTTAAAAATTATGAATTCTGAAGACGGCTAAATTAATTCAACGCTACATAAATATACGTATAACATGTTAAAAGACAGCTGTGTTCTGCTGTCTAGTTTAAAAATTATGAAGCTCTGAATGCCGTGAGATGTCCGTACTTGATCGGTTTCGTTGTGTTATAGCAACATTTTTCGCTAAAGTTGACGAGCACTTAATTCAAGGGCTATATTAACAAATGTTAAATAACGATACGTATAATATGTTAAAGGACAGCTATGTTCTGCCGTCTAGTTTAAAAATTATGATGCTCTGAATGCTGTGAGATGTCCGAATTTGAGCGGTTTTGTTGTATTTTAGCAATATTTTTCGCTAAAGTTCACGAGCACTTAATTTAAGGGCTATATTAACAAATACTAAATAACAATACGTATAATATGTTAAAAGACAGCTGTGTTCTGCTGTCTAGTTTAAAAATTATGAAGTTCTGAATGCCTTGACGATGTCGGACCTGAGCGGTTTTGTTGTGTTGTAGCAACATTTCTGGCTAAAGTTCACGAGCACTTAATTCAAGGAGCTATATTATTAGCAAATACTAAATAACAATACTTATAATATGATAAAAGACAGCTGTGTTCTGCTGTCTAGTTTAAAAATTATGAAGCTCTGAATGCCTTGACGATGTCCGTACCTGAGCGGTTTTGTTGTGTTGTAGCAACATTTCTCGCTAAAGTTCACGAGCACTTAATTCAAGGGCTATATTAACAAATACTAAATAACAATACTTATAATATGTTAAATAACAGCTGTGTTCTACTGTCTAATTTAAAAATTATGAAGCTCTGAATGCCTTGTCGATGTCCGTAACTGAGCGGTTTTGTTGTGTTGTACCAACATTGCTCGCTTAAGTTCACAAGCACTTATTTCAAGGGCTATATTATCAAATACTAAATAACAATACGTATAATATGTTAAAACACAGCTGTGTTCTGCTGTCTAGTTTAAAAATTATGAAGCTCTGAATGCCTTGACGATGTCCGTACCTGAGCGGTTTTTTTGTGTTGTAGCAACATTAATCGCTAAAGTTCACGAGCACTTAATTCAAGGGCTATATTAGCAAATACTAAATAACAATACGTATAATATGTCAAAAGACAGCTGTGTTCTGCTGTCTAGTTTAAATATTATGAAGCTCTGAATGCCTTGACGATGTCCGTACCTGAGCGGCATTGTTGTGTTGTAGCAAGATTTATCGCTAAAGTTCACGAGCACTTAATTCAAGGGCTATAGTAACAAATACTAAATAACAATACGTATAATATGTAAAATGACAGCTGTGTTCTTCCATTTAGTTTAAAAATTGTGAAGCTCTGAATGCCTTGACGATGTCCGTACCTGAGCGGTTTTGTTGTGTTGTAGCAACATTTATCGCTAAAGTTCACGAGCACTTAATTCAAGGGCTATATTAACAAATACTAAAAAACAATACGTATAATATGTTAAAAGACAGCTGTGTTCTGCTGTCTAGTTTAAAAATTATGAAGCTCTGAATGCGGTGTGGATGTCCGTACTTGAGCGGTTTTGTTGCATTGTAGCAACATTTTTCGCTAAAGTTCACGAGCACTTAATTCAAGAGCTATATTATTCAATACTACATAAATATACGTATAATATGTTAAAAAATAGCTGTGTTCTGCCGTGTGGTTTAAAAATTATTCAGCTTTGAATGCTGTGTGGATGTCCGTACTTGAGCGGTTTTGTTGTGTTGTAGCAACATTTATCGCTAAAGTTCACGAGCACTTAATTCAAGAGCTATATTATTCAATACTACATAAATATACGTATAATATGTTAAAAGACAGCTGTGTTCTGCTGTCTAGTTTAAAAATTATGATGCTCTGAATGCCGTGAGATATCCGAATTTGAGCGGTTTTGTTGAATTTTAGCAATAGTGCTTTTGTTGTATTTCGGCAACATTTCTAGCTAAAGTTGACGAGCACTTAATTCAAGGGTTATATTAACAAATACTACATAACAATACGTGTAATATGTGACACTACAGCTGTAGTCTGTTGACTAGTTTAACAATTATGAATCTCTGAATGCCGTGAAGATGTCCGTACTTGAGTGGTTTTGTTGTATTGTAGCAACATTTTACGCTAAAGTTCACGAGCACTTACTTCAACGATCCGTATATCGACAAATAGTACGTTATGGTATGAATAGTATGTTGAAAGCAATGTTCTGTATATTCTGTTCGTTGGTTTAAAAGTACGAGTTGAATGGTCTTTCTCGATTTGAATGGTGTTGCAATTTGGTATATTTAATTACTGTAATATATACTAATAATTAATAATATTATTAATATCGGTGAGCCTATAATTTGGGTATATGTAGTTTTGTTCTAACTGTAATTTTAATGTTGTTTCTATGTAAAAAAGTTTAGCAGTTGAATGGTCTTTCGCCAATTGAATGGTATTGCAAATTTTTATTATTATTTTGCATTAGTAAATATTAATATTTATTAATAATATTAATATTTTTGGTGAGCCTAAAATTAGCCTATAATTTGTGTATAAGTAAGTTTGTTCTAACTTTAATATTTGATTTTGTGTCTGCTGGCTTTATTCTAAAGCTGGCAGAACATTAATTTTCGAGAAAACTACAAGAGCCTAAAATTTGGGAATATAGCATTTAATTAGCCTATAATTAGCCTAAAATGATGTGCTATTTTTTTTTTGTGTTCTGCTATAGTGTGTCTGCCAGCTTTATGGACATCGTGGGCGAGGCGCGGACAAACAGCGCTGGAAAGCAGGGAGGGCGCGGGCGCGGGCGCGGGCGCGGGGCGAAGCGGCGGCGGGCGGGAGGGCGCTGCCAGGAGCCTGGGCAGGTGCTTCACACGCGAGACTAGTCCCCACCTCGTTCACACCCATCAAATGGATCTCTTCACCTACACAACTACAACGGCCGAATACTAGCTGACCAATTTATAAACGAAAATATTTAAACCAAAATATATAAACGAAAATATTTAAACGAAAATATATAAACGAAAAACTAGCTGACGAACATATAATGATACAAACAAGTTAACTGAAATATTGCATTAAAACTGTTTGCTGTATAAATGAAATATAAATTTATTTTATGGAATTTTATATTTTGTCCATAGAAATATACTAATTGCATCTCTGTAAATTTTCACTTATTTTATGATTTAAAGTTAGTTTTTTTTATTTTGTATGTTCTCAAAAACTTAGATTGTAAATTAAAAAAAAATAAGAATATTGTGAAAAAACACGCCATACATAAAAAATACTATGTAGAAATATACAGATAATAAACTATAAACTCAGTATTGCTAACCATCACAACTGGTTATGGATGGTTAGTAATTCCAAGAAACAACAATGTACATTATCTGTAAAATAAGTTGAGAATAAATGTTATTATTATTATTATTATTATTATTATTATTATTATTATTATTATTATTACATACGAATTTCAGTCATTCTGTTAATCGGGCAGCGGAGAGCTAATCACAACTAAAGAGTTAAGCGCATTCATTAAACTAAAGAGTTTGACACATTCTCAACACCTCAATATAAATTATTTTCATCATCTCTAATGACATATTTATAATGTTGGGTTTTACGTTCAGAAACATTGGTCGAATATGTCCAACAATTTTCGTATTTAGAAACATTTCTTCTGAATTAATACGAAAAATGTGAATTTAATACACTGATTAGAGGACCTTTCAGAGTTGAAGTGATGACACTCATTAGTAATTTCTTTAGCGAAATAAATGCATTGACGTGTAAATATAATATATTCATATCACTGAAAATATGTTTGAAACAACTGATGTGTAAAATTGTAGATTTTTAAAGTTGCTCATTTAGACTTTCTACCCTATAATGCTTTAATTATTCAAAATAGTCGTAAATACCAATAATTTGAAGAAACAAAATGCAATGAAGAAGATACATCTTTATTGAACTATGATCATATTGTTTTATGTACTGTTTCTTTGACGAACCTTACACAACTGGACGGTTACAAAGCTAAGAGTGTCAGTGGGCCGTAATATCAGAATAGAGGAATCAGATGTTTCCCTTTTACCGCTTTTCCATATATGCACAGGACTACATGTATTCCTGTTGCGAAACGCTAGCACAAAACATTACACACGCATCAGTTGTCCGTTTTAACACTTTCAAGCGCCGTTCAAACTTGGCGAGCACAATGCTGCGCTTCCCTTCGGCTACGCGGTGTCCTACATCTAAAATCAACAAGGCGCACACAAATTTGCCACTCAACGATCCCTATCTGCGCGCCCAGCCATTCATTCCAGCGAAAAGCGGATTCGTCAGCAGTGCCTGTGGAAAGTTGTGGGCCGGTCCACCGCCATCTCTTCTGCCACCGCCGCCGCCACCACAAGAAGAACTTTCGAGGAGACTCCATGAGTGCCACTGACCCACTGATCACAAGCCCGCCCACCCACTCGCCCGCCCGCTCGCTCGCTCGCCCATCAGCACGCTCACCCGCCAGCCAGATCATTCGCCCATCAGTTCCCCCCCCCCGCCAGCTCGCTTTTCCACCAGCTCCCTCGTCCACCAGCACGCTCGCCATCAACTCGCGTGCCTACCAGCTCGTGCGCCCACCAGTTCGCTCGTTTACCAGCTCGCTCACCCAACAGCTCGCTCGCCCACCAGCTCACCTTCCCTCCACCAGCTCGCGCGCCCACCAGTTCGCTCGTCTACCAGATCGCTCACCCAACAGCTCGCTCGCCCAACAGCTCGCTCACCCACCAGCTCACTTCCCCCCCCCCCACCAGCTCGCTCATTTACCAACTTGTCTCGCCCACCAGCTCGCTCTCCCACCAGCCCGCGAGCCTACCAGCTCGCTCGCCCAGTCATCTCACTTGCCTACCAGTTCTCTCGCGCGCCTATATTCTTCTTCGCCGCCATCGCACCCTCCCGCTCGCCAGCTCACTTGCTCGCTCGCCCACCAGGCCCCTCTCGCCTCGCGAGATTAATGCAAGCGGGACATCGCCATGCGCGAGATTAATGCAAGCACTTCCCCTCAATGCCATATACCACGCCGGAGAGACCTCCAGCGAGTGGTTAAAGGAGTAGCTCCCCTTCTGCTGAGCAGTTGAAAGTTTCGTTTCCTCAATTACTTCTGCACCACAAAACGATCGTGCGATAGATTTTTACCTGAATTCATGCAGCGTTTCCTCTTTTATTCCAGTACACTTCAACCATTAAGACTAACGTGAATTTCTATTCGAAGTGACATGTCACTAGGGAGAGAACGTGCGGTGAATGATTTACAGAACTTGCTCCTATTAGGATGATTCTTTTGAAAGTTAGGTTCTCCATTAATTGCTTCTCCTACACAAAACCGAAAGCGGTTGCATTTAACCTGGTTTATAATTTTTCCTGTTTCACTCCAGTATATTTTAGTGGTGTATGCAACATGTATTCCTAAAAGGCATAAAATATCACACAAGAGATAACATACGGGGGGGGGGACACTATCCGCTGTCCTTCTGGATACTCTCTATGAAAGATTGATTCTTAGGTTGGCTTACTTCCTCTGCGCAAAAGCCCTAGGTGTAGGTGGTTTATGCCTGCCTTCATTCAATGCTTTGGGTTATAATCCAGTTCATTTCAAAATGTAAGGAAAATATGTCTTTATTGTGACAAAATATAGCATGCGGAAGTGAACACTCTACAAACTGGTTAGACCACGTAGTCTTGATATGCACACTTTCTTTGAAAGTTGTGCATGAATTCTTTCTCGTGCCCAAAACTGTCTAAAGGCGGTTTCGGCATATTTTATTTAAAACTTTTACTGTTGTATTGCATTGAATTTTCAACCACGTTTTGAATCATGTATTTTCATCACAAATATAAATCAATATATCACCATCTCGGATACGAAGGAAACTCCTCGCTAAGATAATTATTCTCTGTTCCACTTCTAGAAGTTATGCCTAAAACCATTGTGCTATATTTTCTGTTGTTTTTTTAAATTATGATAGACACAACTTTCTTATGTAGGTTTTCACGTGGTATGAGAGTTGTCAACTATTCCTGTTTATTCTAATGTTCAATTGTCATTCGCAACATTCACTTGCCGTAATTTTAAGTTAAATATTAATACTGAAATGTCATACATTACCTGTATGAATTGAGACAACTTACGTAATAATTTGAGACGTCAACTCTTTGATATCTGGTTTCTAATCACAGACTTGCCGCAGAGAATGTGTAATGTTTAAAACAGGTTCTCCTAGATTCTTTCAGTATTTTACTTGAATATACATTAATAATTTTACTCGTATATAATCTTGCTCAATAACATGTTTTATACACGCTCTGGATATTTATAGTGCTTCTGTGCTTTTGCTCCCATTAATGTATGAATGTTCTGCATCATCTAAGTCACAAAATCTTTTTTCTGACACCCGAACCTCCTTTTCAACCTTTCTTGTCCCGTTCATCTTCATTTCACCCCTAACCGTTCCAGTCTTCTGTTTCTTCACCTATATAGAGACAATGTTTTGATGGGCATTAATCTATCAAAATGTTATCTTAATTTATAATAGCATCACATACTATTTCAAGTCAATCAATCACGGTTTTTAATATATTACCTTTTTTACTTCCCAATTTCCATGTTGTTTCTGTCCATGACTTTCATGTTTCTGTCAGGATCATATTTTCTAGAAACGGCGCATGTGAGACAGCTGGCTGACCGACAAGCAAGACGAGTAGCAGCGCGTGCAGCCACTGAACGCTAAACCACGCAGAGAGGAGAAATTAACACGCGATCACAAGTTACCCCAAAGTGTGAGTTTATTACAATGGATATTGTTTTGCGTGAAACTGTCCATAAGTCATCTGAAAAGTCTGAAAGAAAATAAATACTTCCCTGAGCTCTTAATTTTGAAAGAAATAACCAAACTTGTTTTTGAATTTTGCATTTTTCCAATAGTTATTTAATCTTACAATGGATTTATCGAGTCTACGCTTTTTCTAAAAATGTGTAGATAGTTCTGTGAATAAATTACGAAATGTTTTTTGAAGTTTGAGCCGTGTTGCGTATATTTTCATACAATCGGTCATCTATTCTTCTCTTCCTCCAAGAACTTTAGTGTCAAAGAATGCTACCTTCAGAAACTGAACTTACGACAAGAGATGATATACGAAAATCAATCGACAATAAAAATAAGAAAAAAAATGGAGATCTATTGGTTTTCGTTACTGAACCCAGGACCATCTAGAGTATTATTTAATTGTCACCTTACCCGTCACCTTGTTGGATGCACTTACGATCGGAAAATATGTTCCGCAGACTTACAACTATCCTAATTGTGACCATGTTACCGAGTAACAATGTATTTTAATAATTAAATTAGTTCAAAGAATTGGTCGCCCCGACCGCGATTCAAACCCGGGTCTTCTGGTATACGCCCACCTGCTCTAACCACTAAACTACCGAGACAGTTACCGAGAGTTAGAGCAGCTGGGCGTAAACCAAAATGCCCGGGTTCGAATCCCGGTCGGGGCGACCAATTCTTTGAGCTAATTTAATTATTGAGAGTATTATTGTCGCTCATCCAAACTGTTCCCAAACTCTAATGTTCTACCTCCTCATTTTCCTCATTTCAATCAGAACCCAAATTCTCCAGAAGCGCGCCTACGGAGATGGACGCTGAGTAAGCGACGACGGCCGCGCCGCCCCAATGGGAACGCCCATCGAGGCTACCGGATGCCGCGCGCATGCGCCGCCTCGCCCCGTCCGAGAGAAAGTGCCCGGAAGCCCCCGCCTGGAGACGGTAATCCTTTGTTTCAGCCGTTAAACGCTCACGTTACGTTCTGGAATTACGCCGTCGGCATCTACATTACGTTATAAAGGTTGTTACAGCGACGAGGTCTCGGGGCAACAGGTAGCAGATACATGATGTTCAGAAACGGTGCAATGAATATTTGAACGGATGGGAAAGTTACTAATAGAAAAATACAAGATATAAGTTGATAATAAATGAGCTTTCACGTCCAAACGACCATTGCGGATCATTATTTTCTTATTACAAACTATCTTAAGAACATATAGCATTTATTACGCTTTGAATTGTAAATTGCTTTATTAATACAGTCAGGTTTGGGCAGTATTTAAATAATATATTTTTGTTTTATTGAATTTTGTTATATTTTTATTGTAACTATTTGAAATACGTATTTTAAATACATTTTGTAATTGAAAAACTCTATTTCTGAGATTTTTGGGCATGCATTTTAGATATGTATTTAAATACTTAATGTAGGTGTATTTAACAAAAAAGAAATATTTAAAATACTTCAAATACAGAGGAAGAAGAAGAGAGTTTAGAACAAGGATAGTTTCTTTTTGTTTGATTCAACTAGTGAAAGCACCGCGTTGAAACAAAAATAAATGCTTCTTTCAGCTGTTGAATTTGGGTTCTCTTCATTTTTAAATGATAAATCTAAATCATTAAAAATTCTGGACAATTATCGGGCAATAAAAAAAGCGTTTATTCGTTATAACACTAGTTTATGTTTATCCACGTCAGTTGAACGACTTGTTTCCTTTGAAGGTTTTATACATTCGCCAACTAGAGGTTTATTGTCTTATGATTTGTTTGAAAAATTAGTTGCTTTTTTAGGAAATTCCATTTCTTTGTGTTAGACATATTTTTGACATCATTTTATATCTAAAAATGGTTATAGAAATTGTTACAATACATTACAATAGTTATTGTTGTTCAGAAACATACAGTACAATAGTTGTTGAGAAATGTATAAGACTGTCAATTACTAATTTACTGAAATTGAAAATTAAATTATATTGTTGCAACACAAAATATACAATACAAAATTGTTATATATTTATAGTATTTTGAGTATTTGAAGTATTTTAAATAGGAAGGAGGAATATTTATAACTACATCTTGAAATCTAACATTCTGTACTATTGGTTAAGGAGGAATTAAAAAATACATATTTTAGTGCACCAACGTTTGAGAAATTTTCAGCTGCACAAACATGTTTTTCATATATCTTTCACCAACTCTTCAATATTTGTCAGAACAATTTATAACTCCAAAGAATGCACAACTGCAACTCACTCCAGCACTGTGTCGCCTTTCGGAGACTAATTAATGCGTTTTCACGCGAGAGCAGTGGCACATATCTCAAACAGCAAGTGGCTCTTGGAAACGCTCAAAGAACGCGTGGCGGTAGATATCATCACCGACGTAAACACACATAATTTAATGCACTCCACTTCTTTAGTGTTATATGTGTAACAGCAGCTTTCTAGGAACGCCTATTTCATCCGGACGAAAGTCGGCGAAACATTAATGGCCGCCTAAGATTAATACATCGCTGTCACACTGTTTATGACTCATTGATTGCAGATAGCTTCGAAGTTGCTCCAAACCAGTTCGAGACGTCCACAGGTTCAGTTAAGATTTTCAGTTAAGGTTTCAAGAGCTCTTGTTAAGATGTTTAAGCTATTACACACCCACGCGTGGAAATGCAATTTTGGAAGAAACAGAATTAACGCGGACAGTTGGATTATGTACTTTTAAGTATTTTAATCCAATTTCTTTAACAATATTAAACATTGTCGTGATTTCATGCTGTTTTACATTTCTTCCCTCCATTAGACGAGATCCAAATACCATTCATTATGCATCCATTACGGGCGTGGAAATGAACTTTTCTATGGTATAAATTCACTAATATAAAAACGGATAAAATCTACTGATAATCTACTAAACATAGTTTTCAAGTCAATTTCGATCACATTTGCCGCATTATTTCTGACATTGTGAAATAGTGAATAATAGTAATAATAATATAACAATAGTAAAATGTAAACATAAAAATAGTAATATAATGATAGTTACCACAATGAATTTTTCGGGTACACCAATCTTTACATCGATACGAGAGTAAGATCACTACATAGAAAAGAATAACCTGCTAAAGTAATAAGTTTTGGAGTTCTTCTGAACAACAGAAAATAATGCCGGAAATTATGAGAAAAGAAATCAAGTCAACGTTAACAAACAGGTTTAAAATTAAAAATGCAAACATGATTTGATCGCTTCCTCGAGAACGCTCTTTGCGTGAAAACGTTTTCCTCCACAGTTTTCCATTGTTTTTATTTATTAATTTTTGAAGAATTTACATAGCTAAGTAAATATAACTATACATATGTATTTACAGACCCTTATGCTAACCTTAAATATTATCTTACATGCTATTACAAGAAGGATCCAGACTGAGGAAATCCCTTTTCGGGCCCTCAGTCTGGATCTAAATCAGCAAACTTTTTTGGAATATGTAATACGGATATTTGTTTTTGATTCGGGTTTGGTAATTGGGGCTTTTGGCGAGTTTGAAAGGTGACCTCCCGGTCAGAGGCGCTGCAGTGACATCAGTTGATGCACTGAGCTACCGCTCCCGGTGGGTAGGTTATGATAAATGCAGTTTTCCATTAGCGGGAAGCCGTTGGTGGCGGTAAGAATCCATTTGCGGGGACCTTGAGGGGCGGGTGGGCGTGGCGGGAGCGTGTCCCCGCGCGTGGCGACAGCCGCCTGGCGGCCGCAGGCGGAACGAGGCGCCGCGCCGCGCCGCGCCGCGCTGCGCTTCCTCGGGCCAACGGGACCGCCACTTTCGCGCGCCGCCGCCGCCGCGTGCCACACTGCGCGACTGCGCGGCATCGCAGGCGGCGACATTTCCGCCCCGGCTCCAAGACAGTCGACTCCGGTTATAGCGAACTCCTGGAGACTAACGTGTTTGGTGCACTATATCCGATGGTGGCCAAATTAAATGGAATTTCTTCACAATAATTGATTTATTAATATACAGAAAAAATAATTAACAGCACGAACTGAAAATTTCAATATCTTTATTTGTACGTAAAGAAATCAATTATTTTCACTTGTTTGCTCCGTACATTTTTCTATAGAGTTCATGCGCTCTCCTAATTTGATTTTGAGCATTGTCCTCTGTCTTTAAGTATTCGTATTGCACTCTTGGTACCTTTCAATGCCTTTTGCACTGTTGGAACACCAACCCACTCTCCGAAGGCTCTTTCAATCGCCCAGTAACATACGAGATCCATTTAATTTCCAACATTTATTTCCTACGTTCACTACAACCAAATCTTCTTTTGCTTACTTGTAATGTAAGTGAAGCGGGACCAGTGACTTAAGTTCACTATAACCGAAGGCTCACTATATCCGAGTTCACTATAACCGGAGTCGACTGCATGTCCGGCCTCGTGAACGCTTGGGCGCACTTGCCTGTCTTTGTCCTCACCCGTCATCTTCCTGTTCCTCTCTCCTAATCCTCAATTGCCCGGATCTTTACTCGCTCTCACTGTTGCCTTCTTCTTACTCGTCCTCCACCTCCAGTCATTCTCCTCTTCCCTCCTCTCCTCCTCACCCGTCGCCCTCTTCTCCTTCGTCTCCTCCTTCACCAGCTTTCCTGCTCCTCACCCGTCTCCCTCGTCTGCCCTCAATTTCGTTTGCCCGTTTCTTTACCCGTCCTCATCATTGCTGACATCTGCACTCACCCTCTCGTGCGCTCGCCCTTGCCTTCATTGTCGACGCCTTGTCCACTTTGGCCGTTCTTGCCTTCGTAGAATATTAGTAATTTAATTAGTTTATTAGTATTAGAGTTAATTATCGACTGTGTATGACGTACTATGACTAACTGATAAACAAGTTGAAATCTGAATACAGATGGAAATAAACGCTTTTGCACAGAATTCATTTTATTCACCGAGCGAATGCAGTTTTGACAACGCTGCGCTTACAACAGATCTTCTGTATAATTTGCTGCGAATACTGTATCAGTCAAATCTATTCCTGTTTGTTCCTTCTGCTAAATTAGGAAATGATTGCTGCTCCTGACTATCAAAATGAATGCAGATATGCATCATAGGCCCTTTTTTTGAATTGGACGTTTTCAAATAATAGCTGAGGAGTCAGTAGTTTAGAAAATGCAATGCTTCAATACTACGCAGCTGTTTCCAATAACGCAAGAAAGTATGTGCTGTGGTAGCATCACTAGTTTTTTTATAATAACAATTATGTTTGGAAACTAAAATATTGTATACATAAGTAACCATGATATAAAACAGAAAGAGATAATTGGCATTTATTCGACTTCAAATCATTGAATAATGAAAATTTCAAAGGTGATTATGTCAATCATTTTCGCCAATATCCCATTTGCCATATACTTGTTATATTATCCTTGTTTCATTGAGTTTATTGAACTAAGTAGCATCCGAAACAACCGCGATTAACTGCACCTGTGTTTAAGCCATATATTTGTTCAGAACGAGTGGATATACGGAAAGTTCTCATTGAGAGACCTTTGATGAGATCTCCTATACGTTTTATTGTGGTGTTTCAATCTGCACCAAGATCCAATTACCTATCTCGTCTGAAAAGTGGGTCACGAAACGTCCTTTAGGTGCACAAAGTTTCAATTGCAAAGCAATATGCTAACCCACACGATTCCCATCAACAACGCATTGAAAAGAGGAATCAACTTCAGGATCTGACGTTAGGAGAGGTAATGCATCCTCACTCTCAGCACGGAACGACTTTCGTTCCACAGATGCGTGGGAACGACCTTCTTGCCCTGACCGAGGAAACTTAATTAACACCCTGGCGTGCGTTTGCGGAAACAAACACAGCGATATGAATTGCTTCATTAGCTTGTCCGTGTCGTGTCGTCAAGCTCGTGTCGTATGCTTGGAAATGAGAAAGTTCGAGCAGCAGCTGGGTCAGATTCCATTAACATAAATATAATCTAGCAGCCGTCCTGGCCAGCCGGGGACATTGAGATGGTCGTGAGCAACTATCTCGGTTCTAAGGCTTCTGGTTCGAATCTCGTGTGTCTTCACTTTACTTGCCGGTTGTGATATGGCGGGTATTGCCATCATGTGCCATTTTTTAATCCTCTTTTTTGCCTTTTTAGAACAATTACGCTTTTCCCTAATAAGGCTAAGTATAGGTTTATGAGCCTACGAGCTCACTTGGCGACGACAACAAATAATAATAATAATAATAATAATAATAATAATAATAATAATAATAATAATAATAATAATAATAATAATAATAATAATAACAGCAAAATACGAGAAACTGGTCGAGAAGGATCTGAAGGCTAACTTGGCAGTCCAGGTGTGTGAGGGTTCCCTCCTGTCAATGAATAATACGGGAAATTTGGAAAGAAGTAATGTTGGAAGTTCCGGAAACCGACGGAGAAGGAAGGAATCCGAGTAGGGAGGTCGGATAAAGAGCAGAAGTATACAGCGACCTAATATATATTTTAAAAAAATATTATGAGGATTTATAATATTATAGGGATTATAGCAAGAATATATTTAAACGAATTCATTTCACTTGCAGTGCGGAGAAACATGTTCTCTGCAAATGCTATTGCATTTACTAGTTCATTAGTTGACATGGCTTGACAATATTCCTATAAAATGTAAGTAGTAATAACTTTGTTGCTTATTCGTTCATTGATATCTCCTAGAACTTTGAATAGATTAATATGAAATAAAAATCTCGTTAGTACCATAGACAATTTATTGATGAGGTGTCAAGGAAAGGGATGCTTTGAGTAATTTGGGATCATCTTAAATATTGTAAACATTTTTCATCTAAATTTATTTTTCCATAGAGAAAACATGACATCTCGCGAATCCTTCGTGAGTCTCGCCTGACGCTCCAAGAAAACGACAACTAGTGCGTAGTGAGCGATTTCATTCGCATGACGCTTCGGAAGAAAGCTGCAACAATGGATCTCCCAGCCCCGTCCGAACGCGCGGATGGTATCTCATTAGGACGCATCGGAATGTGGCTGTTCGCTCGCAAGTTCCAACGGCTTCTGTCTGGTGGATGTGTGTCAGATTCCCTTAATTTCTTCCATAAAACGGATCGCCATCAGCATAAAAAGGCAGGCGGACGGCACAAGGTCGCTTTCTCCAGCGGACTCGCCGCTTGGCCGCGGATAATTGCCGCCCACTCCTCTCCTGCCGCCGCCGCGCCGCGCCGCGCCCGCGGCACCGCCTAGGAAGCGCCTTTAATGAATCGACGTTTTTTGCTGCGGTGTGGGGCGCGGTTCGGCCCTCGGCCAAGCAGCTCTGCATTGTGCCGGCTACAGGCAAGGCCACTCTTGTTGCGGAGAGAAGCTGAACGCTTTTTTCACGAATGTGTTTATTTGTTAGTTTTTTTTTATTTATTTACTAGGTAAAAAGCCCGCTGAGGACATTCTGTGAGGAAAATAATGGAACAAAGCACAATTTACTACAATGAAGTTATAGTTATATTGGTAGGAAATGGAGTGGTGTTTACGACATTGGTATCATCATAGAAATAGATACGAGGCGTTGATTTTATTTTTTATTTATTGTTGAATTTATTTATCTATTCTATTTACTCTATTTTATTTCACCTGAGAAAAATCTTTAATGTTATTCCAAATCAAATGTCTTATTTTACCTTATTTAGCAATTATCTTACTTTTATATTTGTTATTTAATGCATTTTTCAAAATTATGTTTATAATTTCGCCTTTTATATTCGCATTTTTATATAGTGCATCAATTCTATTTTTCACTAAAATTCATAAACAATATTCTGTAATAGACAACATTTTAATTGTAATTTATTTTGTTATTTTTGTAGCCCTGAAGATGGCCGCATGCGACCCAAAAAGCTTTCTGCCAAAATAAAACCTACGACTAAAGAATGCTTCATATCTATTTCTATAATATAGTTATTTTATAGAACCTCTAACAAAATAAAAAAGATACAATACAAAATATGAACGTACGTGTTAAATTGCCGAAAATTGTAAATTCCTTAAAAGAAAGTAAATGGCATGCTGTAGAACGAAAGGACCGAATTCAGATTAACCCAATCCTTAAAGTTGCAAAGAAGCTCTCTACCACTCGAGAAGGTAGACTGGGTGTTTCATAAACGGTAGGCGCAATGTTCTTTATATATTGATAATTTTTATCTATTTATTTATTTAACGTTGAAAACTAAAATGTATGAGTCACGTCTGATTGGGAGAAAAGTGATTATGTGATGGAGACTTTTCTTGATTGCAACTTAAATTTAAAACTATTGATTAAGATAAGGTATTGATTAGAAAAGGTGATATTTAAACTTGGAAACACAATGAGTGTTCAATTCTTCTTGATTTTTCATAACTTTTCTGAGGAAATGCTTGTAATTAAATGACATTTTGTATTCCAGTTATTTTTAACCAATTGCAACTGTTGTCTGCTTATATTAGATGATTTCTGGTGAGTAAAACAAAAGTTCTCATTAATATCTTGAGTTGAATTGGTCCCTAATTATTTATTTATTGCTTTCTTGATAATGCTGACAGCTACATCGTTCGAAAAAACCTAGATGCTTGGCCTCTCCTAATAAATGACTGTAATTATTACACATTTCTATATACATATTTTTAATACGTACCTATTTGATGCTTTGTGTGTCAACATTATTACAAAAAAGTGATAATTTTCAGTAATTTCTCCAAAAATGTAAGAGCATTCTAGCACTTAGACGTTAAGGAGATTAAAGAATAATTGAACTGTTGATATCTACTATGAGTATATGACGAACAGATTCGTTGAATAGGGTAAATATACTTCCAGGTAATAGTAACATGAATTAATAATACTTTACAAGTTTCCTTACGCTTTATATCTCGAAACAATTGTTTTCGCAAGTTCAAGGTCCGTAAAAAGTTGGTAAGCATAATACATTTCCGCTTGATGCTGCTGAGCGTCTGGTTTTGACAACCCGCTGTAGAGGAAAATCTCACTAAATGCTGCGTGTGGGTCTGGAGAAACGCGAGTGGTGGAGCCGGTACCTGAACAGTTCATTACTTCTCGGCTCTTCCTGTTGGCACTGACCACTTCCCGCACTGCAGCGCTTTCTTTCGCGAAATGCTTCCTTGGCCGACTTTGCCATCTAAGAAGCGACTCGGTTTATAAAAGTAATCAGATCTAAAGATCTGCATTTAATCATCGGATTTGGATATTTGTACTTGTACAGCCGTCAGCTCACAAGAATGCCCGTGGAAAGTTTGCGCAAAATATGAATTAAATTGCCCTAAACATTGAAATGAAAATATAGACCTTTAGCAAAACATGGGTAAGATACCGGAATATGCACAAACACTACTGTTGTCAGAGCAAAATATTCTTAGAAATGTATACAGTATGAGTACGTCGGTTGCAGATGCCAGATCGGGACAGCGCACGGCGCTGATTCACAAGGGACATTCTCGAGCGCCGGACTGGGGTGACCACGTGATTGGAGGCAGAACATTCGACCGAATATCGAGTAGTAGCGATCTGAGATAGTGCTAGGACTATAATATGTTTTTAAATTTTGCTCAGATGCATTATCCAGGCATGCTGTTATTTCAAATTCCGGAAATCTACAACTTACTTTTACCGTTTAATTTATCTTCCAAAGGAAAGCGTACGAAGGATATATCACCCATAAAATCCACGACTTCCATCGAGATTGTATCAGTCGACTAACAGATTTCTCAACAAACCAGTCTTGATTAATTCACTGATTATTTCGTATTTCTGAGTGCGTCAACTGCTATGGTCATTAGTCCCGTGTACTTTTGTGTGTACTTTTCGACCTTTCGTTACTCTTTTCAATAATATGAGTCGTAATGCCATTCAATACCACTCTTAAGGAAGAAGATTTTAATAATTATATATCTAAACAAAACTGGCGAGTGAAGTATAATTCAAATAATTTACATTAATCATGACAAACATGGAAATGTAGATTAGGAAATACTTCAATGGTTCGCAGACATGTCCAATTCGTTTCCTGTAATGCAGTCAATGGAGAATAGTTATAGCGTCATGAAGGCCCTTAACGATTAAGTAAAATTGTTAGAAATTATGAGATCGACATTTTGTTCCAGATGTCTTCCTAGGAAGAAGATAATAAGCAAAAGTAAAGTATCTTGTTGGTTGACAAGTTCACATAAACAATCAATTGATACAGCATACACGCAATTAGTGGAGAGCCGTTCTTTGCTCCACTTCATTGCAATTCTTCTCGTTGCTCTGCTATGAAGGTTTCTTTTCACTTACATGAACTGGGATCTTGTTTCCTTTTCAGCGTCTACTTTCCCATCGCTGTTCAGCGCAGTGTACGATTTCCTTTCTCCCCAGCACTACTTACATACTAAAAATTATCTAAATCGCCATAACGTTACACGTGAATAACAAAAACATTTAACAGCGGGCGGCTTCTTCCTTGGAGGCTTGCTGTCGCATGTTAGCTGTATCGTAAACAGTGAGTGATGTATGTGAGAATTGCGTCGGTTTGCACAGTTTAAGAAGAGGAGAAATAACGCAATCAAATATTTGCATTTTTCAGTCAAAATTGTAATTGTTTCTTTGTTTTTTATTTTTACCGAATTCCTGGGCATTTAACAAAACCCTAGACACCACTCACATTGTCGGAGACTGCATTCCTTTCAATTTATAAGTGTATTGGAAATTGGTAATATAGATGGGTGTTCATAGCTTTCATGTGATCGTTTGTCTTTTCGTAGAGGTCAGTTACGCAATTAGACTAGAACACCTGACAAGGATTATTCAATTTTTGTCACTGTAAGATGTCAAGAGATTCACCAAGCAATTTGATAAAGCGAGTATGCGGGTGTTACACGAAGGCTCGGATTGGGCAGCAGTCCCGTAGGAAGGATGACGACTTAAAAATGTTCTCGAGACTCGAACATAGTTATCATATATATATATATATATATATATATATATATATATATATATATATATATATTATACAGTCAACCCCCGACGATTAAGCTGCAGCCTCTCAGAAGAGATAAAGATACCGTTGGAATTTTGACCCTCCGAGAAATCCTGCATTCTAAACATAGTTGCCAAAACTCCTGCCGTCTTCTGCTACCTTCTTCAGATCTAATGGCAATAATTAAGCTAATTATGAGTCACAGTATGACTGCCGTAATGCGGGCAACACTACCTAGGTCGCGGGGTCTTCCCGACTGCCAAGGCTCCACTGACTTCTCCATCTTCAAAAGTCTCCGCTCTCTGCCTCCATCTTCAAAAGTCGCCGTGGCAGCGCGAGCACCGTTTTTTCGTGAGAATCCGGGTGCCCGGGGGGGGGGGGGGGCTCATTACCCCCGCTGACGGCAGCGCGTCGGCGCGGAGTGAAGTACGAGGAGTAACGCGCTGACCCGAGCTCTCCCATGCTCCTAACACGTCGATGACGAGGAGCCTGACCCTACGCAAGGAGCTCGGGGTGAGGGTCAGCACGAGATTGGTAGAATTGCGGAGTTTTTGAGGAGTGGCTGTGCTACTTTCAGGTGCCTTCCATGCAAACTTGTATTTAATCGATTTTTTGTACACTGTTCCGTTTTTCCAGCACCATACGTTGGCATTATCAAATGCCACCGGCGAAAATACACATAACAACTAATCTGACGTCACATTGCAATGAAATAAATTGCTAATTACTATGTTAAAATATCGAAAGCAATAGCTTAAGTCTAACTAGGTATAATTTCTGAATAACTCATTTAATCGCATTATCTAAAATGGGTAGAAAAACTTGTAAGAAGGAACAACATTGAACATACTCCGGACTTTAACCGGATAAACTCTTCATTCAACATGAGGGAGCTAAGGTGAAGTACGTTACGGTGATGAGCAAAGGCCTGGTTGTAATCTGATAAATATGCACCAAATTGCTGGTGGGCAGTTTCTAAAATTGCTGAGACACAAGGTGTGTAGCTTCGTACTTCACTGTGCCAGTCGTAAACTTCTGTTTACCCGATATCACCTAAACTAACCCAACCTCACTATACATCTCAGTTGACGTTCCGAGCAAGTGACGAAGCTACGTCCTTCAGCCTTCGCGATTTACATTAAACTAAGTCTGAGAAACGCACAATTTCCAATGCATTTTTAAGCCAAAATTTTTCTTGACACACAACTCCTCACATTCGCACAAATACCTTACTTTTGTCAGCGCCCTATGTCTAATACCAACATTAGTTGAAGTTCCAACTGATCCACTTTTAGTTTTGCAGCAGATTATCCACACCGTCGGTTTAATTAGTGAATTAATCGGGAACTCCTAACATTAGTCACATTTCAGATTTTAGTCGTTACATATATTACATTACTAGGCTTAATAATTTTAGTTATTTCAGCAAAAATTCTGGTAATAATGTTAACCTAAACATGTCGTTAAAGTAATGGAAGCAATAGGCCCATGTCAGACCAATATACCTAATTCAAGAAGGAACGTATTACCAGACTTATTTTAAAACAACCATCTCGAATGTAGTCAAATTTTATAACTGTTTGTCATAATTGAATATTTCATCTAAATTAAGAATTAGAAATCTTTAAATTATTCTAGGAGATAATATATGTTAAAATGTAGGCATCAAGACCCAAATGGTTCCTTCCTCATGGTTTAAGCAAAATTCTAAATACTTTGCGATGGAATTTAATGGATGGAATATAAGATGAAAATATATTCAATTAGACTACTATCACTTTTCTATCGAAAGTATTTTTTCTCTTCCCAAGATGCCACCGAACAACTGTGAGCCTGGCTATCAATGCAGCTCGGCTGCTTTCCGTTTATAGGCATGCTTAAATCACTGTCATTATATATGCCCCTCACCAGCTATCTACATCATTTACAAAGGAGAGTGGTGTTGACAGCCATCAGTAATAAATGTTTTCACTTCTGACATCTCTTGAAGTCCAAAGCGTTATTTGACGGCTTACGTAAGTTGTGCACCGCCTTCGCCTTCCTCTAATCAAGGTACGACCGACAATGACGGAGAATGGCAGCCCCAATCACCCGGAAGTGGCCGTCCCCGCACGAGAAGCAGCGCGAGCACCGCACTGCTGGTGACTACGCGAGGGGGGGGGGCAGCGATGGAGCCAGAGGCGGCGTATGCGCTTGGGTAAGCGGAGGCGGCAGCAGCGGTGGCGGCAGCGGTGGCCGTGATAGTGGCAGTGGTGCTGTTGGCGGCGGCGGTGCTCATGGTGGTGGCGGCTGTAATGGAGGAGTGGTGGTGGCGGCAGCAGTAGCAGTGATAATGGCAGTGGCAGTATTGGGGTGATAATGGCAATGGAAGTGGCGGGGGATGGTAGCAGATGCGGGAATAGGGGGCGGTAGCAGATGCGGGAATGGGGGGGACCTAGGAAAAGGCGAAGACGGACGTGAAGGCAGTGGTCGCGATGGAGGCGGAGGCGATGGTGGAGGCGGCGGCAGTTGATGTGGTGGCAAAGGAGGTGGAGTTCGCCTCGTCGATGGGTCTACACGTGCAGTCGCACTTGGAAAGTCTCCAGGCGGGGATAGCTTCAGGGCAGACCAGGGTTCGAGTACTTCCCGCCAAGCCGTTGGGAAGCGGAAACGGCGAACCAAGAGGTCGGCGGTCGCGGAGCGGCGGATGTTAAGGCAGCAACTGAATGTGCAGAAACATCGTAAATGCTTTGACGCAGGGTGCATTGCGAGGGCAGAGTATTTAATAGAGACAGGGATGCGAACTAGGAGAAACGAGACGAGATCAACGACATACGAGAAACGAGGCGAAGAACAGGGAGAAGAAATGAGATTCGTGAGTTTGGAGATGGCGACGGGCAGGGCGACCGGCAGGGCGACGGGCAGGGCGACGGGCAGGGCGACGGGCAGGGCGACGGGCAGGGCGACGGGCAGGGCGACGGGCAGGGCGACGGGCAGGGCGACGGGCAGGGCGACGGGCAGGGCGACGGGCAGGGCGACGGGCAGGGCGACGGGCAGGGCGACGGGCAGGGCGACGGGCAGGGCGACGGTCAGGGCGACGGGCAGGGCGACGGGCAGGGCGACGGGCAAGGGAGCGGGGCGACGGGGCAGAGAAAGGTGGCGATGGAGAGAGGAGTGCGGAGGGGCCGCAATGTCGATAGCGCCCGGTGCCATGCGGTGCGATGCGCGGGGCGTCGCGGGTCACGGGTACAGTTAGCGCGCGGTGACCTCGGCGGCGACGGCCGCACCTGCCCCTCGTGCCTTGCAAACAAACGCCCACCGCCCACCGGGGCGCGCAGGAATTCGCCCTCCGGCGCCGCCCCGCCCCTTGCCTCATGCCACTCCCTTCAAGATACCTAGGGCAGCAACTACCTTCATGAATTTATGGTTCTTTATATTGAATGGTTTAGGAAAAAAGCTGTCTAGGTGTCTTTCGCCAGCGTCCCGAATATGATTTTCAGTCTGCTTTTAACAGGACCGGATTTACACACAAATAAGCAGGTGGTTAGGAAAACTCATCGATGGCGTAACGGAAAAACGTGCATAAAATATTTTTTAGTGTCATAAAATATGTCTATTTGTAAAATAATTGAAGGCTTCAGTAGAACATGGGGCTATCCCACATTGACCTAGTTCTGAGATATTGAGTGTTTACTAGAACTTTCGCAACATAACTCAGCACACTTTTGAACACAGTTCACTTGCATATAGGTTCATACTGAATTTAAATAGCGTATTACACTAAAATAAAAAAAAAATTGAAGTTTTATTTAATGCTAATAACTCAGTTACACAAAAAAGTGGGATATCTCCTTGTTCTACTGAGCCCTTCAATAATTAATAAACTAGAGTACTGTACTAAAAATAAGAATGGCCGTTAAGTAAAGGGCAATGGGTAAAAAATGATTTGGTTACAACTAAGCCCAGGAAAAGTTAGTCGACTTTAGTATAATAAGTATAATAATCTGCAAATTCTTCGCTTTCCACACATCGACCAATTTTCTGCAGTCAAGAATAGGAAAAACAATGTGAGTGAAGCTAAAAGAAACTAGTCACGTAATTGCAGACAACTCTTAATAATGTTTGTATTCCCTTTGCTCTGTTTTTCGCATCATTTGTCAATAAATTGTTCTTCTTGTACCACTGCTTTTTTCTGTATCTAAAGGTGTAAACTTCTTTAATTCCAATAATCATCATCATGACATTGTTCCCCTAACAAAAAATAAATATCAATCATACGCATATTACACAGTTTGTCATTGCAACTTCAGCCGTAATCGGTTACCTTAGCCCGTCAGCAATGATATCCTGAACAAACGATCCGAGCTTGTGCCTCTCGCGTCCCAGTTGCAGCAGCATCGAAGAGCACAAGAAAGGAGTAAACACGTGTTATTACGCCGCTTTCCGCGCGCTGGAGGAGCGGCCGACCTCCTTCCGCCCACGCACGCGCCGGCCTGCGCCTACGGCGCACCACGCCGCGCCGCGCCACACCGCGCCACGCCACGATGCGCCACGCAATGCGGCGCCACGTGTTTACGCAATGTGGCGCCACGCCATGCCACACCACGGCACGATCTGCCACGCCATTACATGCCACGCCACGGTGGTGTAGCTAGAATGTGTGGGTTGTGGTTGTATGGAAATCTCAAATCATTGTCATTCACTCTATCAATGTTGTGGAGAATACCAACGTACTGTTTTATGTCTGCATATTATTGCACAAATATGCGTATTTCATTTTTAACTTGTTCTTACCTCGTATGAAGCATGCCCATAAATTTTTGTAGTTATATCACAATGTGGAAATTAGTATAGGATTTTGTTTATTTCAAATACGAAATATGTTCATATCTTTTAAAGTTTGCGTGAGAGAAACTTTTTATAATGATTTTCGAAATCAGCGTGATCGTTTCCTTTAAAATCATCTACTTTCATCCTGGAGGAATGAAACGTTTTTTTTGTTCCCTAGTGTAATGAACACAAATGTGTCGACATTTTTATTTACGTTGTGCACTTTTTAAACATGTGGTTACGTGAAATGCTTGTTTCAAAGTAACGCGCGTTTTTGCCGGCTTATACGGTATAACGTGGTCGTCGGTGTTATCGCTGCTCCGCCTCAAAGTAATAAGCTGGCATTACACGAAATGTTTCTGAATTGATGATTTCGCTTTGTGGTTGTGATTGCATATAATCATCTAAACGAGCATTCGCCATTTCGATCAGTTGTAGGAAAAACAAGAAAATGGTAAGAAGAAAATGAAGAGTATTGAACGAGGTGAAGAGAAACGATAGGAACAATGGAGGAGGAAGCGTAGAAGAAACGAAAGGGGGAAGAGAAGAAAAATGAGGAAGAAGAAAAATGAGGAAGAAGAAGAAAAATGAGGAAGAAGAAGAAAAATGAGGAGGAAGAAGAAAAATGAGGGGGAAAAAGAAAAACGAGGAAGAAGAAGAAAAATGAGGAGGAAGAAGAAAAATGAGGAGGAAGAAGAAAAATGAGGAGGAAGAAGAAAAATGAGGAGGAAGAAGAAAAATGACGAAGAAGAAGAAGAAAAGGAAACAGTAGAACTAATAAGAGGGACTGGAGAGGTAGAATGCGAAAGAGGACAAAACAAGAGGACAACAAAAGAGAGAAGAAGAAGGAAAATTTGCGTCTGTTCTCTAGTCCTTTCCGCCCACTGTGCGCGTCCGCCTCTGCCTGAGCCGCGGGCGTCGATGCTCGCGCAGTTGGCGCGGCGCTGGAGGTCACCGAGAGGCGGCACGTGATTTGGGATTCCCCGCTCGCCATCGATCCTGGGAAACATTGGAACGTGCGCAGCCAGTGATCCACTTTACTACTTACTTAATAATGGGATACGATCGCGAAAGCTACTCACAACAACCAACCCTTCGCCGATGCAGTCTTTTACGCAGCGTTGATCTCCTTCCGAGAATCCTTCACGCAAGTTTGGTTGGTTTGGTTTTTTCATGTTTCCGGGCGCGTCAACTGCTTCGGTCATTAGTCCCGTAAGTGTAGTGCATGTTTTTTATCGGGAGATGGCGGTGATCTTCCCCCGCTGGATGGCGAGATCCGGCACCGACCTACCGTCGGCTAGTGGGGTTTCCCCCTAACCATGACTCTTCCACCAGCGGGGCACCGCCCCAGCCGGGACAAGTTCTAAGCTCCCGACCGGTCTCCCGGAATATGTGGTAGTGTAGTGCATGTTAGTGTGTGTGTGTAAGGGGAGAGGAGAGGACAAGGAAGAGGAGAGGACAAGGACAGATCGCGCGCGGTCCGTGGCCCGTTTGTTAGGATACTGCTCTGGCATTCGCCTGGTGTTGATCGGAGAAACCACGGAAAACTACCGATCAGAGCAGCCAGCCGCTAGAATTCTCCTCCAGACAGCGACTGAATTCGACCTTGCTGAAAAGCTAGTGTCGAAAATCCTGCCGCCGTCAGGACTCGAACCTAAGACCTCCCGGTCAGAGGCGCTGCAGTGACATCAGTTGATGCACTGAGCTACCGCTCCCGGTTTCACGCAAGTAATGCGATCAGTATCATAGCAATGGTTTATCTAACCCCAAGAAATAGAGCGCTTTTATGATGTTCAGTAAGATGATTGGCTCTAGAAAGCTTTCTAAGCCATCAGAGATACATAAATATCTACTGCTTCGAAGGAAAATTAAATTTTGACCGTTCAGATTCTTGGGATGTCTCCACTGGCTATAGACGTCTCATTAATAAAATTTAAAACTAATGTGAAGTGAAATCATTTAAAGAGAGCAATTGTAACACAACTGGAATAATAAATACATCTTAGATAAACACATAAATAATATAGATCAAAATTTAGTTGTTCAAGTCCTAATAAGATGTGCAACCATTTTTCGCAACCAGAGAAGTGGCAGGACCGTCAAATTTAAGGAATGTATTTGTAGTAAATCGAAAGTATCCCGATTCACGCATTTAGAGAAATGCAGAGTTAGCATTGAACCGTACAGGGCTGAGGAGTTCCTTTGAACTCTCTCATAAGAATATGGAACATTTACATTCCTTCTAAAAAGGAAGTTATTTTTGTTTCGATTAGCTGCATTATAAAATATACATTTATCAATGAATCTTGCTATAATAATTTATGATAAAAACATTTCTAGCATAGTCTGAAGAGATGAAAAAAAATGCTGTAAAAGAAAAATATTTAGATATGACTTGCTTTAGGGCAAATGGTTGTGTGAATGGACTCATTTCCCAGCATTTAAACGAACGGTTGTTAAACACCTCGTTTACATACTGCAAATTGCATATAGATGCAACACTCATTTAAAAACATGTCTTTACGTGAGTATAATCGCCAGTAATTTGCATTAAAGACTTGAGGTTCTTATATGCCATGATTTACAGTATTTAAAGATTAAGATAACATTTTTTGACTTCTTATTCAGACATTCTAAGCCTGATCGCTATCAAAACAATGCTGTGAACAGAAAATACATTCAAATTAAAAATGAACATATTAATTGACAATGAAATCGGAGGACAAAACAGGTGTAAAAGGCAAAAGTCGAGAAGAATGCAGAACGTGACAGGTGACAAAGGCAAAAGGAAAAGAAGAAAAAAAGGCGGAGAAAAAGGAAAGAGGAAAACAACATAGAGAGAAAATGCATAACTATAAAAAAAAATGAATAAGAACGAGTGAAAAACAGGAATATAAGTGGCAAGAGAAAGAAAAGCAAGAAGTGGGGTTTGACCTCGAGAAGGAGCAGTAAAAAGCGATAGTGTAGAAATTGAAAGCAGTAATGCTACATGACAGGAAAGACGACACCCCCGCTCGAAGAAAGTTCAAAAAGAGCAGCACAAAGTGTAGAACAAAGCGAGAATTGCGTCCCGCGTGGTCGGCGGTCGCGAGCGAGCTGCGCCCTTCATTCGCACCACCGATTCCGCCATTTTATGTCCAGTTGTCAGGAGAGAATCGTCACACGTTGGGTACCACCAATCTACCCAAAATCAATATTAATATAATCGAAAATATCCATATTTCCTTTCATTGTTAGCATTTCCCTTCAATTCCTGAATGTTGCCTGGCGGGGCTATCGGGTGCGGGAAAATTAAACGGCGGCGGTGTTGGTACTCTGTAGAGAGGAGGTAGTAGGGACTACTATGACAGGTCGGGAAGCAAATGAAGGTCATGCAGAGCGGTGACATTGCAAGAGGTAGTGATGAAGGCATTTCCAAATGAGCTAACTGTAAACGAACGCACTGACAAAATGCGTGCATGAACTGGAAATATAACATACAGTTATGTTTCCAGCAATGGGCAAGCAGTAGCTGTCAAAGAGATTTCTTCTTATGTCAATCTTTCTACACCAAGGGACGGGCCAACTTCTGTCACGCTCTGATGCTTCGGAGTTTTGAGAAGGGGGAGTGCATTAGGTGGCCTGCTCAGCGCTTGCGGAGCCGCTGTTGATTGATTAGTGATGCCGGGCGCGCCAACTGCTAAGGTTGAGTATTAGTCCCGTAGTTCACGAGAGGTGGCGGTGATCTTCCCTCTCTGGAAGGCGAGATACGGCACCGACCTACCCGTCGGCTTGTGGGTTTTCCCAACCAGGTATCTCCCACCAGCGGGGCAGCGCCCCAGCCAGGACAAGCTTTAGAGCAACGCCCCGACCGGTCTCCCGGCATGTATAGTGAAGTGCACGTTAGTGCGAGTGTGTGTAAGGGATGAGGATAGGATAAGAAAAGAGATGGAAAGATCACGCGCGGTCCATGGCCCGTTTGTTACGGTACTGCTCGTGAATTCGTTTGGGAACCACGGAAACCACGGAGAATGCCGCTCAGAGCAGCCGGCCGCTAGAACTTCCATTCCAGCCAATGACCGAATTGGGCCTAGCTTCTTAGCTCATGTTGAAAACGGAGCCTCTGAGCAACGCGAGGGTGAATAGGAGGGGCGGGGCGGGACGGGGCCTCCAACGTAATTGGACCAGCGCCGCGCGGGCGGTCGCAAGGTCGTCGCGCGAAGACAAAGCCGCGGGCGGGGCGGGGCGGGGCCGGGCTCGGCTAGGCGCAGCTGCCTGCAAGGCGGCCCTCCGCGAGCCCCGCAGGGCTTCGAACACCTGCCCATGACACAGCCGCTGCCTGCCACTGCCAGAACGGGCGTTCCAGGCTGCGGGGAATGGAATGGCCACACCTGCCTTTAAACACCATCGAAGACCCAAACTTGCGGAATCTGAATTTAAATACCTGTAAGTCTACTCTTAACATATATGCTTCTGGAGGGTAATTTAGGGAACTGATATGTTCTAAAACGTTCATGAAAATGAAATAATAAAACTCGTATGTTGGATGTTTTTAAATTTCATGATAATTGCGATTTTTGTAAATTCATGATAATTGTCGCATCAGCTGGTACTAATAAAACAAAAGCCCTTAAAACTAGTATTTTTCAGACTTTCAAAGATTACTTTCAATTAATAATTAATTTCCCTTCTCTTCTGAAAAAAATCTTTTTTGAACTTCCGTGCTCTCTCTAACTTCCGTGTTCATTCTGTATGATGGGCTGGTGATGAAACCAAAACTTTAAGGTCATGAAGTATGTTCTAAAACGTATCGGCACCTACAATAACGAAACGTGTGTAACAGAAGCGCGCTCGCTTTTCGAACTTCGGTGCCAAAATTTATAACACTGCCACTGCGTGTGAAATTTAGAGCTTATAAAACAATTGTAGGACAGTGATGTCCTTGGGATATTTAAAGACAACCAACACATTTGTTTATTTAAAACATAAATATTTTATTTTAATCAATGTACTAAAAACGTTTCGCGACACAATATAGCGCACACAATGATTGTAGTGTATTTGATTAAAATACAATATTTATTTTTTAAATGAATGCGTGTTTTGATTTCTTTAAATACCCTGAGGCTATCACTGTCCTACAACATATCATCTACATAATCATTGATTGGTTTTAATGGATAAAATAATTTTCGCGGCAGATTTTCTTTACTCTATGCGCTCGAAGTCCGCGCATTTTCTGTATTGCATTTTGAAAAAAAAATCTTTACGCATAAAATTATTATTTATTTAAAATCTTATCTCTAAACCAAAATCAACCGTTTGTATTCAGAGAAACATACGAGTACAGCGATGGTTTATATCGGAATCATGAGCAGAGTCACTACACAGCTCAGCCGTGCTGAAATAGTCGAGATTTTAAAACAAATTCAATGAATATGTTGAACTAATTCCGGTTATTTTAAATAATTTTCCATTCGCCAGCTATGCGAGGAGAAACAGCGCCCTCTGCCCGCATGTTCTGCCCGGAACTCCTCACGCTCTGCGCTCCAGTGGGAGACAGGAAATTATTCCTCGCACTTACGATCTCATTATCCGACTGCACGAAGTTTATGTCTTTCGCCGTAATTATTCTTGAAATGAGTTTCTTCCTTCTCATAATTTCCGAACTGATCAAAGAATTATGATTTTTAAGACTTTTGACGATATACTTCCAACGTGGGAAAGATATTGGCAGTAAGAAATCACTTAGGAATCACAATGAATAACAGTAACGATGCCGGATTTTTTAAACCGGTTTTCTTTTGGTTAAAATGACGAAAGGAGTGTTATAAAGAACCCATTAATGCACTTGGCTTCTAATCAACACGAAAATTCGTAGCGGAGCAACGCAGAAAAGTTTTTTACCAACCGATGGTCCGCGGATCCCTGGAGGCCCCCAAGAACATGTTGTTGTTGGCTTGAAAAAAATCACATTCTTTGCATGTTCAATTTACAATTACAGATGTCAAAAATCCATGAACTTAAATCAAAGAAGCAGGAGCACATGTCACATTAAAATATATAATACTCAAATGAACTTATTATTACAAAATAATTATTTCTTAATAATGCAACAAATGTTAAAACTTTTGTTACAAGTATAAAGTACTTAAAGCTTTTATAATGATTTAATAAGCGTGTGCAATTTTCTTACATTTAATACTTGTAGATACATTCCAGATTATTAAAATCAACGTTCTCTCATTAGCTTTTTAAGAAAAAGTGCGTCGTCGCCACGCGTTAGAAGTGAAACGTTAACGATACAGCATGACGAAGTTTGCAAGGTAAGTGATTGTTTACGCGACTATTTCCACAGTTGTACATCTTACTACGCTCAAAATTATTTTACTTTGCATCTACAGACCTCCAACAAAGCAAGCTTTAGATTATTTCAATTTCGTAGAAAATCTAGAGATAACTCTGAACAAAATTAGTAATCTCTCTTTTAAATCCATTGTTGTATGTGGAGATTTCAATATTGATTTTCTGAGCGAATCCCACGAAAAAGAGCAGTTTCTCAATTTAATTCATTCTTTTAATTTAGATATTACAGTGAACGTACCTACACGGAATACTCTTAAATCACAAACAGCAATAGATCAAATTATAATTAACAAAACCACAACTAGATATGAAATAATAACGAATAATCTAGGTTACAGTGACCACGATGCACAAATTCTTACAATTACTAATAACATGAATACTGACACAATAAATAAAACACGCATGTGCAGAGCATTTACTACAGTTAACATAAAGTTATTTACGGACTACTTGCTGAAAGAATCATGGGAGGCAGTTTATAACGCTATTGACACAAATGAAAAATATAATTTATTTTTCTCAAAGCTTTCATTTCTCTTTAACGCATGCTTTCCTATTAAAAAGAGAAAATTAAACATTTCACGAAAAAGTAATACTTGGATCACAAAAGGAATTAGAACATCGTGTAAAAATAAACGTACTCTACTTTATTTCTAAACGTCATGACGTATCTCAAGATTTCCTTATCTACTTTAAAAAATACAAAACATTGTTACGAAAAGTCATAAGGCAGGCTAAAATCATGAAAAACGATCAGAATATTTTGAACTCAAATAATAAAACAAAAGCAATGTGGAATATAATAAACAATACTACCAAATCAACTAGAAAACCCGTAGAGAATGTTGTTTTAAAATATAACGATATAAATGTGAACGATCCGGCAACAGTGGCTAATCTCTTTAACCAATACTTTTCGAGAATTGCTGCCGATCTCACTAAGGGTTTTCAGCCACAAAATTCAAAAACAGACAGTTCACCCAAAATTTTAGACACAATGTTCGTTTCCGAAACTTCTTCCTATGAAATTCTCAAAATAATCGGTAAACTAAAAAATAAATATTCGTCCGGTTTAGATGAATTCCCGGATTCTTTGTTAAAGACTTGTGCGTATGCCATTATACACCCGTTAACTCACATATTTAATGCATCTTTATGCACTGGAACGTTTCCAGATATTTTCAAAACAGCTAAAATTAAGCCGCTTTTCAAAAAAGGCAACAAAAATGAAATTCAAAATTATCGGCCCATTTCTCTTCTATCAGTTTTTTCAAAAATATTAGAGAGACTTTTTTACGTACGAATGGAAACCTTTCTCACTAAACAAGACGCGCTTTCAGATTGCCAACATGGATTTAGAAAATCAAAATCAACGGAAACAGCTATATTTTCTTTTCTTAAAGATGTCGCCTCATCATTGGATCAAAACGAGGCACCTATTGGATTATTTTTAGATCTCTCAAAAGCTTTTGACGTCATTGATCATGACATTTTACTTTCAAATTACCTTCATATGGAATCCGTGGTATTGCTCTAGATTGGTTATGTTCGTACCTTAAACAACGATCTCAGAGAGTTGAAATACCTTACTGGAATGATGGAACATTACGTACGCACCTTTCCGACTCTTTGCCCATTGCATGTGGAGTTCCTCAAGGATCGATTTTAGGCCCTATTCTGTTCCTACTTTACGTAAACGATATGCCCTCGACGATTCGAAACGGAAGAACGGTTCTCTTTGCGGATGATACGAACATCCTTTGCAATAAAGAAACCGTAAATAGTACAATATCAGATCTTTCAAATTGGTTCCGAAATAACAAATTAATAGTAAACGAAAAGAAAACGGTTTTAATGCAGTTTTCCATTTCAAATAAACAATTCTGTGCTCCATTGAAAATGAACGGTGTACCATTGACTGATGTTAAGGCAACAAAATTTTTAGGTCTCTCAATTCAGTCAAACCTTAAATGGAACGTCCATTTAAATGAATTGAACACAAAATTAAGTTCATTATGCTACGCGTTCAGAATTCTTGCAAATTCAGTCAGCCTTCATACTGCTCGTTGTGTATACTTCGCGAATGTTCATTCCCGCCTGAGATATGGCATAATATTCTGGGGAAATACATCTTATAGCTCCCAGACTTTTAGATTACAAAAACGAATTGTACGAATAATAACCAAATCCCACCCACGTGATTCATGTAAGCCTCTCTTCATTAATCTAGGAATTCTACCATTACCGTGTCTTTTTATTTACGAATCAGTGGTTTTTGTAAAAAATGACTTGCTTAAGGGCGGGAATATATTTTCAGAAAATGCCGAAGTCTATTACTATAACACTCGACGTAGAAATCATATTCATCAGGTGACAGTATCAACAGCTCATTACAAAAAATTCACATACAATACATGTACATTATTTTACAACACTTTGCCAGATGACATTAAACGATTAAATTCAATAGAAAAGTTTAAATCCCAAGTGAAATCGTTTCTGCTGCATAACTGTTTCTATACAATTAGAGACTATACTGAGCATCACAAGAAAAGTAACATTAATTTTAACAATGATACATAATGCATTAATTACCATTTGGACTGTATAAATGAGTATAAACAACCTGTAACAACTATTGTACTACAGCTTCCGGGTCAATGACCCCCATCTCGATCAGGTTTTTCGTCCAGTTTCCCTGATCCATTGAGCAAATGCTGAGATGGCCCCTTGTTTTGCTTCTGGACATAAATGTAACTTCATTTTCTGTGCACGTCTTCTAGAATTCAGTGGGAAATACAATTATTCAAATTATCGTTTCCATGTTGTCGCGGCAGGAAGTAATAAGAGCCAAAATTTATTGCTTATTTATCTTTGAAAATAGATTTTATTACATGGGAGTTTTTTGTTGTTTTTTTCTCCCTTTCAAAATTCAAAATTTATTGCTTATTTACCCTTGAAAATAGATTTTTTTACATGGGAGTTTTTTTGTTTTTTTTCTCCCTTTCAAAATTCAAAATTTATTGCTTGTTTATCCTTGAAAATAGATTTTATTACATGGGAGTTTTTTTTTTTCTTTTTCTCCCTTTCAAAAATTCAAAATTTAAGTAGTATATGACTTAGTGTAGGGATCACAGAATTTTGAAAATGTGCACACAATTCACTTTTCCCCATAGCACGTCATACGCAGTTTTTAACTGTTTTTTGACGTAAAATAAAAAAAATCCACAAAAATTAAAATTTCGTTTTAACCGCACAGGGCCTCTCGAGTTCCTTAAAACTTATCGAGCAAATCGTCTGAAGGGTTTAGGCGCGAGCGTTGACCAAATCAACTGACATGAAAGGTGTCTGTCAGACGACGTCACATGACGTTTTTGTCAATCGATTTTTTGGTATCACAAAAGGACTCGCAAAACTTCGATTCTGACAAAATAATGGATGAGCGAAATATCGTTCGCTGTTTTCTGGAGACTACTGCAATGGTATTCTCCAGACGTTTTGATTTTAGAGAGTATCTGTTGCTAGAATAACAGCCACATTTCTACCTTTGTAGGTCTGTATTAGTATTCTCCGTTGCGGAGTTTCCTTGTCATATTGTAACTTTTAGCTTATGCCGTGATGAATGCACTTTGATTTACATCGTTCTCACTTGTTAGCGAGGTGCAGAGAGTCCGCATAAGCTCAGCAAATTTCGTAACATTGATGCTTCAATGTTTGAACTTTGAACCGTGTTTGTTGGAAAACTCTTCAGCCTCCTAAGAAAGGATATCGCTGTTAAGCATTGCTTGAGTATACTAGAAACAAGTTTTCCACTTATCTCGTAAGGATGAATGGATTCTTTAAATGTTTCGTTATATTGTGTGATTATTATTTCAAGTGGTAGCGTAGAAACACGTACATTCAAAGCAATATTTGTTATGTAATCAATTCTTGCGCAAAAATATACTTTATTGAATTAAGTTCAAATTGGAAAATGATTTTAAATGCGAAATGTGCGTGCAGTTCATGATCGTTTTTCTAATTACTTCGCAAGGGTTTTTTTGATATCAAGGGCTTCAAAACTTGGATTCGATATAAATGACCCCCCTTTTCTCTCGATCAGGTTTATTCCATTGAGCAAATGCTGAGATTGAGATGTTTTGCTTCCTGGCATACATGTAGCTTCACTATACTACGCATGTTTTGTTGATTGATTCGTGTTTCCGGGCGCGTCAACTGCTTTAGTCATTAGTCCTGTTAGTGTAATGCATGTTTTTTCTCGGGAGATGGCAGTGATCTTCCCCCGCTGGATGGCGAGATCAAGCGCCGACCTACCGTCGGCTAGTGGGGTTTCCCCCTAACCAGGACTCTCCCACCAGCGGGGCACCGCCCCAGCCGCGACAAGCTCTAAGCTCTCGACCTGTCTCCCGGAATATGTGGTAGTGTAGTGCATTTTAGGGTAAGTGTGTGTAAGGGGAGAGGATAGGACAAGGAAGAAGGACAGATCGCGCGTGGTGCGTGGCCCGTTTGGTAGGGTACTGCTCCGGCATTCGCCTTGTGTTGATCGGAGAAACGACAGAAAACCACCGATCAGAGCAACCGGCCGCTAGAATTCTCCTCCACACAGCGACTTAATTCGACCTAGCTGAAAAGCTAGTGTCGAAAATCCTACCGCCGTCTGGACTCGAACCTAGGACCTCCCGGTCAGAGGCGCTGCAGTGACATCAGTTGATGCACTGAGCTATCGCTCCTTGTTTTTTTGTTGAGCTCCCTTTTTGTTACTAGTGGCAGGAAAGAGTAGAGACAGGGGTGTGGGTTGCTATTTTGTGAGCAAGACTTTAAAAGCAAATTTGTATTTCGTTTATCGATGTAAATAAGTTTTCTACAACTCGGGAGCGAAAATGTCTCGCTTTCAAATTTTGTCAACCTCGCTGTGTTGGCACTTTTATTCATCATTCAACTACGTGGAGTAAAAGTGTGGGGATGAGATTGTGGAGCTCAAGATAACGTTAAATTATACTTCTCTTCCAAACGTTAATGCAGTTTTTACTGTTCTAAACAAAAATAAATAAAAAAGAAACAATAATAATATTTCCTTCACAATTTCGGCATCAATTTTTGCTGTATTACAGGACTTTCTATATTATACACAGTATTCTCTGTATATACTGCTAAACGAGAAATTAATGTAAAAGGGCAGCTGGGTCACTCCATACAAAATTTAGGGTTTGGAGGGTAAGGTTCTTCAATGTTTTTTATATTTCAATGTTGCACATTTATCGTCAATAATATAATCGTAGGAAGAGGGTTCAGACAATTTCCAACGTTTCCAATTTTCGAAATTTCAAAAGTTATTTATGCAAATCAAACCTGCGCTTTTTTATGAGCATACTTTACTCTCTTCGTACGAAAAAAACGAAAGAAGAATTTGTAGCCCACTTTGAGAAAATGTCAATAGTCATTAGGGCTTCAGGTTACATGCGCCCAAAAAATATCCATTTCAAAGTCGATGAACCACGACATCAATCAGGTGTGTTAAAATCCATTTTCATGAAAATCTTTGTTTGATTGAGGCGCTAGTTCACATGCGGACGGAAGCACTAAAAAAAAACTCTGGTTTGGTACCAACACGGTCTTCGCCCCAAAACTTGTGTTTTCGTCAAAATCTCAACACCGTCCAGTTTCTCAGATCTTTCGAGCAAATGCTGATAAGGCCCGTTGTTTTGTTTCTAGACATAAATGTCACTTCACTATTTGTGCACGTCTTCTCGAGTTCTGTGCGTAATACAGTTATTCAAATTATTGTACTCCATGTTCTAACGGCAGGGAGACGATTCCTTCACGAAGGCCACGATGAAGGATTAAAACAAAAATCCATTGCTGATTTGCCTTCGCAAATAGTTTGTTTTACACTAGAGCGAATTTTTCTTATCAACTCTTGCCAAAAAGCGCTGAATTCCATCTGTATTCAGAAATAAACTTACATTTCAAGGTGAGCGAAGTCAATAAAGAAAACGGATACAACTGCAATTCTTACTCAATTTAACCAATCAGCAATTTTAAATGATCAGATTGTACATGTAAAGGAGTTAATAACTAGAGATTAATCTGATTGTCAAATAAATTAAAATTATAGAAAATTTATTTATTTTTATCTATTTTACGTCAAAAAACAGTTCAAACTGCGTATGACGTGCTATGGGGAAAAGTGAAGTGTGTCCACATTTTCGAAATTCTGTGATCCCTACAATAAGTCATATACTTCTTAAAAAACCTCCCATGTAATAAAATCTCTTTTCAAGGATAACTAAGCAATAAATTTTGGCTCTTATCCATGTTGTCCTTCGGAATGATACTTCCTGCCGCGACAACATGGAAACATTAATTTGAATAATTGTATTTCCCACTGAATTCTAGAAGACGTGCACAGAAAATGAAGTTACATTTATGTCCAGAAGCAAAACAAGGGACCATCTCAGCATTAGCTCAATGGATCAGGGAAACTGGACGAAAAATCTGATCGAGATGGGGGTCATTGACCCGGAGGCTGTAGTACAATAGTTGTTACAGGTTGTTTATACACATTTATACAGTCCAAATGATAAATAATGCATTATGTAGCATTGTTAAAATTAATGTTACTTTTCTTGTGATACTCAGTAGTCTCTAATTGTATAGAAACAGTTATGCAGCAGAAACGGTTTCACTTGGGATTTAAACTTTTCTATTGAATTTAATCGTTTAATGTCATCTGGCAAAGTGTTGTAAAATAATGTACATGTATTGTATGTGAATTTTTTGTATTGAGCTGTTGATACTGTCATCTGATGAATATGATTTCTACGTCGAGTGTTATAGTAATAGACTTCGGCACTTTCTGAAAATATATTCCCGCCCTTAAGCAAGTCATTTTTGACAAAAACCACTGATTCGTAAATCAACAGACAAGGTAATGGTAAAATTCCTAGATTAATGAAGAGAGGCTTACATGAATCACGCGGGTGGGATTTGGTTATTATTCGTACAATTCGTTTTTGTAATCTAAAAGTCTGGGAGCTATAATATGTATTTCCCCAGAATATTATGCCATATCTCAGACGGGAGTGAACATTCGCGAAATATACACAACGAGCAGTACGAGCAGTATTGTTAACAAGTTTTAGTTTTACTAGCGAAAACCCGTCAAAATTTGACGGTGAGATCTGAGATAAATATAAAATACTGTGACCAGACTAACGTTCACAATACGTTGCATTGTTTGGATCTTCAGGGTATAACGAAGATATTCTGTGATGTGAGTTCCCAAAATTTTGAACACGTATGGCCCATGGGCAGGTGGCAATGCAATATCGGTGCCAAATTGCACAAAAGAAAGAGCACTATTATACTGACGGATATTATTTCTAAAGTTTTTTGATGTGTCATCATGTCCTATATACAATTTTTATTTCTTCTGGCATATCGCCTGAAGGTAAACTTATTTTCCCATTTAAGCAACACAGAGTAAATCGTTTGCAGAATTTCTCTCACATGCGAAGTGCAAAGCAGAACAAAACTGACATTTCATAGACAACGACCCAGCAGAAAACGAAATGACCTCACTATCACGACACTTACGCTGACTTTCTCTTTCCCTGCGTCCAGTTAATGTACGTTTGCGTCTTTTGGAACGCGTGGGCAACGATTCGGAATTCGACATAACCTGTGAACAACTTCACTACTTCAGTACAATCGAGCAAAACACACTGTCCGAATGTTCTCTACAAAATTCACCACAAAAGCAAATACATGCAAACTGTCAACGCCGCAATGCAATAATTACACTGAAACAAAACCTTGATGAATTGTAAACAAATCTCAACAATCAAAACAAAACATCAAACAGCGCCACCATGAAGCATCTATCGACTCATATATATCGATTTTGAAACAGCCACCCTTTGAAAGAAAACAATTGACTATTGATAAGCGTACTATTAAAGAAATATTTAATTAATTAATTTACACACTAAATGTTGGTGAATCAACACAAACAATATCTGATAACACATCTAGGGATCACATTCTTTCATTTAAAGGAAAAAATACTACAATCGGTTCAGTAGAAGCTCTAAACGAAGCCATGGCAAAATACCTTATTTTTTAAATATATAGATAGTATTTGCATTTTATATATGTATATAAATAATTATGTAATAAATCATTGCAGAGAAGATAAGGTGACACAGCGTCTCGAATCGTTGTACCATAACAGGTTATTAATAAAAAACTAATTGATGAACATCATTGACTTTAAGTTAATGATTTATTCAAAAACCGTGTCTAAAAAAAATAGAGGTGTACATCAAGAAATTCAGAATTAAACTTGTATATGGGTTAGGGTAGGGATCCCAAAATATAAGAAAATGTGCTCTTCTCCTCATAGTACGTCACATAGTTTTTAACTGTTTTGACTTTAAATGGCTAATTCCTGTCTCTAATCATTAGGATAAGGGGCGTAGTTAGGCTGGTGCAACCGGTGCACTACACACACGGATCCCTGAAAGTTAGGAGCCCTTAAAAGGACGTCGGCGAGCGGATATCTGCAAAGAATGAAACAAATTGCTCTTCGGTCTTCTTTTCTTCAGGGTACCAACCACATTTCTAAACTAATTACATAGCTTTAAAACGTACTTTTGAGGTATATTACTGGTAGGGGCCCCATCTCGACTTTCTGCACCGGAGTTTCCGAAAACCAAGCTACGCAACTGCTTGGAATGTTTGGAAAAGCCAACAAATTATAACTATTCGCAACCTACTATATCGTGAAAGAAAATACTTCTTGCAGTGTGCACTGGAGAAATGTTAAGGCCAGTTAAAAATGCTAAACAATTTTGTAACCATTGTACAACAATGAAGGTTACGAAACTCAGCTCAAACTCAGAAGCGGAAGCGACTTCGATTATTGAAACTCTAGATATTAACTCTGATACATATCTTGATTTACCAAACTATTGGTGTAAAAATTGTTATCTTATGCAGTTCCTTGTGTTATGATTATGTATGCTGTGTATTATAGAGAGTAACATAAGGGGGTCGGTGGAGCAAACAATTCTTTAAAAGGGATCGATGAAAGAAAAAGGTTGGGAATCTCTGGTTAGAATGAAGACCCTCTCGACACTTCGGGAGCACCACCCCCTCTTCCGACTTTCGCCCCGCCCTCGTAAACAGCTCGCACTTCTGACGATGAGACTCGGACGAATTCTTTTTTCCGTCCAGACGTTGCAAGGTATTTTCAATCCCGTTTGCTTTCGCATCTGTCATAGTCCCTAACGTTAAAACGTTTTGTAAATACATTTTTTATTATAATTTTCAGCTCTGATGATGATCGATAAGAGATTAACAAGATCTTAAGCCTATAAAATTTAGGCAACACTGTTTCTTAATAAAATACTGCGTGGCCTGCATGGAGTGTTGCTACATTCAAAATATCCGCTAAACATGAGACGCAAAAAATGAAAATTACTCAAAAAAAGTCTTATCTAATATATGGCAATATGTATATTATTGAATTTCTCTTTTTACTCTCGTCATCATAGTCTAAAAAAATATGTATTGTTCCATTTGAAAATACAAAGTTACCTCAAATATCTCGTAAAGTTATAATATATAAATAAATACACTTATCAATTAGCCCCATTCCCTCATGCACTTTCGTGAAAACTGCATTGCAATAACTTGAACCGTTCAAAAGTTACAGGAGGTGCTAGAGTTACGTGACTCACCCTTATATGAAATAAAATCATTAACTTCCTTGCCCTAATAAGGCATCCAGAAATGAGTTACTGACCCCGTGCATTTCCCTTTGTTCTATTGTTAAACTTCTCCATTCTTTCAAACTTGTATGTGCAACTGATTCTTTTTCGTTTGCTCTATATTTGAATTTAATTTTGATCAGCGACGGTGACATTTTTATTATATTTATGAACGATTCAATTTCTAACCCAATTTTGAGTTTTATCTAATCAGGTTATCATTGCTCTTTATTAAACACTCTTGAGGAAAATTAATTTTACCTCCACTGGCCGGTACTCCAGATAAGGTGACGATAGATGTTCTTAGCTGAATTCACACTCAAATAATGAATACGTGTTTCACAATGCCAAGAAATCCATACATTGTGATTGGGATATAAAAAAATTTCATAAAATTTATTTATTTATTCACTTTCTCGTAACAGTTAGAGAACATTATGTAATGCTGCAGGACAAAGTTTTCCGATAGAAGAGGTTTAGCAAGTTTATTAGTATTCAATCTTGACATAACTCCTTACAACAATTATGTTGATGTAGATGTGGAAGAGGCAATGTAAATGTGAGAAGTCTGAGATGACCTTTCGCAAACGACATGTGACGTCGAATTCCTACACGGAATGACCAAAATTTGTCCCCTTTTCCCGGAGAAATCTATGTGCTGCGGGAGTCTTAAAGAGTCCAACAGTGTTACGTTGTAACTAATAGCTGAGCTGTGAAAACATCCGTTGGCCCTCAACATGTTCTGTATTGTTGGGAATATTTAATTTGAGACTCGAGGACTGCTAACGCCACCAACTATGTTCGATTACCATATTCGTCATCAGAGTCCGACACAACAGTGGTATCATCTATGCGTTTGTTGAGTCGTTCCTTGCCCGAACGAGTATGATGTCTGATTTCAACGAAAATTCTCAGAGGCTTGAATTTTGCTAATCCTTCGACCAGGATTCTTTTACTCGTACAAGCATGTCATGGCACAAAGAGGACTTTCCGTCCTTCGAAATTCAGTCCGGTATTGAACCAGGGAACTGAAGTATTTGGAAGCCTTTGTGTGTCTGAAGGCATCTCGTCTAACGGAAGTGATCGTTTGTTCGCAGCTCCAACCAGCGGAAGCAGCCAGAGCGATGAGCCATGGGACAGTGGAATCCCCTATGGGCGCCGCTGTCGTCCTGCGGGAGGAACCTTCCAAGAGGGCAGCGTCCACGCAGAAGCAGAGTTCTTTCCAGACCGAAGCCAGCGCAGAACAAATGCGCCCTTCGGCGCACAGCGTCGTCACCACCACCACTGGCACTACCACCTCCACCACGAGAGCCACCTCCAAGGATGCTGAGCAAGCTGTCACAGTAAGTGTCCCTGTTTAATGTTCATCATACGGTAGATTCCCCTTTAACTGAACTAGCCCGAGTTCGAATACTCGCACTCGTGCTGAAAAACAATTATTCGAGAACTATTAGTTTATCTCAGCGCTTGTCAATTTTACCTTGTCAATTTTACCTTGTCAATTTTACCTTGTCAATTTTACCTTGTCAATTTTACCTTGTCAATTTTACCTTGTCAATTTTACCTTGTCAATTTTCCCTTGTCAATTTTACCTTGTCAATTTTACCTTGTCAATTTTACCTTGTCAATTTTACCTTGTCAATTTTACCTTGTCAATTTTACCTTGTCAATTTTACCTTGTCAATTTTACCTTGTCAATTTTACCTTGTCAATTTTACCTTGTCAATTTTACCTTGTCAATTTTACCTTGTCAATTTTTCCTTAGCCGAACAGAACATGGTTTTCTGTTATAATTCATGCTACATTCCATTTCAGCTTGCTATCGCCTTTACGCGCTCAAGCACCCACTGCTACCACTAGTCATATTTAATTTCTTCAATGCCGTCCGGATGTGAATTACCACGCCTTTTTACTATTGACGAGGCCAGCTTTTGTGTGTACGCACGGTTGCAAGATTCTTCAACAATACTCCCCAAAAATACAATCATAAAGCCGTTGTATTTCTTCGAAATCTCGACAATGAGAATGCGTTTTCGCGCTAAAACCTCTCAGCTGAGGTCGCAATACCAACCCTACATAATTAATAGTCGATAGCATATATACGTGCATCTTTACGGTGTTTTACTTGCGCGAGACGAGTCGAATAACCGCGAAACTTGTCTTCGGCCACTACCCTTTCAAATAATGCTATTCTATCGCACCTTCATTTGGAGGACTTTTAACTTTGAAATGTTGATACTTCACAGTGTCTCCGGTACCTGGCGCGGCCTACCGGGCTTCTGCGAAAACTGTTAAACTTTTCAACTGTTTTTGTCCTTCCAAAGAGTTTCCCACGAAAGATGTTTTTGTCTTTCCCTCTGGAAGCAAGCGCGCCTTTTTGGAGAAAAAATATAAGTCCGACGCGGGACGTTTAAAAATGCATGCTCTTTGCTGTTAAATAGCGGCAAGGAATTGTTATAATGATAGGTTTCAAAGTACGGCGCCAAATTTGAATCAATTTTGGACGCCGATGTGCTAACACAGTAAATTCCTGTTAAAACGAAAAGTGTAAACCATTTTTGGCCTCGTTTGCACGAAGACCGCGGGCTGGCCGACAGTCCGTAAGACAGCCGCTGTCTTCTGCAAAGAATTGGAATCATGGAATTCAGCGAGACAGGCAAAATGCGTCGAAGTGGGTGCGTTGTTTTGGCTTGTCTGCGACGTGTCAGAAGATAGTTCTTAAATGCAAGTAATTACACAAGACTCATTTTACAAAGGAAAAATATGATTCCTCAAAAAATATAATTACTTGAAACAATAAATAATTACTTTACCAATTTCGCCTCAGAAGCATAGATTTCCATAGGTAGTGTTTTTGTATTTTTTTCATTCCGTAGCGGCCCGTATATCACCGGTACTTGTACTCATTTTCAAGACTCGATGCGTAGTTTTACTCTCGAAAGGGAATTAGCGTTATTTGTGATCAGCGAGTCATTTATTTATTTATTGCGCCAAAACACAACTGTAGGAACTAAACTTGAAACCGTCACATCAAACGCCTTGAATCTCATCATCCAGCCCCCATCCGGCTCGGCTCAACTCCCTTACACACGATATCCTGGACCGAACCATCTATTTATTTATTTAAAGTCAAAAACAGTTAAAGAATCTGGAGAACGTTCAATGAGAAGTGATTCTGTGCACGTTTTCTTAAATTCTAGGATCCCTACCCTAACCCGTACACTATGATTGAATTCTGAATACAAAGTGAAACGAGCGTTTTTTGCACAATTTGATGAAATGTTCGCTCCCGTATAATAAAAACTATTGGCAAAGGGAAATCAGCTACAGATTGTTGCTATTATCCCTCATCCTGCCCTTCGTAAAGGAATCTACTTGCTGTAGCGAGAACATAGGACAATTTCAGTAAAAGTATTTCCCAGTGAGCTCTAGAAAACGTGCACAGATAGCGAAGTTACGTTTATCTCCAGAAGCAAAACAAGGAGCCATCTCAGCCTTCGCTAAAAGAATCCGGACAACTCGTCGAAAAATCTGATCGAGATAGGGGTCACTGACCCAGATGTTGTTCCAAGCATATTAAGTCTTCTAGAATTATACTAGTGAAACTAATGCAGTAAATATTATTGTTAAAGTGAATGTTACTTTCCTTTTAGATGTTTGGTAGTCTCTAATTGTTTAGAAACAGTTATGTAGCAGAAAAGATTTTACATTGTCATTCAAACCTTGTCAGGGCGTTCATGACCCTAGCTACGACTTTGGGTATTCGTACAATTCTTTTCTTTGATCTAAAAGTCAGAGAGCTGTACGATGCTCCCCAGAATTGTACGCTCTATCTTAAAACGGGAATAAACAATCGTGAAAAATACACAACGAGCAATATGAAGGCTGACTGGAATATTAAATAAATCTGAACGCGTAACAAAATCAATTTAATTTAGTGTTAAATTCATTTAAATGGACGTTCCCTATGAGATTTGTCTGAATTAAGAGACCCAGAAATTTGGTTACCTGAAGGCCAGTCAATTGCGCATAGTTCGTTTACAGTGGACTACAAAATTATTTTAAATGAAAAACTGCATTGAAACCGTTTCCTCTTCGCTTACTATTAATTTATTATCAAACCAATTTGAAACATCTGATATTGTACTCTTTGCTTTTTCTTTATGGCAATGAGTATTCGTAACAGCCTCGAAGAGAACTGTTCTTCGGTTTCAAATCGTCGAGGGCATACGTGTAGTAGAAACAGTATTGCGCATAAAATCGGACCCTGCGGGATTCCTTGTGCATTTGGAGATGAATTTGAAAGGTGAGTAAATGTCTAATCGTTCCAGTACAGTATTTTGACTCAGAGATCGTTTTCGATACGAAAATAACCGTTCTAGAGTAATACCACACATTCCAAACGAAGTTTTTTTTTTTTTTAATTTGTTGCGTCTACAAATTGACGCAGCGCGTCTCCAAGCCCCTTAAGGGCCGTTGAGCGCATTGCGCTGGGGAGTAATCCTCCATTACCTTCTTTTCAAGTCATGTTACGTCACGTCGCAGTCAGTTGTCAAGAGGACTGCGCCAGATAGCATCTCCGCATACGCGCCTCCTGCTACGCGCTCCTGCGTCACTACCCAGCGGCCAGAATTTGGAAGGAATGAGGATAGTATGTTTTACTGTATTCCACCTGGCTTTTCTTCTGTTACTCGAGATCAAAATATACTGAGCGTGTTTCTTTATTTCAGTCTGCCGTATGACTTTTCTAAAAAATGATTTGTATGTTTTAAGTAGAAGTGGAAATCATGAGATAAGTTGTGATGCTTAGAAATGAAATACAGAAATTGTTTGTTTTTACACAATGTTCTAATCCCTTGTGTCCAAGAATCGCTTTTCCGTGAAATGTTTAATTTTCCTTTTATGAGGAAAGCACGTGTCAAAGTGACATGAAAGGGTCGAAAATAGTTATTTATGTGCCAAAGGTGTTAAATGGTTCTAGTGATCGAGCGGCGACAAAAGCCCGAGGACTTTATGTCGCCCGATATCATTAGAACCAGTTAACGTCCGTGGTACATACAAGATTTTTATTTTTTTACCTATTTTTTAACCTAATTTTAATGACCGGGAGCGGTAGCTCAGTGCATCAACTGATGTCACTGCAGCGCCTCTGACCGGGAGGTCCTAGGTTCGAGTCCTGACGGCGGTAGGATTTTCGACACTAGCTTTTCAGCTAGGTCGAATTTAGTCGCTGTCTGGAGTAGAATTCTAGCGGCCGGCTACTCTGGTCGGTAGTTTTCCGTGGTTTCTCCGATCAACACCAGGCGAATGCCGGAGCAGTACCCTACCAAACGGGCCACGGACTGCGCGCGATCTGTCCTTCCTCTTCCTTGTCCTATCCTCTCCCCTTACACACACACACTAACATGCACTACACTACCGGGAGACAGCAACCAGAGGACGAGGAGGAGGAAGAGGACGAGGAGGACGAGGAGGAGCACAACAAATCAAACTATAAAACAAATGTGCAGTGGATCAACTTTGGTCGTATCGAACTGCAACACCGAACGAATTAACTTTACCAAACGATCTTATGGTTATATCTGGGAAGTTTGTTTTATTTTCGTGGTCTCCATTACTAGTAATTACCAGTTAAATTGTTTCATTTGACAGTGCCCAATTTGATTTAAAAATATCTAAATTTCATTGTATTAAAATTTTATATTTTCTCGGGGTAAAAATTAGGATATTCGCCTACTACCACCGCCTTTCTTTTTTGAAAGAAGAAAATTATTTTCACTTGTATATAACATGTAACTTCTAATACCTGCTAATTAGTTTCTAGGATAAAAAATATCACAAAACAGACGTTCCTATTTAAGACTAACACACCTATCAAAACGCAGCGCCAAACTTAACTTGGGCAAGTCGTTCTATAATAACGGTGTAGGGGAGACTGGGGCCCCATGAGCCACAAAAATTGGAACATTCAGGAATCCCTTACATTGAAAATGAATAATTTTATTTTATTTATGCAACTAAAGACCTACGTATATTTTAATATTGTGTAGTTGTCGCGAAATAATTACTAGTGGAGAACAAATGTAAATAAAAACTATTTTCAATGGATAACCCATCGTTCCCCATGCCTGGGGCATCATGAGTCAGTGTCTGGTGTAAAATGGGTCATAAGTATTCCAGCATAACTACCCTTATTCATCATTGAAGAGCCACTAACATTTAAAAAGAAATTGACGAGCACAGACTGCACGTGCCCACGGAAATGCACTCCATGAAAAATTAAGATGGGTTGCAAATAAATACCATAAGCGCGGACAATTCAGCATGTTGTTACAAGAGTTCCCTTTAGAGCACCTTCCACTTGACACACAGCTTTGCAACCTTTCTCAGCAATTACCTTTCTGGTGTTTTGAACTGTTGATGTTTTTGTTTCATCTGAATTGAAGACCCAGGATGGATGACCTAGTCAAGGTTCTCACTTTAACGATTGAGAATTGTTGAAAAAAGCCTGCACGTTTTGTCAATTGAATGCCGTGTCACGGGCAAGACTACATCCCTCTGGAGATCTTAAGGACAAATCTTTATTTCTTTTCAAAAATTCTGCTAACCAGCAATTTCTTTTTCTAACCATGTATCTGGATATTTACCATATTTGCAATAGTTTGATATGCGAGGAAGCGGCATTTTTTATGACCAACGTAAAACATTTTGCAACCTGCAACCGCGTCCTCTTGGACATAAGTAAAAACTTGTTTATGACTGTACTTTGATTTGAGTTCTACTTCTGCACCAGAAAGTGGTTTTATCTTATTGTTTCCCTCTTGACCACATTCGTCAGCTGCACTTCGTATGCTTCTACCTACTGCAACCAAATTAATTGCTCTCTTCATATGTATTCTCGTATATCCCTTTGATAGTTTTTCTCTTCAATATTCAAACCATATCTGATAAACGCATGAAAAAGCATTGCAGCATATAACCAGCATATGGTGCCCCATCATCATCTGAACCATTTTGTCCCAGTAGTTCATTTTCAAAGTGGACAGATATGACTTATAAAATTAGTTACCGTCCCTTGCCTACAATACAAGAAAATGATAACTTCAGGAAACTGCAGTCTTCAACTACAATATCGGTATTAAAATGACGAAAAATAATATTAACATGTTGTCAGTAATTTACTTCAGAAGGGAAACAACAGTTAACACTTCACGCTTCTTTCGACAAAGAAGTCAGATCATTGCCACCTGGATAGTAAGTAAGGCCACACTGTAACATTTAATCTTGAACAGTTGAGGCAACTTAAACACCGTGGAAATATGCAAACATTCAATGACTCATGGTACCCGGTGTCCCCTATATATTATTAATAATTGTCACTTAATTTGTTTCATTTGACAATGTGCAATTTTCTAAAAAGTATCCAAAGTTCATATTAATATTTACATTACATGTATTTATATTACTATTTCCTGTTCTCGCAGGATAGAAGTTAGGATATCCACCTACTAGCCCTACCACATTCTTTCTTTTTCCCTTTTCGCCTTATTACGTAATGGGGAGAAAGTATTGTAATGCTGCGGCGGAAATGGACTATTTTATGCTGAAAAGCAGAAAAACTTATATTGTTGGGTCCTAGCAAAGAAACTAGAGGTGCTACTGAATGGTACAGACTTTCTCGTAGCAAATGTTTCTAATTTCCTTGGTGTGAACTGACTTTAAGGTCTTGCTCCCTTCTCCATTCTGGCCAACTTCCATCGGTCGTCACCAAAAGTACATTTCTTTGACATTTTCTCAACTTGTCGGTATCTTAATGGTAGAACTGAAATATGACTTCAAGAATATTAAAGAAGAGTAAAACCTCGACCAAAATAGAAATTTTCATCGAAAATTTGGGAGCTGTTTTTAAGAAAATGGCGATTAAGCATTACTGTAAATGCGAAATTTGAAGCTCTTTTTCACAGGAATCTATTGAGTTTTCGAAAACTTCATTTGTAGTCATTTGCAGCACTTTTACTCACAAATGTAAGAATGTATACAAATCGATGGAAATGTGCATATTAACGGCGTGAGAGATATTGAAAAAAATTACATTTGTGTAATTTTTGAAAAAAAAACACCAAAATGAACTTATGTCATATTAAACAGTGCAATTAGCACTATCCATTCAAAAAATTTGAAGAAAAAATTTGGAACCATTTTTGAGAAAATGGCGTTTAAGCGTTTCTGAAAAAGCGGAATGTTGAGCTACTTTTTACAGAAAACTGTTGAATTTTTGAGATAATTTATTTATTTATTTATTTATTTACGTCAAAAAACAGTTAAAAACTGCGTATGACGGGCTATGGGGAAAAGTGAATTGTGTGCACATTTTCAAAATTCTGTGATCCCTACACTAAATCATATACTACTTAAGTTTTGAATTTTGAAAGGGAGAAAAAAACTCCCATGTAATAAAATCGATTTTCAAGGATAAATAAGCAATAAATTTTGAATTTTGAAAGGGAGAAAAAAAACAAAAAACTCCCATGTAATAAAATCGATTTTCAAGGATAAATAAGCAATAAATTTTGAATTTTGAGAGGGAGAAAAAAAACAAAAAAACTCCCATGTAATATCTATTTTCAAGGATAAATAAGCAATAAATTTTGGCTCTTATTACTTCCTGCCGCGACAACGTGGAAACGATAATTTGAATAATTGTATTTCCCACTGAATTCTAGAAGACGTGCACAGAAAATGAAGTTACATTTATTTGACATTATTTAAAGCACATGTACTCATAAATATAATAATGTGAAGAAATCGCCTCTAATGTAAATATTACTGACGTGAGACACAAGTCAAAAAATTACATTTCTGTAATTTTTTAAAAAAACGAAGGAATAGAGCAATATGGCGTTTCTGTCATCATATATGGTGTATTTTGTACTACTCCTACTAAAAATTTAAAGAAAATTTGGAGCCGTTTTTGACAAAATATTGTTTTTGTAATTTTTTTAATTTGCAATTATTGCACGTGCTATTGCACGAAAACTACTAAAATTTTCGAAACAATGCACGTGACCTTAATGGAAGGACTACTTATGTACGACAAATTTCATTTGAAAGAAAAATCTCTATTTTTAATTTTGCAATTGTAGGAAAACGCCGAAAAAATTCAAACTTAAACATTTTCGAAAATTCGGAGTTAACCGTGAGTATCGGACCTATGCCACCTTTATAAGTGTATTATACGCGATTCTTACTAGAGATTTAAAGAAAAAATTTGGAGCCGTTTTTGAGAAAATTTGGAAAGTGTCTGGGGGGCTTCATGTAAAGTATCCCCAAATTTTAAAGAATGTTTTTCAAATTTCAAATCTTCAACTAGAGCCAGATGGACAGGTGTTTCTTCAATTTGGAAAAGATTGTTCGTGCGGTTTAGGCGCTAGTAGTGTTCACACACGGACGGACGTTTTGAAAAGAACCACTTTTTCTGTATCAGGGGACCCCAAAACGTGCATTTCCGTTGAAATCTCGAAATCGATTTTCCGCAGCATTACATAACTTTCTCTATACAACGTATATTACTCCCGTATATACATATGTAGACGAGAAAGTAAAAATGGATATATCTTGTTCCTACGTGTAGTAGATTACTTCCTCTCACGCATCGTGTGATAAGAATCCATATTTAGTGAGTCCTTGATCCCTAAAAATCAATTGACGGCAAAACGTTCGTCTGAATGCCTGCCCGTCTTGATGTCTGGATGCCTGTGTGTCCGTCTAATGTCTGGATGTCCGTCCGTCTGATGTCTGTTCTGTTTGTGTGATGTATGTCTGTCTGAATGTGGAAATTGAATTTCGGTAACGATGATGCTCGCATAATGCATGATTTTTAACGTTCGTAACAACTGATTTCATGTGTTGGTCGTTTGGTAACGATACCCTATTTTTTTATTATCTTCTTAGGGCGTGCATATTTTGATGTTTTCAAACTACATAATGGTTTTATTGTGCACCTTTGTTATTTTTCAGAAAAAACTGACAACATCTGAGACCATCATAACCAGTCTTCTCGCTGGAGCTACAGCAGGCGCAGCAGCGAAGACAACCATAGCCCCATTAGATAGAACGAAAATTAATTTTCAAGTAAGTTACCGGTTGCATTTAGCTCAGATACAGCATTACCGATGTCTCTGCAACGACTCTGACCGTGAGGTCTGAGGGTTCGAGTCCGACGGTGGTGAATTTTCGGTATTAGCTAGATAGCTATGTCGAATTCAGCTGCTGTGTGGAGGAGAATTCTAGCGACCGGCTGCTCTGATCGTAGTTTTCCGGGGGTTCTCCGATCTATACTAGGCGAATGTCGGAGCAGTACCCCAACAAATGGGCCACAGACCGCACGCTGGCTTTCCCACCTCTTTGTTGTCCTTTCCTCTCCATTTACACACACATCCACTACACTACCACACATGACGGGAGACCCCCAAGCCTGCGTGTATGTTGACGCGGATCTCACTATCCAATGGGGAAGGAACACTGCCACCACTAGGCATAAAACATTATCTACACTAACGGGACTAATGACTACAGTATTTGACGAGCCCGGAAACATCAATCGATCAATCCAAGTAAGTTACAACATCTTTTATTTTAATTTCATGCTCTTCTAATTCTTGAGCTAGTTGTAAAATCTGTTTTCCAGACAAGTAGATAAATAAAATGTGGAAGTTCAAAAATGTCTGAAATCTTTGATAATTCGTTTTTTTAACTTTGACAATTTGTGCCCTGATGTGGGCATTTCCTTTCTTTGGGGGGGACATTCAAAACTAAAGGAGAAGATGAACAGGGCACATGATTGAATCGTAGGCCATCTTCTCTCACGCAAAAGTCTGAATGAATCCTAAGAATGCACTCGGTCAATTTCCTTCATTTGGAGTCTTTGATTTGAACACTTCAGAATTTGGAAATCATAAGAAATAAACCTAATACGGATTAAGTGAAACTCTGGTAATACGATAATTTTCCAACAAAGGGCATTGAACTCTCTAGGTGAGGACGATCTCCGGTATGTCGTCCGTCATTTCGCTCCCTGGCTTATATTTATTACTCTTAGTTATAATCGATATATTAACAGATAATCTGTGTGGAAAAAAGTTGAGAGTGTTTATGCAGTGGGAATAAATGGATATCACGACTGAAAATACCAAGAACATCGAAAGTTATTTTTTCGAAAGCTGATTACTAGGGAGCGGATTTTGATGATCTAAAACATCGCCAAAAATCAATAAAATGCTCGTAAAATGTTTTTAAAATGCCCTAAAAGCAAAGAAAAATGACGTAAAAATTTGGTGAAAACCAGGTTAGATGAACAACTTGAGCTGTTGGATGTTACTGATGTAATCGAAGTTTCTCCTATTCGTTCAAGTGAACTCAGCTTTCATACTTTTGGTTAGGACTGTTTTTTACCAGAAAATCTCTTTCTTTAGTTATCCCGAAATCGGCTGATCCGCCAATGACGTTGACAAGCGTCACAGGAACCTTAGATTACATACTCACAACGGCTGACATTACGAATTCTGAGCTAAGAAATCGAATAGCCTATCAGGTATAGGTACTCATGAATTCTGTGGAGAACATTTGTTGCATCTCGTAATTATCATTTGAAGCAAGTACCATTAAAATGACATTAAAATCGATTAAATCAGTGAAAATGCAACAAAAATTACGGAAAATGTTAAAAAATGACTTATTAGCCGAAATCGATAAAAATACACAAAAGACTTATAGAAGAGGGTCATTTCGTTTTGTCGCAACATAAAATGAATTTCTATACAGAACGGCATTGTTCTAAAGTGAAAAGAAAAAAAACGGCATTTCATTAAAATCCGCCCCCTTACTGCTTACCAATGAAAGTACGTGAATTTAATATATTTTGTGATTAAGTCGTCTGTGTATATTTTCAGTCACGTTAAATATTTTTGAACTTCAGTATTGATACCTGAAATACAAATCTTCGCACAGTTTATATCCCGTACAATGAATGTGCCATCGGTCTTGACAGAAGTTGAGTGTGTGGTCAGGGAAAACGTGGATTCATTTCTGATTGCACTCTGCGTGTGTAGTAAAGTGATACTGAAAAATTTTGTAAAAATGTGACGAGTGTACATTTGTTATGAAGCGAGAATACTAAGCCTTAACGTACACGTTCAATTACATTTAAATTCTCCTGTGATTTATTTTCTTGGGTGTCCCTTCGAAAGTACTGATGATGCATTTATTTTAATGCAGATTCAATTTTCAGATATCCAATAAACCATATTCGGCTCGAGAGGCCCTACGTTTTGTGAAAGAGACTTATGTCAAAGAAGGCCTGTTGAGCTTGTGGCGTGGCAATTCTGCGACAATGGCGCGTATCATTCCATACGCTGCCATACAGTTTACTGCCCATGAACAATGGAAACGCGTTCTTCAAGTGGACCCATCGTAAGCAATTATTTTATAATTACTTCAGTAATTAAGTTACCGAGATCCTATTCCTAACTTCCACCTGCTTAGAGTGTTTCACATATACTCTCTGAGGCATTTCCATAAAAACCAATCATATTTATCAAAACAATTAAACGTGTGTTTTCCGAACTTTCAAACGATGGAAGCGAGTGAAGGAATCTAGGAAAATATTGAATCTCGAAAAGAATTTGGGTAGGAGAGACAAAAAGGTTAGTTCCATTTTCTATTGTTTTTTATTCTCCTATCTACTAAGTAAGAAAACTTTGCAGGAAAAAAATCAGAACAAAGAGAATGTAGAATACACCCTCAATGTTAATTGATGGAAACTGTCGTTTCCTCCCCCCAACGCCTTTTATCCATGAATATATGTAGGTCATTAGTTAGTAGGGCGTTAAAGAGACAAATTGGTCTGGAGAAAAAACTCTTGCTGGAAAGGTTTGGTAATTTTAGGGCTTTAAGTTGGCATTACTGGGATAAGCCCGGACCAAAATTAAGTTGAACGATGGCGAGTGCATCTGAAAATTCCACATTGGTTGAACAACGTTCTGTGATTCTTTATTAACTTGCTGCAGGTGAAAAACCAACTAATATGACTCCAGACTCACTAAAGTGTTTGATTAAAGTTGTATGAACCGCAGGAATTTTTACAGGTGGGTAGAGCAGTTCAAAACGAGGGTCGAGACGTAGTGACTGACGAACATCGTTCTGGCCGCATCAGCATGAAAAGTCCTGTTGACGGTGTTTTGGGACGCTGTAGATGCGTTTTTTGTGATTATCTCGAAGAACAGCTAGAATATAGGCAATACTACTCAGAAACGCTTTTGAACAGGTGAAGCCAACTACGAGAGAGACAGAGAAAGAGAAAGAGAGACAGACGGGGGAGAGAGAGAAAGTCAGACGGGGGGAGAGAGAGAAAGTCAGACAGACGGGGGGAGAGAGAGAAAGTCAGACAGACGGGGGGGGAGAGACGGGAGGGAGAGAGAGAAAGTCAGACAGACGGGGAGAGAGAAAGTCAGACAGACGGGGAGAGAGAGAAAGTCAGACAGACGGGGAGAGAGAGAAAGTCAGACAGACGTGGGGAGAGAGAGGAGAAAGTCAGACAGACGGGGGAGAGAGAGAAAGTCAGACAGACGGGGAGAGAGAAAGTCAGACAGACGGGGAGAGAGAGAAAGTCAGACAGACGGGGGAGAGGAGAGAAAGTCAGACAGATGGGGGAGAGAGAGAAAGTCAGACAGACGGGGGGAGGAGGAGGAGAAAGTCAGACAGACGGGGGAGAGGAGAGAAAGTCTGACAGACGGGGAGGGAGGGACAGAGAGTGAGTGTGTGTGTGTGCACGCAAAAGAGAGAGAGAGAGAGAGAGAGAGAGAGAGAGAGAGAGAGAGAGAGAGAGAGAGAGAGAGAGAGTGCGCGTGTTTCTCCAGCGAGACAACGCACGTCCACACTGCTCAACAAACCCGTGAAACTATAGACAAAAGGGGTTGGGAGGTACCACCTCCTCCCCCCTTTCACCCGATATTTAGTCCCATCTGATTTCCATTTGTTTTGTCAACTGAAGGAGGCATTACGTGGGAAGAAATTCCAGGATAACGAGGTTGTCAAAAAAAATTGTGGGGAATGGCTTCAAACATCAAGATAAAAAGTTTGTTTGCAGCGGATATAAAAAAGCTGGTAACCCAATGAAGCAATTGCATGAATGTTCGTGAAAATTTTATTGAAATGTAGGGAAAGTCCTGTTTTGCAAAAATAAACCTTTATTTCTCCAGACCAATTTGTCTCTTTAATTATTTAATGCCCCTCGTAATTTGCGTTTACCCCTGAATCTAATTTTCAATTTTACTTCCTACGTACGTTGTAAAGTATTGCAACCTTGCGTCGGAATTTGGATTTTCCGACAAATATCTTAGTCTGGCCCAGGCAATGAGAAAGTGGACAAATCTTGTTCTTTTATTTGTAATAGGCCCAAATTACTTCCTCTAACACCTTCTGTGTAGTCAGAATCCACATTTGTGTGTTCTTGATTCAGAAATTGAAGTTCTTTGATCAGTCTATACGAACTCAAGGCCTTGCGAGTTAAACGAATATTTTGATTTTGGGGGTTCTTTACATGAAGTCTCAACATTTTCAAAATTTTCTCTAAAGTAGCTCCAATTTTTTTATTAAACTTTGTCTTCGGATAACGTAGAGAATGCTTAAAAATGACGCATGTCTCATTTTCATGGAAATCTCCAAAATTTCGAAAATTACAAAACTTCAAAATTTTTCGGTGCCTTCTTTCAACCACAGTACTCAGGAGGTACTGAGACCATGGAGATTTTTATCCTGAATGAAATATGTTATTCAAAGGATCGTGAAAAGAGGCCATATATAATTTTTCAATAATGTGAGTAAATTTCGTATAATTTGCGTGAAATGTAGTAAGCAACTTTTGAAAAGTTGTTTTACAAAAAGGCTCCATTTTTTGTTTAAATTGTTTGTTCGCTGCAAATGGCGCTGAAAAAATTACTGCTGGTCTCATTTTCGGTGAACACAGAATTTTTGGAAAATTGCAAAAAAAAACAACCTAAATGGCAAAATTTTAATATTGATAATGATAGTTTTTCATAAATAAAATCAGGTCTAAAAAAATATTTTTTAAATAAAGTCATGAACCGTTTTTTGGAAAAACTAATAGTTTCCATATAATTTCTTGTTGAAGTTAATGAATTTTTTATTTTTTGTTTCTCAGAAACAGCTCCAAACTTTTTTCTTTTTTTCCTTTCCTTCTTCTTCTTCTTCACAGACAGAAAAGGGAAGATGAAGCAGAAAAAACGGCGAGGATCTCATTTTTGTTGAATTGCAAATTTTCGATAATTGCGAAGGTTAGAAATATTGCAAGAAAATATGTTGTTATAGCACCGCTAGTTATTTAGTACTTTCATGTAGTATGCTGGTGGACAAATGCTTAAGTAGATGTACATGCTAGTGGACAAATGTATGTGAGGACACAACTGCTGTGGACAAAAGACCCTGTAACTCCAATGAATTCTATTCAGTAAAAACCTGTCATTGAAGAGGTGTTGAATTTGACTAGTGAATAGCTCGTTTGTTAGTTCTTCGAATATTTTATCGATAGTGGATTTGATTCCTTTTCAGTAAACATCAAATAAGGACAAGGAATAAAGGCATAAATCGTAGATCAAAGGAGTTTTAACAGTAGTAATTCTTTGGAACCTGTTACATTGATAGGATCCAACTTTCTTGAAATCCTGTGCAAAGTGGGATTATTACACAAGATTCTTGAGTGTATTTTTCTTGAATTTACAATAATCTGAAAATGTTTTCATTGAGAAATAACATAATATTTTTAGATAAAGGCTTAAAATTAACATAGAGAAAATATTGGTGAAAGGAAAACGGTAGGGATCTAAAAGGTGGTTTCATCTACTTCAAAATTATTTTTGGAATGAACAATTATAGTTTAAGTTATCATTATTAAAATATATTTTCTTACTACAGTAAAACCCCGCTTTTACGTTCCCGCAATTTCCGTTTTCCCAGCATTTACATTTTTTGTCGGTCCCATTAGTTTTCGTATATTCATAATGTTGTAAATACCCCGCTTTTACGATAAAAGAATTTAAATTTTCCCGCAATTTACAACAGTCTGCTTGCCACAATACCGTCTTAAAAGCACTTCGCGTTGGGCACAACGGGCACTGTCACTGGACTTTCCCGTCTCCTTGCTGCGTTAAAAATGATCCCAACATGACGCCAGCTGCGTCGATGCCTGCGCATACAAGTGACTTAACTGGCGTGTTGATTAACACTGTATCTTACCCGAAACGACACACGAGCGATCGTGGCGATGTGAGTTGTTGGTAACGCCCGCTAAAGCTACAAAATGCGCATCATCTCAACTTATGTTGTCGCGTCTTGCTTGAGCTGTGGGAACAACGCACGTCGCCAAGAGCGCTCGTTTGCCGTTTCGCATAAGATTTTGTCAATCGTATAAGATATTGTTGCTAGCCCATGGCACGTAGCTAGCCTTTCACCACTGAGGTCCGGGTTCGATTCCCGTCGAATCTCATGTGAAATTTGTTCCAACAAAACGAGTTTGGCTGCTTCACAAGGGGCTAGTCCAACCCCTGTGAAGTGTCCTAAAACCCTACCACTATCCTTATTCCTTCCCAATTCTGGCGGTTGGGTAGTGACGCAGGAGCGCGTAGCAGGAGGCGCGTACGCGGAGATGCTACCTGGCAGTCCTCTTGACAACTGACTGCGACGTGACGTAACATGACTTAAAAAGAAGGTAATGGAGGATTACTCCCCAGCGCAAAGCGCTCAACGGCCCTTTAGGAATTTGGAGACGCGTTGCGTCAATTTGGAGACGCAACAAATTTTTTAAAAAAATCTACGACGCGCGTTATGTGACGTGTGTTCAGGCATCGACGCAGCTGACGTCATCAGCATTAGGGGACGTGCGTCAACGCAACGCTCATGTGACACAGGCCGAAGAGCGGTATCCTCACGATCATTTGTTTATTTTACATCACCCTCCTTCACAATTATATACTTTCTCATTCTAAAATAAACGTAATTTTCCCCCATTCTGTAATAGCTCAAACATAAAAGTAAGGAATTCTCTGTACTTTTGAACTGTAAATTCCTTTCATTAATACTCTTTCTATTATTTCATAAGTAAATAAATTTTAAAAAAATACTAGTTGGAAATCATTACGAATTGCCAAAAACAAACATTTTATTGAGTTTGGGAAAATGTAAACTTAGCATTTTTTTTCTTACAGTAGAAATACTATTTCCCTCCATTCATCAATGAGTCCTACATGGTTGCATCGTCAAAGGCTACCAGCAGTGGATTGCAGGGACGCGTGGAAGAATCGGTGGGACATTTAAAATTCATTAGACTTCGGTATTAATGTCTTCGATTTCCGATGGTGTCCATTTAGGTCAGATTTCTAATTGACCTTGTAATATTGTTTATTATGTATCTAATTATATATATTGAAGTATATTATAATCCTTATTGATTGTGTATCCAAATACATTATACCCATAGTTTCAAAGAAGAAAAAAAAAGCATTTCCCCTTATTTACATTTCCCGCAATTTACACCATTTTTCCGAGGGTCCCACAAAAAGTGTAAAAGAGGGATTTTACTGTATTTGCAAACCCGTTTTGTTCTAAAAGACTAAGGAATTGGTGATGAATAAAAACTCATAAGAAATATAAAATGGAAAGTGTGAAAATAATGAAAGAAATAAAGATACAGCAACATGTTTTATTGCACACTTCTCTAAAATAATAAGTTATATGATCAAAAGAAAGTATAAAACTATGCTGATGTGTGTAAATATATGGTGGATATATTATACATGTTATACAATATATTTTCAATATATGTTTTGTATTATTAATATGAGTTATATATTGTATAAATTATGAATAAGTAAAAGGTTGCAACAATTTAATTACATGAAGAAAATTTTACTTCTATGAACGGACTCATCCATCATGGAGTGCTATCTTGAAATGCCATCCAGCATATGTCCTTTTACGACTGATCCCCAATAAGATACAACAATGAATGATGCAATCTATTAGCTAATGCCACCAATTTAGATTACCCCAAAATGGAGCTCACCAACTGCAATGACACTCATATACTCATTGTAAAACTGATCATACAACATTCAGTGCTGTTGCACACTTACCAGAGGGTTAAATAAGACATTCTCCTTTTAATGTAGTATATATTGTCTAACCCAAATTATGGCTATTTTGAAATTTTTCAAGTATTTAAGATTTAAAATTAAGAAGAATCCACTGTATTACATTAGAAGTGCTTTTATTTGTAGGAGTCCTCCTGTTCTGAGACTATTTGCTGGCTCACTGGCTGGTGTTACTTCACAGTCATTAACGTATCCATTAGATTTGGCTCGTGCAAGAATGGCTGTAACACACAAAGAAAAATATGGTACTCTACGTCAGGTAGGTAGATGGCAACTTCAAATTTATTGAATAATTAAATGAATAATGTAAGTTTCGTGGAATAATTTCACAAATGCGTTGCTTGTAGCAAAAGAATGCTTCACATCATCACACTTTCAGAGTAGCAATTTAATTGCCATTTAATTTAAATATACCAACATTTTTTTAATAGTGTTTTGTTTGTAAATATAGCTTAGATCCTAAGAATGTCAGTTTCTTCCCAATGCCATGTATAGAAGCTTTGTCTGTTAACCTTCTTAATGCTAAGAAGGGTCTAGCTGGACCCCAATTTCTATTTTTTAGCAAATTGGATGATAAAACATTATGTTAGTGTATCAGTAATTTTTAGTGAGTAAAAGATATCTGTAACTAGTAGATTACATACCAGTTTTGTAAATATCACAATAAATTTCATTATAAAAAATTATTTTCTTTATTAGTGCCTGCCCATATGCCTCTAACTTTTGGTGTCACAGAAGTGCACTTCAAAGTGAAGTGATTTTCAAGAAATATCTAGGAAATTTGGAGAGCATTGCTATCACAGCAGATTCTGCTGATTTATTTTACTTCTCCTGTTGTCATCACTTGTTTAGATTAAATTATACTTTCAAGTTTGACATGACAAAATCATTTGTTTCCAGTGCTGAAAATAGTGCTGCACTGGAGCAATAGTGCTAGTAATTGAGTAGTAACGAAAATGTCAAAGTGGTAAAAAATTTGACTTATTTATAACTAAAATGAATTTCATGTGATGGCAGAAGATTTTATAATAAGGTATCATTAATTTCAAGAAATTCATTACAAAATAGTATGAATAGCTTTCTTATTTTTAGAATCTCCACAGATTAGCTTTGTTGACAAAATATAAATCCTTTCTCTTCCTATTTCTTCAACAAATGTTTTTATTTGTCAGGAAAGGACAAAAGTTAAATTTTCCTTCAGGGTCCGTACAGTCTCCTAGTAACATTGCACATACTACACCCAATGTCATGGCATTAGGAAGGATAATATCAATTAATAAATTATTAATTAATTTTTAAATTAATAATATACATTTTTCACACAAAACCTGAGTATTTTATCATGAGAGAATGATGTAAAGTAGTGGCAAACTATATTTATATGAAAATTCATTGAATTTTCACCTTCCATTTTCATTACAAAGTGTGGCTACCTTAGCAATCCTTTTAAAGGAGATGACACAGAAATATTAATGTATACTTTCTCACATAAGGTTTTTGTGAAAATCTGGAGAGAAGAAGGACCCCGGACTTTCTATCGTGGCTATATTCCTACCATTTTGGGAGTAATACCATATGCCGGAGTGAGCTTCTGTACATATGACACATTGAAGACTCATTACATAGGTAAGTATTTTAAAAAAGCTTTGAAAACTTTTATCTTTCTAATTATGGCAGAGAACCATTTATGTAGTTTTTATTCATTTTAAACAAATGTTCTGTTGCATGTGTATGTATTTAATTAATTGGTTAATGAGACTTGTTTTCTTTTTTTCTAATTTCATGTTTTTAGTTTTTCACTTTTTCTGAAACTCCCTCCTCACCTTCTTTGTCCTAGTAATTTTCTTATCTGCTAATTTTGTATCCGTTTTCTCTAAGATTTTTAACACCTTAATTTTCTTTCTTTTGTTAAACTTCCTTTTCCTATAGTGTTATTGTTTGTTTTTCATATTTGCAGCATGTACCTATGCAACATTACATGTACATATTTGCCACATGTAAAAATCAGTTGCTGGCTTACACTAAGAAAAATTATTTTCTGTGTGTGTAGTGTTGTTTCAAAAAACATTTTCAAATAGATACAACTCTTAAATTCTGACCTTCAGTAATTTTGGCCAGACCCAAACTTGCTTGCACCTTACTTATGGTTTGCTTTTTATTTAGGGATTTTCTCTGTCCATATTTGCAAATTTTTATCTTCCTTCAGTTAACTCCCGTTTTGTATGGTTTTTAAATTACAGAAAGTTTTTACAAATGAAAGTTAGAAAGCATTGCAAAATAACATGAAATTATTTTAAGAAATAAGTGATGAATTAAAACCATGCAGTATCAATCTATATTTTCCAGAGTACACTGGGCACAAAAGTCCCAATGCAGTAGCAAGTCTACTTTTTGGTGCTGTTGCTGGCATGCTTGGTCAGTCTTCCTCATATCCTCTTGATATTGTAAGGCGGCGAATGCAAACAAGTCCATACCATGAGTCAAAGTACAAAACAATCCTGGGAACTCTTACTACAATTTACAGGTATAATTATTAAAAAATGAAATGTATCCACCATAGTTTAATGATATAGGGTCTTTATTTTATCTCACAACTCATATCTGAGAGCACCTGCTCTTGAGGTTATTTGCTAACCATATGTCTTTGCCACCAGTCTAGACACAGCCGTGGTTGGCCCATCAGGATGGTAGAGGAGGGGAGTGAGAGATAGGTCATAAGACTCATGAGAGTCAAGTACATGGCTCAATTCCAAATGTTTTTGGTTGAGCAAGACCGGGCAGAGTGGGGTGGAGTAGGCTGAGACATGAGCGAGCAAACAAAACGTCTGTTTCTGCAATTCTGTCCTGTATGCTCTTAGAAACAAAACTGATATTGAAAATGTGGAGGAAAGTTATGACTAATTTATCAATTTGTTTACCTCAACATAACTATTATTATTATTATTATTATTATTATTATTATTATTATTATTATTATTATTATTATTATTTATTATTATTATTTATTATTATTTATTATTATTATTATTATTATTATTATTAATTATTATTATTATTATTACTATTATTATTAATAATAGTTGGAATACCTATTGGTGTTATTCATATTACAATGAAACCAGGTTTAATTTTTCTGATTTTACATTTATTAGTATGTTTTGTTAAACTGAACATTTTACCTTTACAGGCACTTGAAATGGTCACAATTTATTTTATGTCCATAAAAACCATAAAAGAAACCTGAAAGTTGGTCAAAAATCAGAATTTCAATTTAAAAGTTACAGTTGACTGTTAATCAAAACCTGACCAATCAGAAGAATGGAACTATATATCACTGAAATGTAAATTACCTAAATCGGTCTTCCAACTATTTATAAGTATATCAAAGGTTTTCAGGATTTTATCTTTTGCTACAATAATTATAATTTAATGAAAGCCAACTCAAAGAGAAATTAGAAAGATATCTTGTGAATAATATTATTGGGCACATAACTGCTAGAGTGTCACTCAAAGTGAAAGGGATGCCCAAGGTATTTCACAAGGTTGCAAAATTGCTACAACAAGAGCAGGTGCTCCCAGTAATGCGTTGCGAGATAAAATAAAGATTGTATAGATTAGATTAATATTTAAAATGTGTACCTTTTTTCTTCTTTTTTTTTTTTTCCTTTTAGGGAAGAAGGCATACGGCGTGGCTTTTTCAAAGGGCTGAGTATGAATTGGGTGAAAGGACCAGTGGCTGTGGGCATTAGTTTTGCTACTTATGACAAGATTCGTGATATTTTGCATCGTGTAGTGTTGATTGGACACTACTAGTTTGTGCCTACTTAGCTTTTCTATGGGTAACACCCATCAGAGTTGTGTGATAGTGTTTATTTAGAAAACGTCTGTCAATGAAAATGAAAAAGAGCAGAAGGGACAATTTTTACTGATTAAGTTGTGACACTTTCAAAGGTCTGTTTTAGTAGCTACTCTATATGAAAGTTGTAAAGATAAATTTGGGCAGAACATGTGTTCAGCTTCTTTTTTGGATTATGTTCAATTCATTATCAATTGCTGAATTAAACAATCAACCTATTTGTTGTATTGTTGTCTTGTCCAAAATGACAATTAAATGACTTTTGATTTTCAGAAGCAAAAAGAAATAGAATTTGCAGTTGTTGTTAAAGTTCACCTTTTAGTAGGGAAGTAGAATTTCAATTCCCTTCAGAATTTTATAATTTGAACTTTGGGTGGTTTCCAATATTTTTTAAGTAGTAGATTTCATGAATTGTTTGTGAATTTAAAGAAAAGGTTTTTATTTGGTATTTATTCCATAAATATCACTTGCAGCAACCTTTGTTAGTCACAAAATCATGTGTTATTATTCAGGTGATTTATAATGTGAAACATTAAATGATGAAATTTCTTTGTGTATGGTATTTTGATATGTCCACATAAGTCCAAATTTATCTCATAACAAATTGATCCAATATATCAAATTATGAAATGGTGCTGATCAAATGGAGAAATTAAATATGATTGTGCAGTGTTTTTTCTATTTGTACGTATTTATAACAGTTTTTAATTGTTCGTAGGATACATATAACAATAGTTATAAAATAAAACTATACTCATTGATTTATGAATTAAAATTAAGAAATAAATTTCTATAAATTTTTCTATTTACACAATAAATTCAATATCACTGTGTATATATTTTATTTCAAATACGGCATAATTGGTTCCCATTTGATTATTTTTTTCCATACTGATTGAAAGTTCAATGAAAATATAAACAAGTATTTTGAACAAGTGTGTAAATAAGAATTTGTTGAAATGCAGTGTCTAGATCACCAAAACTTATTTCATGTTCTGACAAGGACATAATGTTCTTGACTCATTCATTGATCAGCTGTAGTGTATTGGTGAATGACTGTTTTAGAAAAATTGTGTTTCTTTTTTGTGACATTGTTACAGTACATCTAAAATAATGTTTAACATTTGACATTGCTCTGGCCCTTCATTTAGAAAAAATACCTAATGTGCCAATTTCTAATTTTTAAGTTTATAAATGGGATGTGAATTGAAGAATAGGGGAATGCTGTTTCTTAAAAAAATATGTTCCTCTTAAATACAACTCAAAGAAATGGCATTTATCTTCATTATAATATTCCTTTTATATAATATACTTTGGATTCTGCCCTAATCATAAAAACTAATTATTACATGAATTTATTTAATACTGGTAATACATAGATGATTTTCTTTAGGGCATTTGCATGAATAGAGCTGAAATTAAGAGAAAGTTTAATTTTCAGTAAAACTTGTGTGTTCTAGTCAGCAAATTGTTTACTTTATGGAGGTGAAAATTCAAAATTATTGCATAAAGGAAAATAATATGAAGCTGATGATTTTTTTGGGTTTAATGATAGTAAGGCATTTTGTTAATTTACTTCATTATCTCATGACTGACCAACCTTGCTGATTTCAGTACCTCTGCAAGATGTCTTTCTAAAGGAACTATGAAACATTGAATATAAAATTAGAAGTGAAATATATATTTTATTTGTTTTAAGCAGAAATTTTGCACTTCACCTTGTATAATTTTAAAAGTTGGGATTTTTCTTCTCTATTGAAGTAGTATTCAATTCTCATCCCCATTTTGTAAACCTTATGAGGTATGAATTCTTATTGAATCGAGGGGAAAAGTTAGTATGATTTTTATTTTGTGTGTTCTGTCCTGAAGTTGTCTGACATTCTAAACATTTCTCTTGCTATTGTAAATTCCACTTGAAATACACATTTAGTTGAATAATTTTCAAGGTATCAAATTGTACATATTACGACAGAATTTAAAAATAGCTCATTACAGGGTTAAGTAGCAGAAGTTGCTACATGCACACAATGTGTTCTTTGAACTTTGTATTTTGTGAGAAGTATAGAAATGAATGACTGATGTACTATATTTCTGTAAACATAGTAAACAAATGTTTATATCTGATTTTGTTTCTGTAATTAGTTGCTTTTATTTTGTTAGAAAAGTGATGTTATTACATATTTTATTAAATATTTTATATATGTATGGAAATATTTATTGATGTTGCTTACTGTTTACAAGTCTCTCACTATACTTAGATCTTGTAAATATTTTTGTTTGACAAAATATTTTTTTCATGTAGGTAGTTCAAAATACATTTCTTTTCATGTGCGTGTTTGTGTTAGTATGTCTTTAATCTGAGAAAGTAAATGTTTATATTTGTCCCCCTCAAGAAGAATATAAGTTGTTGAGAAGGGACGGAGTACAATTGATCACTTTTCAAAATAAATTATTTCTATAATTTTATTAAAAAAATAGTCTTTGAAAGTTACCAGAAATATGCTCAAATTATTCTTGTGGTACTTGATTTTTCCACATATTATGTAAGATTACTACATCATAATAAAAATATAAATTTCAATTAATGCCTTATAATTGCTCATTTTCTATTTTACAAACTAATAATAATAGCTGAGGAATTGATTTTTGCCATGTATTGTTTCCAAACTTCAAGGAAAATTTGAAGTTTTGAAACCTATCACAACTAGAACAGGGATGAATTTTCAATGGAAAATACTGTTGAGTAACATGGAAACAAGTTAAAACTGCACAAGTGAAAGAAATGTACGCATATAATATATATGTAGATGTGAATAATATGTACAAGATATGAGGGCTTCCTTCCATCCATCCCAGCTCATTGATGATTGAACTCATGCTTGACATGCTTGACATGTGCTTATTTATGTATTTTTGCTCTTCTCCAATACATATCTTTTTGAGTACCACACTACGTACTGGAGGAAACAAAAAGTAAACATGAACCTTAAAATGTATGATTTCTCATGCATCTTAATAGTTGCTTCACTGGGCTTGATGTCACCTACAACACAACTAGTATCACCATTGAAGAAAGAGACTCTCCTTTGTGTTATAGGAATTTTGAATAATATACAATGTTTCAATTATTGAACATTAAGATACTTCTGACTTTTGCGGTTTCAGGAAGAAAGATTGATTAATGAAGGTTTTCTCTGTGTTTAGTGTAATTCGTAAGCTGAGATGACCCATGGAGATCTGTCCTTTTGATCCCCACCTAGCAATGCCATTGAATTTCAGGTCGATTTTGTACCAAAGAAAAAATTGAAAATATGTTGAGGTAGTCTTCATAGACAATTTGTCTAAAGACATCTGCATGCAGTAGCTGTTTAAGGAATGTTCACATTTAACTCTTTGTAAGTTAATGTTATGTATCAGTATTATTTGTAATAGTTTCTGGTTCTTGTGAAAATGTTTGGAAAAATGCCTTTTGTTTAAATTTTTGAAAACTGACAATAATTGTGTGGATGACTTCTATTTGACCACTCTTGGAACATAATCCATGCGTTTAATTAAGTTCCTCATGCATTCCTTTTAACGTAAAGGCAATCTATGACAAGCCCACTGATATTAAATGAGTCATTAATTGTTTCTCATTCGCAAACCTGAGTTAATATCTTTTATTGAAATAATTAAATGCTTCATGTAATATCTATACAATTTCATTGAAAAATATTTGCTTGAGGAATCCCTATTTGTTTTTCTATATTTTCATTGCACAAACAATTTTGAATATATTAACATGTATTTATATTGATCAAAAGTAGTCTAGTTCGTAATTTTTTAAAGTTACATATGCATGCATGATCAGTTTCATTAAAATCATTGTAAATCATCTTTAAAAAAATTGAAATTGAGACATTGAGGCAAAAATTTGGGGTTACTCTTTCAAATTACTTTTTAAAAAAAGATGATGAAGATTACTCTAAGAAGGTACTGTAATGCTAATTGTAACTTAATCATTGACTTTACTTTCTTATCTAGTTTGTTGTATATTCAAATTTTTAATGCAGTATTTTTATTTGTTAATTTTCAAAACCATTTTTCACTTTTGCAGAAAATAAATAAAACATGTTGTTGTTGTTGTTGTTGTTTTTGCCATTAAATTATTACTGTTGTTTACAGAGAAGCGTTTTTGAATGAAAAATCTGATTATCCTTACAAAAGAGAACATGGACAATATTTGAATATGCACAGTATGCTACTCATCATTTTTTAAATGTTTGCGAGTTACATACAATAATTACTGCACATAATGTGAATTATAATTTCTTGATTTTTTTCTGATCTTTACTCTTGAAATTCTTTTTCATTATTTTTCAGTCATCTTTACTTCTTGTCTTATTGCCATCATAGATTTGATTCTCCTGTTCAGTATTTTCAGTATAATTTTGTGACTATATTTTCCCTCTTTGAGTGTATTCAAGGTAAACGCAATGAACCTGTCAATATTTATTTTATGTTGACAGGTTCTTATTTTATTTTGTGTTGACTTCTCATGTTCTTTTAATTGTACTTCTTACTTTCTTTCCTTCATGCATTTCTTAGCCTTTGCTATCATATTTGCACAGGGTATGTTGTTCGTTGAGGAACTTAATATTTTGTTACAAAAATATACAATTTGCCAGGTATGCAACAATAATTGCTCTTTACAAACATATTTTTTGGCTGAAGTTGGGGTATCTATGTGGCATGCATACTTCATTTGTTTCAATCTGTTGCCAAACTCGCAAATAAGTTTTCATAAATTGATTTGCCAACGAAATGGCGATTGAGGAGCAACACAACAATGGCAATAAATTGGGTGAGGTTAGTAGAAAGAAGATAAGATATAGACCATCATGCTATTACCTACCAAGGAACGTAGTACCAAATGTTTATTATTATTTAGTTCCTTATAAAAATGTTTTGGATGAACATGATGATTATGTCAATTTCAGAGGCCACAGTCTCTGTGTTTCATTGGAAATGAGTTGAACAGACTAAAGGATGTTTTATGTTAAATTCTTAGGCCGTAGGCTGGAACCTCATCATGAAATTGGACATGCTTAGCGAAATTACTGCATTTTAATAGCAGTTTATGTAATTAAAGTATGATTTGTTAAGGTAATGCCTTTCTGCTTTAGGGATATCCATAGTAAATGCTTACAAAATTACACAATTTCTGTTATGTTGACTACACATCATTTTTAAAATCCATGTTGTTGGTTCTATGACAGAGGATGAACAAAAATGGTATCCATTCTCAGTAAGTAAACTATATCCAAATATTTTCTTTAATACAAAATCAATTATATACTTCACATAATTGGCGAAAACAGCATTATCTGCAGCTTACTAGTGCACAACACAGATAAAGACACTATTAAATACAAAATGTGTATACAGCAATTGTTACAAAATTTGTTGCAAGAGTACTTTAGGAATTACAATTTAGTCAAAAGCAAAACAACTTCAAATTTGAACTTTGAAGAGAGAAGTAAGATTAAAAACACAAAATTTTCTTAGAATTTTCTTACAATTATTAACAATTTTCTTAAATGATGTTTTTAAAGATATGTTTAATATGTTTTATTTTTAGAATTGCATACAAAATGTATAAATAGTATATAATGATATTCCTACCAAGATAAACTTAGAGAAAAATCAGTTATATTAAATTGCATTCAACCTAAACTTTGAATTTTAGATCCTTTTGTATTTGTGTAATTGTTTAGTTTTGGGTTTTATTTAGTTTTTAAATTAAGTATTTTCAAATAATGAATTAATGTTTTGAATATAATAAGTCTAGTTTAAGTTTAAATGTTGAATTCTATATTTAACAATTCATTTTACTGTGAAAATAACTCTAAGTAGAAGTTATTTTAATTATAATTGAAAGAAATGAAATGTCGTAAATAAGATAAAAACTATAATTAAATGTGAAGTTCTCTTAGTGTTGTAACAGTTGTCAGATCAATCATATAAACCCTTCAATGTAGAGCCTTGATTGGGTGGAGAAGCATTCCAATGTAGGAAAAGGAAAATTGGGCTATACTCATCACCGAGGTAGCAGGTAGCCAATTCACTGCACCCCTACAGCAACCCTCCATGTCCACACAGTGTTCTACCACTGAGAGGAAAATCCATTGTCAACGGGTACCCACAAATAGTGGTGAAAGGAGCTTGTCTCAAGACACATTCCATGTTGGATGCTGAAGTGTACTGTTAAACAAAACACTGCCAAATAATGGTTCTAAAAATAAATATTCAATAACCAAATTCATTTTCTAAAGAGTTTTTAAATTCTGGAACATTTTTTAGTAAATTTAATTTATTTTATTGTTTCAATGTAAATTTATGTAAAATTTTGAATTCTAGTCAATTTTTGAAGATTACATTGGTAGATTACAATAATGCAGAGAAAATAAAATAATTATTTAATTTTAACTGAAACCGTTTTTTGCATTGGAGATTAACTGCCATCAAATGTGTATTAAAATAATTTATATTGTTGTTTTTATTATTATATAAGGTTGCATTAGATTAATTTTATTTTTTAAGAAGATTCATCATCTTCAAAAATGATCCCAAAATTATGAAAAAATCATTTATAAAAATATTGTTATCATTGGATTCATATTAGCCACTGTTAACTAGGATCAGAAATTAACTTAAGATGATGAGATTCTCAATTACACTTTTGGATTATAAACTGGAAGACGAATTGCCATTATATTACCATCCTGGCTATTGTCTGTCATTTATTGTGAAGAATATGGAACTTTCTATTATTGTTTCAAATGTATGAAAATAATCATGACACAATTTCCATTTTTAAATGGGTTTAATTTTTTCTCTTAAAATGTTAACTGCAATAATTAAAAAAATTTATGGTGTTATGAAACAATTCTTCACTATTGTATTTGTAACTAGGAAGTTCAAAGGAAGTACCTTGATAGAACCAAAATAAGTGATTTTGAAAATTGTGTAGAAAATTAATGTTAGGAAAAAATATTACAATTACATGACAGGGTACAATTGTACCCTGTCAAATATAATAGTAAGGCACGAGATAAATCATGTTTCGGTCAAATCATTGTAACTTCAGACTGTAACAGACATAAGTGAAAAATATGGCTCATATCACCATAATATTTAACTAATCACAAAGGGGTCCGTTAATGTAATACATAAAACCTCTTTCTTGTGTGAAAACTGATTATATTCCCAAATCCTGTATTTGGACATGGCCTTTTAACTTCCAAGAAATTGTTATATTAAGTCATTGTCAATGCTGATACTTTTGTGGGCTGAACTTTGTATTGGGGTTAGAGCACTCTGTCATGTTTAATCTCCAATTTTCAAAACCTCTAGAATTATTTGTTTTTATTTTAATTTGTTCTTTGTGAAGAAAATGAAAATAAAATGTGAGTAACCAAATTAATTAGAAAATTAATGTTAGGAAAAGACAATTGTACCCTGTCAAATATAAAAAAGTAAGGCATGAGGTAGAACCAGATTAAATTTTTTGTAACCCATCAAAAACATCTGAGATTACTTCTGCAGAGAAATGATTAGTTACTTTTCCAATCAGGTGTGTGTGTGTGTGGTGTTTTTTTTTTTTTTTTTTTTTTCTTTCCCCTTCACAATTTTGGTAAAATGTTGAAATTTTAATAATATCTAATAGTTAAAAGAAGATCTCAGATGCAACTGTTTCTTCTGATATCGTGGTAATGTTTGATAATTGTTTTCAATAAGTATGAATCTGTATTGATCACAAAGCTCAGTTCTATAAATTTAAATTTGTTGTAAGTAAATTGAATTGAAACATTTTGAAATTGGCAACATAATAATGAAAGGTTACGGTGAAGCTTTTAATAGCTAAATAGTTAGTGTTGAGAAATATACTACCATAACATGAAGAGACTCTTACATAATTGAAAACAGAAGTGTTCATGCATTGCAGAAGTATGCCTTGACAAATTTATTCAGTTTATTAACCTTTATAGTATAATCTTTCAAATTTGAGTTTTACCCAATTAAAGAAAAACGTAATTACAGCAAAGAAACTTTATTTATGAAAGTAGAACATTCATGAAGTTTTACTTTAAATGTACATCAAAGAAAATCTCAATATGCAAATTAATAAAGAAGTGAAAGTATCAAAACTTAAATGTCTGATATCATTATAGGCAATAATATTATGTGGTTTGTATGAAAACTCAGACTGTGACTGACATAAGTTAAAAGGTTAATATAGATTTCAAAGTACAATTTAATATCATTTACTCTCTTACAATCAGGTAATGTAAGATTAAGCTTTTGTCTTCCAGATGTCTCAAAGCACACAAATGTACAAGGAAGATTTTAAAGAGTCCTGCCATTGTATATGGAATGTTTTCTTTGAAATTATTTGAATATTCATTGGAATATGCTCTTTGATTATTTACATGCTTTACACATTGCAGGTTTTACTGTAGTACATTAATATATTTCTCAAAACTCTATTTAGTGTTTATTAGTTGTTTTTTTTTTGTGTATTGCCCCTCTGCTTACAAATGATTTTGCCTCTTGGATTTTTTCCACCATTTGGAAGCTGGAGAATGAAGGTTAAGTCCAAAAATAAATGTACGTTTGTGTTTATACTCTATATCAATATAAATATACATGTACTTGCAGTGAACTTTTTAATTTGAACTCCTAGGGGAACTAAAATGCACAAATCAATCAACGAATGTATTTTCTTAGAAAATACAAGTTTAAGTAATTTATTTAGGTATGTCTAAGCAATACATTATATTACCTAAGTACATATTGGTTGTAGTATTAGCTGGGTCTATCATCTTTGTTTATGCTGTCTTAATATTAACCAAGAAATTCAGAAACAAAGTAAATTTGGTAACATTTGCAACTACCACAATTAAAGATTATTTAACATTTGCTGCAAGCCTTCCAAATGCATCATTGATGTTTACTTGAATGTACTTGAATGTATACATCGATTATTAATGCTTTTTGAAATAATAATTTCTAGGGAACAAATTCATGTTAATCAGTATTTCAAATTAATGTGACTATGGTGTGTGTGTGTGTGTGTGTGTGTGTGTGTGTTTGTATAAATTGTTGCATATTGTAATATTAATTTGAATGAAAAAAGTAGAAACAAGAAAGGGCTGAAATACAGACAAAGTAGAAAAGTTGTGCATTAAGAGTTGTTATAAAATGTAATAATCGTGTGGCATAAAACTTGAACAATAGAATCGATTTATATGCAGGGTTTGTAGCACATCTATACAGTAGGATCAGTTCCATCTTTAGTAATTTGTAATGTGAATTTATCTTCAAAATAAATTTTTTTCTGATGGTATTCGCTGCCAAGAAAAAGATTTGCTTTTTAACTAATCTGTTAGAAAGATATGACTAGGTAATAGCAACTCATAAGTGCTGATGTTCCAAATTGTTAGACTCTACAGTGTAAATCAAATAAAAATAAAATTTTTGATAAGCTATGTAAATCGGAGAAAATTTGTTTTTTTTACTATTTTCACCATGGAAACAAACTATGGTACTTAAAAATTGCATTCAGATTAAGTGCAAATGCCAAATAAAATAAAACCACAAAAAAAATTTTGAAAGTTAGCAAGAACTCTGAATAGTTAGTACTTTAAGGAAGTCACAGCAAGGTCTCGTACAAAATAGGGCCCAAGCATGTGCTACATGGCTACTTGAATAAATTGATTATGACTGTAATGGAATGCATTATGTTCTGTACCATTCTTTCAGAGTTCACAAAATGTTATGTTTTTTTATGGTTGTAGGTTGCTTTCAACTGAAACTCAGTACAGTAAAGTAATGCAAGTGCCTGTAATCTTCCTGTCGTAATATTGTGTTGAGATGCTGATGTTAATTGTTTATATAGTAATGAGAAAGAACAAAGAGACTGAAATAAGGTAGGGCCTATAAATTAATATTGCTAAATTATTAGAATAGAATAAAAACTGTAATCTTAGTTATTGTTAAAAAATAGTTTAAAAACATTAACATTCTTCTGTATAATTGGAAAAGAAAATGGATGAATTAATTCAAAAGTCACAGAAGTTCCATTTCTAATGTGGCACTAAATTGCACCTACGATGAGTGTTGAAAGGAAGACAAGTGTGAAATTGATGTGTGTGGGTCTGAGAAGTAAAGGTTCAGAAGATGTTCATATTCATTCCTGTATGTTTATATGGTCACCTAGTAGACAGTATGTGTGATATATTTTCATAAAATGGAAATTTGGTGTAGTGGATATATGATATAATTGAAACAACACTGAAGTAAATCCTCCTCCTTACCTTCATGTTTCAATTAGAAGTAATTAAGGATAAAGATAGTAGGGAAAGAACTATTCAGAAAAAGTGCAATTTATTGGACAATACATTGTTATTAACAACTTCTTGATGTGCTGGTAATTGTCATTTCACCCTAGAAATGTATTTAAAAGAAAATTGTCGTATTGGACTAAGTAGAAATGTCTGTCTCTTGCATATGTGCGTAAAAATAAATATGGAATAAAAATGTTAAACAAAGCCATTTACGTTTTTATATATGTGTGATATGGAAGTTCAAAAAAGAAATTGTATTTATTTCCTTGACATGCAGAACTTTACCGCTGTTCAAGAGAAAGGAACTCTTATTTAACTCCTGCACACTGTAGCCTCAATGCAAGTTTAAAATACCAATTACAAAAGACTGTGATTATGGGATCGCATTTTGGGAAGGAACCACTGGGATTCATCTCAGGATCCAGAGGTGAAACATTACAGACTTAAGACTGCAGAACATGGATTAATACAAAGAATCCATGATAAAAGCAACAGTGACCTCGGCAGTACGGGTGATCAGGTACTACAATGCTAGAATAATAGATTGGATGCAAGCAGAATTGGATCGGTGAACAAGAATACTAATGGCTGCTCATTGTGTTCTCCATAAGTGCAGCAATGTCGATGGACTGTCCCACAAATAGGGAGACCAATAATACAGTCAATTTGTGATCAAAAGGGCCCCTGGCGGGAAAGTTTTGGGGTAGTTTTGATTTCGTCCTATCTATATGTTTTTTGGGGTGCTGAATCCGAATCTGAGGTTTGCTAACACAATTTCGTGACGCAACATGGAAAAAAATGTTTAAAAAAATCCCATTTGTTGGCTTTTTTTGGGGGGGGGCTTAAAACTCGGAAACAATAAACTTTTCGTAAATAACCTTGGTATTCAAAATGAAAGTACATAAAATTTCCTACAAATTTTACTATTTACGTTTTTTCTCCGACGGACCGTTTGGGCTCAAGCGTTAGTTGAAAATTGGCGTATTTCGGCTGCCTCTGATGAAAAAATGAAAAATGAAATCTGAAAAAATGAAATTTTGCCAAAAAATGAGATTTTTTACCCTTTTTCGCATTTTTTTCAATGTTGCGTCACGAAATTTTGTTAGCAAACTGTTATGGTTAAATAAACACTTGTTTATTTAATAAAAGTTTTATTTAAGAAAACGAGCACATGGTTTGTACTGCACCGTTACAGAGTACTCTGTACAGGGCACTTATGTCACAGAGTAGTCATTTTAGTCTATGGTACAGAGCTTACAGAGTAGTGCGCAGTGTGGCAACTGCATCTAGCGGTCACTTGCTAAACTAACATACAACACAAACCCCAGATTCGGATTCAGCACCCCAAAAAACGTGTAGATAGGAAGAAATCAAAACTACCTCAAAACTTTCCTGGTAGAAACACAATTTGACTGGACTACAAGGGCTTCAAACAAAAGGGAAGCAAACATTGCAGAGTAGTACATACAAAGTCCAAGAGAGATATGGCTCGTCGAAGTACATTAGGAAGATATCATTTAGCAGCGGATTCCAGAATGGTCCAGAAGAAAGTCAAAATTAGAGGTGCTACAAAGCACATACTTTCTCACATTATTTCTAAATGTACAATTTTGGAAAATTCAGAGTTCAACAAAAATGAGACCTGGCCCACTCTTTGAAGGTCTCTTGTTCTATATTCAGAAAAAAAATTGGAACGGTTTTTGAGAAATTTGTTTTTCATAAATTGCATTAATTTCAAGTACAAATTCCGCAAAAACGACTAGTTGTTTTAATTGTGCATGACCTGTTTTAAAGAGCTAATTTCTTTAAAACAGATTTTGTCAAAGACAAAAATGTCTCCAACTTCCTAGTTTCAAAATGTTAACTTTTTGCAATTTTCGAAAATGGAGAGTTCACCGGAAATGTGACTAACACGAATTTTTTTTACGTTTTATGCATTTTAAAAAATGCGTATATTTCACTCAAAATTACGCGAAAACGAAGAAAAATTACACACGAAGAGATCATTTATAGAAAAAATTTTGAGCCGATTTGGAGAAAATAATTGTTTAAAATTTTAAAAAATGCCTACATTTTACATAAAATTACGCAAAAACGATTTACATTTTCGAAAAATCGACCTTATTTCAAGAACTGCCTTTAATGAACAGTTTTATTTCATTAAGGAGAAAATATCTATCTTCAATATGGTCATTGTAGGAAGACGCCGAAAAAATTTGAAATTTGAGAGTTGACGAAAAATCCAGGATTTCAATAAAATGAGATCTGCACCTGGCTCTCGCCTTCCAGTCTTGACAGCTCTATCTAGAGGAGCCACAGTAGTCCTTGTTGGTTAGAGTGAGAGTCCCTGTAGACTCTAGGAGGAAAATACCCAGCGACGTATCGAAAAACCTGAACATTCTAGTTTAGCATACAAACTGAAGTGCTAGAGACCCCGCTTCTTCACTAGAACCCGAATCCAGAGGAGTAATAACGAGCCCAAGTGCAGCGAATTCGGTTATATTATTATTATTATTATTATTATTATTATTATTATTATTATTATTATTATTATTATTATTATTATTATTATTATTATTATTAAATTTAATAATTATTATTAATTATTATTATTATTTAATAGGCCATCTGGGACCATGCTACTCGTTACTCTCCGAGGTCCAGTCATATTTCATCCTGGAGAGATTAACGTGTCTTTACTCGCAATTAGGGCCAGGGCCGGCGAAATAAAATTTTCTGGCGTATGGAGTAAATTAGAATTAGGGGGGTATAGGGTGAAGAGAGAGAATTCAAAATACACATTTTTAACACACACGCACGCGCCCACACACACACACGCACACGCATGCACACACACACGCACGCACGCACCCACACACACACGCGCGCACACACACACCACACACCGCACGCGCACACACACACACCACACAGCACACGCGCACGCACACACACACACACACACACACACACACACACACATACACACACACCCCTTATATTTTTTAAGTTTACAATAACATTTACGTGCCGTTTACAAAACTTATTTCAATATCTAATAAACTAGTTTAATACAAATGTTGCTTTTCGTACTTTGTTTTTATTTATAAAATCATTAATTAATTTTGTCATATCTAATGCTTTCGCTGCTTCTTGATGAATGTTCAAAAGAGCTAATGAGCTTAAACGTTTTTGCACCATTGTTGTTCGAAGATAAATTTTTAACCGTCGCATTGCTGAAAACGACCTTTCGCAAGTAGCCTACATGATGAATTCAGCACTAGTAAAAACTTTACAAACTTCTCGTTCATAGCACAAATGTAGAACCGAAGATTCTTTCGAAATTTTATAATATCGCGGAGTGAAGTAATTGCATAATTTTGTTTCGATGCTATATTTAAAATACATGTCACGATGAAGTATAAGCTTACTTCGATCTAAGTTAAATTCTTCTTCGTCATTGTGATTATAAAACTCTACAATAGCATCTACCATAAACAATGAAATTATAAGACATTCATATAAATACATATTTTAATATTTATACTATAACATGAATAAGATATTTTACCTGGTTGGGCAAAATGGAGATATAGTAGGACTCGTTTCTGATTGCAAATCTTTGAAGATTGCTAATCGCTTTGGCGAATTAAGAAATTTACTAGTTCTTTGAAGGTACCAATAAAGTTTCTTGTACTATAGACATCTTCCATTGCATCTTGTACAACAAGGTTAAGGGTGTGTGCTGTGCAATGTACAAATAAAGCTCGAGGTTCTTTTTCAATTATAAGACTTTTCAAACCAGAAATTTTGCCGCTCATGTTAGATGCCCCATTGTAACATTGTCCTAGTAAATGATTGAAACTTAAGTCAAATCGCATAAATATGTCTTCAATGATTTTCAATAAAGCTTTTGATATGTGTCTGATGAAAACCAAAAATCTCTTGAATCTACTATTAACGAAAACAGCTTTGCGGACTTTATAAGTTGTAATTTTGTCTTAGGATCTCATTTGACATGCATTCCAATATTTCATTAATAATATCATGATGCAACCACGTACTTTGTGATCTAGTTAACCAAGTGGCGAGTTCCACCGAATCGTTGCTTCTTGTTTGTAAAAATTGTATGAGGTTTGATTGTTCGTCATTGCCATTTCCGCGTAACGTTAAACCTTGTCTTGCTAATAAATTTACAGTGCTAAATATTTTTTCCAAAGCAGTTTGATTGTCTATCATTTCTTTTTGTTTTTGATCAGATAATCGTTCACAAACACTTTTATTTTTTGAACTGCATATTGCTTGTGCACAAGATAAATGTAATTCTCCAGATTCGTGTTTCTTGAAAGCAATGACTGCATTTTTCCAACAATTGAAGCCATCTTCAACGAACGCTTTTAAAGATACCTGGCAGCTAGAACTTGAAGGAATTGGCAACTGCTTTTCTTTAGCTTCAATGCAAATTGTACGTATAGCTTTCATTTCCGGGTTAAGTGTCAACTACTTATAAGTATTTTGCCAACGTTTAAAAGCAGCAGGTTCTTTCTCTCCTGAAAATTAACGTAAAAATAAATATTTTAAATAAAATATAAATAATACTACCGTATTATAGGCAATTCAAAAAATGTATATACAACTGAATGCAAATGAAATTAAAAGTTGTATTGGAATTCAAAAATTAAAAAAGTAATTAATATAATTAAAATTTTCTCTATTTATATTTTATATAGAATTTAAAAATAATAATTTTTAAATGAAAATGTACCTGGAGTAGAATGGCTTTGAGTTTTCGTTGCAGTATTTTCTACCTTATTTATTGTGCTGGATGATCATGATGACATCTGATGACAAAGTAGATGTATCCTAAATTAAATTAAATAAATATATATACAAAATATAAATGTTTTTAACAAAACTATTGGTATATATTTATGAAAATGCTAATACTTACGTTAGAATTTGTTGAAAAAAAGTTAAAATGGTTCCTTGTTTCTTTCTTTTACTCATATTGATTGCGTAAATTGAAATTGAAGATAATGAAAGTGTACAATTAAAAATCGTTAAGTTTTGACATAAATCTGAAGCACAGACGTGAAATCATCTGTGTACTATGCCTGAATAAAATGAGTTCGCTATTCGAATGTTCGCTATGCCCAAGACAGACGGGCATAGCCCGTTATTTTTTTTATATCAGAAATGTAACAGTTACATTTTCGATTGATTCGTAAACATTAACAATCATATATTGCAGCGACACAGCATTTAGTTTGAAATATTATATTTGATTTCCGGAATTATTCATGGACTTTTGCACATAACTTAAATAAAGAGATTTAATCATAGTTAAATTGTAATAATATTTATAATTAGTCTATTTTCAAATCACAATAATTTTTATTATTGCTTCAAAAAATTTATTTTTTGTCTGTTTTTCAAAAACATAATATTTATTTTCAATACTTTTGAAGTATGGAATTCCATACGCAGATATATTCGGGGTATGGGATGCTCCATACACTCCAGACTATCAGCGCCGACTATGATTAGGGCCAGCCATTTCGACAGTACCCATTGTTCAAAGAACGTTAACCTTGAGTCTTAAGCTATGAAGTACGTCTTCAAAATCTGACTAATCTATTTTCATCAATATAATGAGGGATGAAGGGACAATCACAAATACATTCATGCCTAAGTAGGGCTCGAACCCGCAGCCTCAACGCAGACGCCGCCTCCCCCAACCGCCTGTGCCATGGAGGCAAGCTATTATTATTATTATTATTATTATTATTATTATTATTATTATTATTATTATTATTATTATTATTATTATTATTATTATTATTATTATTATTATGCGGGGGAAATCCTTCATTGAGACCGGTAAAGCAAGTACTGTCGGACTCCTTGGCTTGATCGACCGACTAAAACCTCCTCCGATCGCCTTTACCCGTATAGCGTGTGGATCCGTCTGGTGAGACATTACATCTCTCGTGAAATTGGGTGTGAGCAAGTGCTTTATCTGCTACCAATCATGGTCTTCTGTTTGAGAATATGCTTTATGAAATCTCTCATTGTGTTCCAGTTTTCTGGAGATTGCAGCATTGTATCGATTGTATTTCTAGGGCTTAATTCCACTCGCAGTTTGTCGTAGCATTTAGATCTAGCTTTCTCCCAGGCTTTGCAATTATATACAGAATGCATAGCGTCGTCTTCTTTTTTGTGGCATACAGAACATATCGGGCTTTCAGCGATTTTGAACCTATTTTCAAGCATTCATGTCCTGAAAGGGCTTGCGACAAATAGTAATTCATTGGCCCGTGTTTTCTACTTATCTATTCTCTGATGTTGGGAATAAGACTGTAAGTCCATCTTCCTTTTTCCTCCAAGTTCCATCAGCGTTGCTATTTATACATAAGATCACTTCATAGCTCCGCTTTGATTTCATTTATCTGCTTTGTCAGTGGACGCATTTGTTGATTAGCCGCTTTCAGCCTTAGGTACGGTGCTTCCCTTTCTTGAGCTAAAAGGACGATGGGGGTGTACTGGTCAGAACTAAGGCTGCATTGTCCGATACAATACGATATTCCGAAATTATCCTCAGTGCAATCCTTCTATGAATTTGAGAATATTTGCATCTTATGGACTCTTTCTTTTAGAGCGGGGTCGCTCAACCATTTGCTCCGAGGAGGAGCCGCCGTTTTCTCTCTCTTTCAGTGCATCAGCTCCGCAAAGAGAGAGCAGATTGTCATCGAATATCGATCGGCGGCATGCGGTGCAGTGGGTCGCGTCTTATTTCTACGGGATGTATATTCCATTGCTGGGATTGAACATGTCTTACTGCTCTGGAAAAGGATATTAAGACAGAAAATACAGATCATCAATAAACAGACATTTATTGGATATTTAAAATATATAAATATATTTGTGTGATTTGAAAATTAAAAGACAATTTGGAATGCAGCATGGAAAGAAAGGTATCTTTTTGCAGATTGCGCCAGCTATGCCAAATGTTTAGTTGCAAAAAAGTGCTCAATCACATAAAGAAATTTAATTGCAGCGATATTACATAGTTTATCATGCTGCTGAATATGAAAAGTATTATAAATGTTACTAAATAAACTAGTCATGGAAATTCTAAAAGTAAAGGAAATTAAAATTAAGCTAATTGCAAAATCAAATACTTTTCTTAAACCTTTTAAGCGATTTTTCCCGCAATATACTTTGTATGTTTGGAACAGATGACTTGGTGCTGTTGAGCCATAAAACGCATTTCAGATTGTGATCGGTAATGGTACTTCTCATTCGAGATTTACATTCGAAAACAACATAACATCAAAATTCATCCTTAACTTACTTCTTGAGAGGCATTGTTTTTCAGAGCACTGAAAACTTCCTTTCGTTCTTCTTCAGCGTACTTGTCATATTCAGCAACTTCATTAACTGTACAATGTCGTTGCATATGAAACTTCATGTGATTGAGCACTTTTTTGCAAATCAAACATTTGGCATTGATGCCGTCATCAGCGAAAATGTACTTTTCTTCCACGCTGCATTGAAAATTGTCGGTGTTGACGCTCTGGTCTGCGTAGTGCTCGCGTCGACGCACAGAGGAGTATTTCACCGTAAAAGTGGGCCAAAAATATTTTGTCGTTAATATCGATGGGAACTGATTTCCCATGGAATTTAAATACATTATAGATGATAAATTTACAAATACAATATGATATAAACATATTTTCACGTGAGAAGTTATCTTTGTACTACGAGTACATTTTATTTCAATTTTATTACAAATCTTTCCGGACAGAGAAAATCTTCATTGGCATCAAGAAATGCTCCGAACTTAATTGTTATTATAAATAATAATTAAAATAAAAATCTCACTAAATATAATTTATTTCATAAATTTTAGTTTTAATACGCAGTTGAAATTAAAGATACAAAATAATAAAAGAAATAACCATTAATGAATAAATATAAAATTGTAAAAGTAAAAAAAATGAAATTTGATGAGCAATCAGAGTCGACATTTCTGTGGAGACAGACTAATCCGAGAACAGGAAAGGACGGTCATCGACGCCGGAGGTGCAAGGAGTCCTTTCACATGACGTCAAAACTGAGACGGACGAGACGGATTAAAATGCCTCGCTTCAGGCACGTGCCTTAGAAAACAAAGGTCTGAATATTTCTTCTATACAATGATATTTGAACACAGTCACTTGGTCGGAACTTCTGTGAATTATGTTTGCAGACTTACGCGTTTCATTTTTAAACGTGAAAACGCGTCAGAACATATATTTCCAGTTTTGGTACCTTTCTTTATTGAATTGGAACTTTCTAAAAATTGAAAGTTCTGTATTTTCTGAAGGTAAAGTGTTAAAATAACGTTTATGTACTTTCAGAGTCTTAACATTGTGTGGTCTAACAAACTCCGCATATTTATTTCAGTTATAGACTATTTCAGTTAGAGACTATACTGAGCATCACAAGAAAAGTAACTTTAATTTTAACAATGCTACATAATGCATTATTTACCATTTGGACTGTATAAATGAGTATAAACAACCTGTAACAACTATTGTACTACAGCTTCCGGGTCAATGACCCCCATCTCGATCAGGTTTTTCGTCCAGTTTCCCTGATCCATTGAGCAAATGCTGAGATGGCCCCTTGTTTTGCTTCTGGACATAAATGTAACTTCATTTTCTGTGCACGTCTTCTAGAATTCAGTGGGAAATACAATTATTCAAATTATCGTTTCCATGTTGTCGCGGCAGGAAGTAACAAGAGCCAAAATTTATTGCTTATTTACCTTTGAAAATAGATTTTATTACATGGGAGTTTTTTTGTTTTTTTTCTCCCTTTCAAAATTCAAAATTTAAGTAGTATATGACTTAGTGTAGGGATCACAGAATTTTGAAAATGTGCACACAATTCACTTTTCCCCATAGCACGTCATACGCAGTTTTTAATTGTTTTTTTACGTAAAATAAATAAATAAATAAAATAAAAGTTCCTGTCTCAGTTACCATGTAAGAATTTGGCTTGAAATAACGCTGGACTTTCTCTTTTCTGAAACAATGAATATCACAGGTACTTATTTTTGCTTGCAAAACTAATTAAATCGTAGTGCATTCGTGTTAAATTAGCTTCCACAAATACGTAGAGCTCTCCAACCGTACATAGTTGTTTTTGTAGTTCTTGCTTGGGACTGGTTAGAGTTTTATAAACCTTCGATACTCTCTCTGTTCGGAGATTTATTTATTTCAAAACTGCTACCACATTGTTTTTTGAGATTAAGCAGCTTCGAGATTCATTTTTGCAGCGTACATCAATGCGTTATTTCGTATTTGCTGCTCCAGTCCTTCGGTCCAACGCCGCTGACTGTGGTCATCTTTCGATGGTGGCCCCTTCTAACGTTTTGACATTGTTAATTTTCCAGTTTCATTTAGCCAACTTCCCTTATTTATTAGAAATCTATCTTCGAAGTAATTTGATGCTCTCCCCTCTTGTTTAAATTCGCTTTTAAAGTGTCGCAATTCTTCAAAACACTGACTTTGACTAACACTTACAAAAAACCTATAAACAATGTTGCATACGATCTATCTTTTCACCAAAATATTTATAACTATCTGTAATTACATTAATTAGTTCTTTCGTAGTCAAATTCTTGATATTTTCTTCTGATTCTGCAAAAGAAAATATTACTTCCCGCAATTTCTTAATCAACCTGGTGCCACCGACCTTACAATAAAAATTTATAACAAATGTTAGTGGATTTATGTGGATTACCTGACTCATGTTCCAAATATCTTCTAGAATTGTTTATCAATTGGTATAAACTTTATGGCTCGACCCCGTCCGGCAGTTCAACTAAAATGCTAATGTTTGGTAAAAAATACTTGAAATTACCTTACTTTACAGGTAAATGTGAAATATTCAATAACATTAGTAATTATCGATATCTGAGAAAAATTTTATCCTAAAGTAATAGTGCATACATTTTACATCAATATCCATTATCAATGCAATAGTTCAGAAAACACAAAAATCATACAAACGCGTTTTTAAAACCACTCACTTGAGACGCGCGCTAGACAAGCTACACTGATACGCACCACGGCTGGAAGCAGACCGATGATAACAGCCGTTAGCCTTTCCCAAGAGGCAAAATATTGCACAACACGATGCTACAAACCTTTCACTTCATACTGGAAATGCTAAATATTTCCTCAGTTCAAATTTGGTTTTTCGACTTATGGCCAGGTTTTGGCACCAAATACCCCACTGTGCGACGTCCATGTTTCCGCTACTGGAGCTCTCGGGATACTGTCATAGAGGTTATTGCGAGCCGGGCAACGCTCGGGCTCCGGTGACTTGCTTTCGGTAGCCAACACGGCTCCGCGCTGCCGATTCGCTCTGCTTGAGCAGCCCTGATTTAGATCATCAGCCCACAATGAGGCAGCATACAATATTCTCGAGTGTACTGCGCCAGATATCAATATTCGTTTACTTTCGCTGGGTCCTTCTGAGTTCAGAATAAGTCTGGAGAGTCTTTGCTGCTCTGTCTGCTATTATTATGATATGGGGTCCAAAGCTTAATCTCGAGTCATCCTCGACACCATGACATGTTATTTGCCGTTCGTCTGCCAGTGGGATCACCGGGGGCCGGAATGCTCTTCGATTTGTAATCAGTGCGGCTATGTTTCTGCTACCACCATCTGGAGATTTCTTATATCCAGACATCTTTTCACCCTGCGAAGAGTTTCATTGGTCTTCATTTCCAGTAGCTCCACGTTGTCACTATGGCACGCTATAAGTGTATCGTCAGTATAACGAATGAGTTGAGAGTTCGGAAGCTCAATGTTCAGCAGATTATCGTGTACCACAGATCAGGGCCCAGTCTTGACCCTTGTGGGACACCACAAGTCATGTCTTCCTCTATCCTATAGCCATTAGTGTATATTATTTTCCTCTTGCCGAGATAGTCCTTCAGAATCCTTACAAGGTACTCGGGTACCGTCTCAGCTACCAGCGCCTGTATTATGTCTTTCCACCTGGCGGAGTTGAATGCGTTTTTCATATCTATCGCCACCAGCGCAAAAACCTTTCTCACTTTTGGTAGTTTCAGCATACTGGACCGCTTCTGTAATAGCATCTTTTGTCGAGAGACCCTTTCTAAACCCAAACTGTCTCTTTGAGTTTATTCCTTGCAGTCATGTGTTCCTCTAATCGTAGGAGGAGCAAACCCTCAAGTTATTTACTCATCGTATCCAGCAAGTACAAAGTTCTGAACGATGTCAGCTCAATTGATTTGTTTCCTTTCCGTATGAGTATTAGCGTCTGCTGTTTCTATTCCTTAAAGAATTTCCCCAGTTTAAGGCAGTGATTAAGGAATCCAGGAGACATTCGGGATATTCTTCAACTACTATACTAAGGATCACGTTAGGGATCCCGGGCGGCCCTGGCGCTGTTTTCTTGGTTTTCGTCATCGCTTTTACCAATTCATCCTCCGTGAAGTAATTAACTTCGTCGAAGTGGTAGTGAGAAGGTCGATTCCGTACCCAGCATTGTCTGTTAGGAAAAAGATCTCTGATAATTAATTTCATCCACTTGATGTCTTCCAGTCCTTCACTGTTAAATGGTATAAATTTCCCCGTAACTATTTTATAGGCTTTTCCCCAGGGGTCATTCTCCACCTCATGTACTAAGTCCTTCTAGCAGTTGGTTTTACTTCTTTTGATTTCGGACGTAAGACGTTTACGACACCTCCTATAGTTTTCCCTTAGTCGTATGTCCGTTTTGGCACTTGTTGCAAGTCTACGAGCTTTAACACATGCTTTACGGACTTCTGCAATATCCACGGTCCACCAGTACACACTGTTTCTTAGGTTGCACATATCCGCTCAAACAAACCCTTGGTTTGTATTTTTAAATGTATTATTTCTCAGTTTGAGGTTAATGAATATAATACCCGTACGTCTAGTTGAGTCCTGGTAATACGATGTATTGTCAATATTGTGCTGCTCACTAACCAATAACGCATCCACGTGTCTTTCCCTTGCCGTTTGTATAAGCAGTTATTGAGATATCTTTCCTTCGTGGTTTCAAACGGTCTCATCTATGTTCCGTATTTCGACTAGTATTCTCGGGTTAAACGTATTCACATTAACCTTGTCTCCTACAGCACTCTTACTAGCGTCATTTAGGGATCACAATCATTTCTCCAGGACAATCAGGATTTCATTTGTCCTCCTGATTGTATGGATGTTGGCAATGTGTCGTTTCGGATCAACCGCTTCTTTCATTTTTAGCATTTCTGCACATGACTGCCCTTCGATATCTGTCAATTTGATGGCTTGATTAATGGGTCTTTCTCGTTTTGGGTGTTTGGTTATCTTCTTTGGATGAACTCTCCTTCTTTCTTGCCGACTTCCTGTGTTCAGGAGATTTCAGTCAAACCTCATGAGAGTTTCGTTTCTCCCTACGATAATCTAATTCGACGACTTGTACCTGCTTGTCTTTCTTACGGGCCAATTGTCTTCTGGAGGACTTGGAGCTTGTCTCTTCTTGTTTTGAGTAAGGTGATCTCGGGGCTTTCCCTGTGATTTTTTTTAAGTCTTCTCAGTCTTCTCAACCCTCTCCCTACCACGCCTAGTATTCTCGGCTTGACCGTCACATTTCTTAAAGAGAAGCTGCTTATCGTACATCCACTTTTGCTCCTCTTCAATGTTTAGTCATCTGTTCAACACATTCACTTTTTCTTGTGCTGTGGCTAAAGTCTCCTTCACTATCACTGGGTTATTTTTTTAGCAATTTCTGTCAATTACGGTTCGTTGACGATCTATAATCTTGCAGACGATCTATAATCTTTTTTGTTTCGCCAGCTTTTGAGTAAATTCCCATCTTTCTAACGCACAGTCGCATTCCGTTCTCCTTCGGGCGTGAGCTCTTCTTGAACCGAGGATACCTTTACTCCAGTGATGGAGGGGGTGCATGGAGGTGATCTCTGCAGTTTCCGCCTTTCAACAAAGGAGTTAAATGCACTTTTCGCATTATTGCCAGAGATGCTAAGTAATCCACATTTCTGGCATTGCAGTTTCTGGGTGACGACGCCCGGTGGCCTGCTTGCTCACCACCGACCGCCCGTACTGGGGCTCCGATCCCCCGCACCGTAATAGTTGATCTTGAAATACCTTCCATCCCGGGTATTTTCTTCGGGGTCGCCTTCCCCTAGCGTTTCTAAGCACCCGCCAGCTAAAACGGAAACGGAAGAAAAGGGGCGACAGTGAAGAATAGAGTTAGAATAGAAGAGTAGAATAGAAACGACTCCCTAGCCCTCGCAACCTAATAGCGTCGGGGTCGGAAACGCAAGAGTTGGCCGACACGAATATCGGCCTACAGCACAATAAAATAGAAGTGTGTCACAAGTAAATGGAAGCAATGACACAACGTTTGTGGGAATTACAGGATAGGGGAGTGACAGCGGACAGCTGTTCCGATTAGTCGCCTTCTACGACACAGGGAGAGTCCCGTGTTGCTATTCTACTAAAATCCCCGAGACCACACGGGATTATTATTATTATTATTATTATTATTATTATTATTATTATTATTATTATTATTATTATTATTATTATTATTATTATTATCATTATCATCATCATCATTTGTTGGATAAATTGGTAGTAGGGATTCGAGGTCCGAATAAAGGAGCACCTCTGAGTTGAAAACCAATACGTATATTACACAACGATAAACATATACCATGTTACACTTACAAGCATAGGAACGGAACAGAACCGTTGCTTCTAACCGCCGCCAAAGCAAAACAAGTGATTGCTAAAAACGCCGTAAGGGCGCCACCTGCCACATGCCAACTTCGCAAAATTGTGGGTCGCACGAAATGCGTTTAATTTCAACATCATCATCATCATTATTATTATTATTATTATTATTATTATTATTATTAATGTTGTTATTGTTATTATCATCATTTAGTCTCACTTTTAAATTGGAACATGAAACACTGCTCTTCAATCAAAGAAATAAATACAGAGCAAGTGTTTAATATTAATATAGTATAATATTACTGGTACTAATATTATACTTGGATTTTTCAACATGGCATCTCAAGGTCACACGCGAAAGAAAGGGAAGGCAATGTCCAATAGATAGCCCCAAAAGTTGGGAGCTGTAGTGACGTTTCAGCACCCCATTGGAGTTGTCTTCCCTCTCCCTCTTTCGCGCGTGACCTTGAGATGCAAGGTTAAAAAACACAAATTTACATTTGCATGTAGCTTAAGGAAAACAAATAAGAAAATATATAAATATACAACTCCAAAAGATATAAAAGACATTATTAACAATTCAATTTTAAATTGTACTTTTCGCTTTGTTCATTCAACTGAGACCACTGCTATCCTTTATACGCATCTATGGCCAATGCTGCAACGTAAAGAAACTAAAGGTAATACAACGGAGCATACTTTCCCGCATTATTTCTATATTTGCAATTTTCGAAAATTCAGAAAGTTCAACGAAAATGAGATCCGCGCGAATTCTTTTAAGCACCCCTTCTTCTATCCGTGAAAAAAAAAAATAAAGAGAAATAATTGGAGCTTTTGTGAGATAAATGTAATTTTATGAAAATTGCCTACATTTCGTGCCAAATTACTCGAAAACTACTAATATTTTCGAATAATTGAAATAAATGTATTTAAAGATCCGTCTTTAAGAACATTTTCACGGTTTCATTAAGGAAAAAATCTCTATCTTCAATATTTTAGTTGTAGGAAGACGCCCCCCAAAAAATTGCACTTTCGCAATTTTCAGTCTGGGATTTCAACGAACATGATATTCACAGTATTCTCTTAAGCATCCTTGACGCTATCCGAGGACAGAGTTTGTTAAAAAAAATTGGTTCCATTTTTGAGAAAATTTTGAAAATGTTGAGGCTTCATGAAAAGTTCCCTCAAAAATCCAAATATTCATTTGAAACTCCCAAAGCCTCGTTCATTCAGATCGATCGGATAATATCAAGTTTGAAGAAAAGTGGCTGAACGGTTTGGGCGCTAGCGTTGATCACAGGGTTGACAGAAGTTTTGACGTCAATCGATTTTTCGATATCAAGGACCCACAAAACATGGATTCTCACTACATCATGTTTTAGAGGAATTTTTTCTATATTTAACAACAGGATTTATCCATTTTTCCGGCAATAAGAGTTTGTCTGCTGAAAAATCGCCGTTTTCCGGCGCACGATTACATAATTTTCTCTTCGTAAGAGCGAGGAAGTAAAGAAAACAAGGCCAAGTTAACAGTAGCCAACTGGCGCGCGCGTTGTGCGTGCAGACATACAAAGCTTATGTTTCAGAGGTCTCATTGCGCTGCTGGAGCCGGGGTGGCTCAGGATTCTTGACCTAAAGGATCCAGGTTCGTATACCAGCGAAGGCTGGAATTTTTATCTGATGATTTCCATTCAAGACCGCTCTGAGGTTGACTCAGCTTCCTTTCCAAGTTAGTACCTGGAGCTTTCCTGGGGGTAAAGGCGGCCGGAGCGTTTGCTCGTCACACAACCTCCTTGTGCCGACGGTGACGATAACGTGGAACCCTACCTTCACCTCCCCTGTGGGCCCCCATCGACCTATGTGCAATTGCAGAGGGATACCTTCACCATTCCCCTACTAGATTCCCTACTTCAGCAGGTGCTTATACGTCGCCCGTAAGTCGGGTTCGTATGACGCGAGTTCAGAAATGAGAGAATTTTCCGAGTCGGCTGTTTTATCAAAAATTTAGATGAATTTTTTTCATACGATCAATGAGCAGTGGCATTGATAAATCGCGATGTATTTCCACAGGCTCCATCGGCCTGTGTGCAGTTGCTCAGGGATACCTTTAACATAGCGCTGTTTGTTTCCTTACTTCAGCAGGTGCTTATACTTCGCCCGTAAGTCGGGTTCGTAAGATGCGAGCTCAGAAATGAGAGAATTTTCTGAGTCAACTGTTTTATCACAAAATTAGATGAAATATTTTTCATGTATCTAGTGGCATTGATAAATAGCGACGTATTTCCTCTGTGGGAATGTACCTAGACCCGCAAAGCGCTGCCCTGAGACATTCATTTTGAACTACTTGCAGTTTTTTCAAATGCACATTTGCTGCAATTGCCCAAGAGGAGCATTTCTAGTCCGATTACGTCCAATAATTTCTGTATAATGTCAAAAGAGCACGCAATAACACATTAGTTAGTTGAATGTAAGTTATGTAGCACTTATTTTGTCTCGTTTCACACGCTAATTATCACTAAATTCTGTCAATTAATTTCTTTATAAAGCATGACACTGTTTGGCATCGAGAGTTTGCTCCGTTTATGACACAAACTTCGCAATCTGCCTCTGGTCTGCCGCGCTTTAGTCCGCACATTTTCTATTTTCAAACTTAGTGAGCTATCTAGTGTGTCACCTAGATATTTTACATTTTTGACTCACTTAACTTCGTCACCATCCAACGGGAGCGGCTTCAGCTGCGAGAATCGCAACCGTTTTTAAATGTGACCAACGTGCCGAACCTTATCAAAGGCGCTGGCAACGTCTAGGAACACTCCCCGTGAGAATCTGCCCTTGTTGAAGTTGCGCCAAATGCGATCGGTTATTCGCAAATGCTGACGTGTTGTGCTCTCTTGCGCACGAAAGCGAAACTACTCCTTATTTATTAATGAGTTATCTGAAACAAATTTATGAATTCATTTTAGCGTTCGCTTTTCACATAGTTTTCCGAGTGTATTTAAAATGCTAATGGTACGACTTGGACAATTCCAGATTTTTTGGCGCTTTATGAAAGTTGAGCACATGTGCATGTTTTCACTGACTCGGGAAATGCTAAAACATAAATATTGCAATAAATAAGGCAATATATGGTCTTGTTGCGGCAGCTTCTTCAGAACGACGTTTGAGGTGCCGTCCGGGCCAGTGGCGGCCGGTGAGTTGCAAATTAAGAGGGGCTGCAAATAAGCTCGAGCTGTTCATATATTTTTCCTCTTCAAAATATTTCTTGGACAAAGAAAACTACAGCATGTAGTATGCAACCATTTGCACGCATCGGTATTTTAATCCTTCTCTGAGACAAATTTCACGTTGATAACGAAAGGTACAATTGTGCTCACGCGAAAGTAAACATTTTGTGATAAAACATTTCCAGCAAAGGAAACGGTAATATATGAAATTAAATGATGAGGGTCAGTATTCTCAGCCAAGTTAATAGGCCCGGACTGTGCCGAACAAAAACCTAATAGCAGAACGCTGCCCCAACCCAATTTCCAGTACCCCCACTCTTCCTCAAGCTTCCATTGCCTCACATGCACCAGCTGCAGACGGATTCGCGATAGTCCGCGATACGACCCATTCTAAAAACATTTTATATTTTGCTTAAGCGGACACCTAAAATTAAATTCGCCCTCAAAAATTGCACTGGTGTTATGCACAAATTAAGCGAGGCAATTTATTGAAAGTTTAATACTTTCTGCAACTTTTCCCAAAGTTGCTTTTTCTCTGGGGAGAGTGCCGCCCTAGAGCCCTTAAGTACCAGCCGCCACTGTTCGGGGCCGGGAGCTTTTTTAGCTTTCAACTCCATTATGGCCGCTTGCGCCTCCGCTTCTGTAGTGAAACTTGGGCTCGTCGGAGGGCGCGTGCATGGTCGTCATTACCATCTGTTGCACTTCTATAATGGTGGTATTGGCGGCGTTTTCGCGACCATCGGAAACTGAGATTCAAGAATATTAGCAAGAAATTCCGCTTTTGCCTGGTTCGACCCTGCGTTATCTTCTGTTCTAGACTGAGGCGGCGGGACTGCTGTTGTTTTCCTGGAAAGAATACTGCAGGTTCTTTTATACAAACCTTGTCCTGACAGTAATAAACACACAAAAAAAGAATTATCCAATTTGGTGCAGTCGTTTGGAAGCCATCCGCTTACATACATTACGGCGATTCATTTTTATTTGAATAGATTTGAGTTCAAAATATCCTGATCGTGTTTCATGATTTTAGCCTGCCTCTGACCGAAGAGGGGATCCTACCCCCTCCTATCGAGGAGTGTGTCCTACTGGATGGAGACGAGGAGGTTGGAGGAAGAAGTGGGACTTATCCATGAGTGAAGCGACATCTTTAAGAAAATAAAATTTGTCTATTTCCTTGTTTTCGATTTTCTAAATCCATATTGCCAACCTAAAAACGCTTCGTATTTACCGAGAAAGGTTTCCATTCGTACGTAAAAAGAACTAATATTTTTGGATAATCTGACGAAAGAGAAATTGACCTGAACCAAAGGACAGGTCAGGTCGGGCGCCTGAGGGAAGCATTCCCAACGATGGCAAAACCAAGCGGCCCAAGCATCTACGCTGATTCCCTAACAGAGGTCGGGACGCAGTCTGGGTATTTCGTCCGCACGGGGCGAAACATGCGTATCGCAGTTTACGAATCCCTGTTTGCGGCAAGACTTAACTCCTCACCGGCCCCAAAACCAGTGCCCCGGTAGCATCAGCAACTTATGCCGCCGCAAGTGAATTCGACCCATTCGCTGGCTGTGGAAATCGTGGGCCATGTCATTCCATCCTGTAAAAGCCACTTTCCCATATATATATATATATATATATATATATATATATATATATATATATATATATATATATATACAGCGCCACAATACACCTAACTATCTATTCAAAGAGGCTGCTGTGGCGGGTGGCTGGCAGGTCCTTAGGGAGAACCAGAGGGCCAGGAGAGACCCGCCCTGACCTAGTGCTCGCGCGTGGCCAACGGTCATTATAGTGGACACCACCGTGACTGCAACACATAAAGCTCGAGTCAAAGCATGAAGACAAGAAACAAAAATATGATGACACTCGAGCTGATCTCCCTGCTACAGACTTCACCACGGCAGAATCCCCTCCACTGGGATTTGGCACCCTGGGTGAATGAGGTGCGAGCAGCAACACCGCGCCCCTTAACATAGATACATGGCTTAATCTTCGGCTTGTAAGGGAACAAATTATTCCAGAAGCCATTTCCGGAAATGCAACCTGTCATTATGCCCACATCAACAGGAGCCACTTATCCCCGCGCGAGTACCAGCACCTGACGCGCCGGAGGCAGAACCCCCCAGCAGGCATCCCCTCCCACTACAGACCAGTTGACCACTAGGAAGTGTGAGTGTACCAGCGGTGACCTGCAAGAAAGTATCACTAGTGTAAATAATTCTTAGTAAATAGTATAGATAGAAAATCGTCCGTATTCCTAACCAAGCCAGCATACAAGTATCAGTATAAAGTGTCCGTATTCATCCTTTGTGTAATATAATTTCAGTGTAAATATATGTATTTCAGGTGTAGTTCCGTGCGGTGTTTCCAAAGTTGAAGTGCTCCAATTACCTAGTCGTGTGTTCTCAGTGAGCTTATCTAACTTATTATCCTCACTGTACAATAAACTCTTAAATATGATCTGAACATTTTCGCCTAATGATAAATTGGTCTCTAGAGTCCTATACTACAAATCCCTATTTTCCATTTTAATGCGTCGTATTATTAATGTCTACATATCTTTTCTCGCTATTTTTCAGAATGTTTATTGTATATCACTAACTAGCTCTGTCATTCACATTTCTGTTCAAAGTACTTGTTGAGGCTGCAAAATAGCTTGTTTTGGGGAGAACATGAGAGTTTTGGGAGAACAACAGAGGATGATTCGGGTTGACGACAAGACTCCTGCCACCTTTCCTCTCTCGCCACAAGGGAAAATTCTGAAAGACCATTATTTAAGAACTATTAGTTTACCTCAGCGTAAGAATGATAGAGTATTGAAGAAGTTGTCAGTGTTACTTCGTCTAGGCGAAAAGATCTTTTTCTGTCGTAATTCGGGCATAATACTATGTCACGCAAGGCCCGCGCCAAAAAACCTCTGTTCACTGCCGTTAAAATATAATTCATCGTCAAAATATAATTTTTCAATGCAGCCAAGATGTTAATTACTTAGCCTTTTTATTGACGAGGCGATCCATTGTGAAACCGTTCGGCTACAGATTCTCAAACTATTGACTTTCGTGGCGTCTTATTTGGAAATGCATCTGATTCTTAGATATTGTTCACGATACGAAATGCTGCCTCTCGCTGGTTCCCAGCAGCTGGCGCAATCTCGCGAACGTCTTTGAAAGCAGCTAAAACGTTTCAAAGCAGTTTGTCCTTTCAAAGAGTCGTAAACGACTTACCTTTCTCTCCAACGCGGGACGTTTAAAATGTTTACCCTTTTCTGTTAATTAGCGACAAGGTATTGTTATAAATATTGAATTCCAGACATGGCGCCAAATTTGAATTAATTTTCGCCGCTTAAGTGCCAACAGTACTATATCCTGTTTGTTTTTTTCATTTCTTCTCTCTGCTAATGTGACGATCTCACTAAAAGTATCTTAAATTAATCTTCGTATTTGATTTTGTAAAATAAAAATGTTTTATTTAGGAACAGTATTTATCCACTCTTTTCGTTACCAGGGCCCGGCAATATGAGTATTTCTGCCAAAAATTCGTTCTTTCCGGCACACGATTATAGTACTTTATCTTTACATGATTACTATACCTTTACTTTATCGCCCTTCGTAAGCGAAGTAAGGGCGAGAAAGTAAAAGTATTGTAAAATTGCCGGAAAACGGCAAATTTCCGACAGAAATACCCTTATTGTTGTGCCCGAGTAACGAAAAAGTGGATAAAACCTGTTCCTGTGTACTCCTATCTAGAAAAATAAGTTCATCTAACACGTGGTGTAGCCATAATTACGGCCATCCTATACTAAAGTCCATGACACTCGATTTGGCAGCACTGCAATCTTGCAGGGCAGGGGTCCTACTCTGGTCACAGAGTTTCAATGCTTTTCACGTTTTCCGTAATATGTACGAATTTTCCCATGCACATCGTCCTAAGTGACGTAACATTAATAACTGTGAACTGCCAGCCATTAGATACATCTTATATTGCAGAAATTGTTTTTGAACTGCTTTCACAAATTTTGAAAATAAGTGCTATATACAGGAAAACCAGGGCAGACAATGAAAAAAAGTTCATTTGTGAACACGTGTATTAATACCAATCCGTAAATCCGAATATCCAAGGTCCAGAGTACAAAGCCAGGTCTACAAATACTACAAGATGTCCCTTAAACGTAGCACAGTCGTCAAAGTCCACAAGAATCGTCCCGAAAAGAAAACCAGCTTGTCAACAATAACTTCGACCTCACGCTCTAACCACAGCCGACGACACAGTTCTACACCTGACGCTTCACACACGCTTCCCGGCACGGGGGCCTATATACAGAAAGTCAGGAAAGAAAACGTCGAAACTTCGAAAATAAAGCAGTCGAATTGTGTAAATTGGGAGCTTTTTTGAGGGGTTTATTTTTCTTTCTGAATAAATGTAGTAATTTCTTTTTAAATAATAAACAATTGACATGCTTCTGGAGCGTTTCTATGCTTCTACAATGCAAATGTTTCCCTAGAAATCATTTTCTCAAACCAACTTTTGAGTGCTTATTGCGGCTCAGTCATTCGGAATATCCAAGTAGTTTATTAGTCAAAATATGCTTAAAATTGTCTTAAGGGCTTATTTTCAAATTTTTGACGTTTCCTCTCCGGACATTCTGTATATTCCTCGAACCTTCTGCGCGAGTCCATGTGCTTCCCGCCTCTACGGAGGGGAAGGTAGTGGTGCCTTTTTGTGGCTGCTTTTCGTTATGGTCCGGTGCCCGCTGTCAAGATGTCGTATGATCGCGACCGTATCAAGCAGTGCTGCAGATCAAGCGACTCTAGCGGCACGACCGAAAAAGACGCGAAAAGCCGTGCCATATTCCGTCTTGTAGATAATGCTCTCAGCTGCCTTGTTAGAAAAAAAAACAAGTATAGCAGTGGCGCCTGGTGCCTCAACAGACTGTAGGTTGCACCTCCATCGAATGACGGAAATGTAATTTCCAAAATTCAAAATACGAACATATAGGTAAAAACGTACGCAATTCAAATGAATTAAAACTAAGTGAAATAAAAGTCTATATTCAAACACTACTTACATAATTTTTGCGTTGGGTCCGCGAAAGGCATAGTATACACCTCTCGTGCACATGGTTCTGGCTTTGATTTCCACTGGGCACTTAAATTCGACTCCAGTACATCGCAACAATCACTATTGCTTCGACACCTTTAACGCAAGTAAAATTATTTTATTTCGAAAACTTCACTACCCGGATATATTTGAAAATAATGAAAGATCTTCGACACACATTCTTAATCACAAGAACGTTCCCAAACTGCTGGTCAGCTGTAGCCACACAGGGACTTCCATTCAGAACGGCCACCTTTACACAAAGAACTCATCAAATGTACGTTTTGACTGAACAAACCTAATATCAAATGAAAGCAAATTCTTCAAATATAAACAATGCATTGAATATGGCCAATAATGACTGAACTTTTGTACGTTCAATAATAAGCGAAAATCACAAAACTACGTTGCAGTGAGTTAGACGAAGACAGTATAGGTGAGAGATTCCCTGAGATTCCCTCCGTCGCCGCGCAGCGTGACAGTGTCACCTGCGCACAACCAGGGTTGCCAAACCAAAAGGCCATATGTTCCCCGTGTTAAATCGAAGGGCCTAAGAGTTAAAGCGTAAAATCCATTCATACAGCCAAGAGCATGGTGCAATTCCTGGCAAGGCACCAAACACCGGAGAGAGCACCAGTTGGACGCTCTTTGGTTTCAAAATGATTTCATATACATCGATATTGCTGCAATCTTGAATAATGAATGTTTTAAAAGAAAAACGTATATTCCTAACATATTGTGATATCTTTTTTATTTTCTGGGGGTTGTGCAACCGTGCAACCTAAGCACGAGCCGCCACTGAAGTATAGTAAAGGAACAGACGGGAAATAATCAGAAAACTAGATCACAAAGGAATTGCTATTATTAGCGCATCTAATTGAGAGATCGGCCATGCGTCCATGTCAAAACGATGGGCGCATGCAATAGCGCAAGCTTTCCCAGAGCTGACGGGAATCTCGTTCGCCTTTCTTGTGCGCTTCCTCCAAAGAATGTGTATTTCGCGAAGCGAAGTCAACTGGAATACCGAGCCGTACGAGTTCTTTGAGTAGTCTTTCGTGTTATTGTGTGGGGTCCGTCTGTATTTTATTGCGAATTTCTTGCAAACTTTAAAAAAAAAATTAGGACATGCAGGCACGGGCTCAGTATCATTTTATCACGTTGCAAGTCTTGCATGTAAGTAATCAGGGGTATCAGCATTAGGCTGAATCCGATTTTTATACTTCATGGTTGTTAATCCTGGAGGAGTGGAAGATGGAATTAAGATGATAATGAAGGATGAATGGACGGCACACACAAACACACCCATGCCCGATGCGGGACTCGAACCCGCAATCATTCCGTCCGAAATCGCCATGGCACTACTGCCTTAGCGATCTCGGCTATCCGAACTGGCAAACTATTATTTTATTATATATTTACAGTAATTTCAATTTTATAATATATAAAGGTGTCACCAGCGGAAGGTGCTAACTGACAAAAACCTAATTTTACAGGAACCACAAGAAACGTTTAATTTTCAAAATATTGACAATTCTGCACTGGTTTTGCAAATGGTTTCTATTTGCCTCATTGTGTGTACAGCATCAGCATTGCTACGTTTGAAGAAGGCTATTACAGTATATTGGTCATTTTAGGAACAATCTAGTGGCAGAGGGTGCTCTATACAGCAGTTAGCACATTTTGACGTCTGACAGACACAGTAAATAAAATAAAATCTATATTGGAATATTCAATGAATTTGGAAGAAATTGAATGTTTAAATACGTTTATTGTCATACACTACCCATCAACCAAACAATTGACACTAACTTGTCAAGTCAACATAATGGAAGCCAGTTCAAAGCAACTTTAGTACAAAGGATTTTTTTGTAACGTGTTCACCAGTTTCGTTTAATGCTCTTGGTGTGCAGCAGGGGAGGATCCAGCCGATTATTTTGGAGAGGGTCATTATACGGATGATTATACGGATATCGTAGATTTTTGTTAAATAATAAACATATCTGTTATTATATTGTATATTGTTTTTGTAGTGTATATATAGTACTATTCAATACGATTGTTTAAATAATTACTTAATAAATTCCATTCCAGGTTCCATAAATAAATATTTAAATCAATTTTGCCAAATAAAAGGTCTTGAATAAAAACTAGGCTTTGGCAGGGCCCCCCTGCCCCGCTTCTTCTTGGAATCCGCCACTGGTGTGCAGTACTCACGGCAGATAGCACCTTTTGCATCTTACCGTAATTGGAGGCGTTTTCGCTTGAACTGCATCCCCCTTGTAGTCTTTATACTATTTTCTAGCATATATGAGCTATGTATTCTTCACCCTTTGCCAATCATCACAATTTACCTGCCTTTTTATTTACCTTTATTCAGGAGTTTTACGATGTTCGTTACGGGTGGCGTGAGCGCCTTGTCCGCCATTTCAACGCAGATAGCATCCTTCTGCATCTAATGCCAACTTTCGAATATCAAAAATAATGCTTTGTAGTAAGTGTACGCTCACGTGAGTGCACCAACGATATAATTCCCTCGCATACAACCGTTCTACATTTAATTTTTAATTTTTTTAAAAATTTTATTTTACGTCAAAAAACAGTTAAAACTGCGTATGAGGTGCTATGGGGAAAAGTGTGCATATTTTCAAAATTCTGTGATCCCTACACCAAGTCATATACTAATTAAATTTTGAAGAAGAAAAAAAACAACATATCCCATGTAATAAAATCTATTTTCAAGGATAAATAAGCAATAAATTTTGGCTCTTATCCATGTTGTCCTAGTTACATTGAAATGTAAGTTACATTGAAATGTAACTTTCGGCGAATGTGTCAGTTAGCACCTTTTGCTGGTGACCCCTTCATATATTTACTTAGCTATATAATTGAAACTAGTAAAAATGAACATGCGATTATTTCTGTTTCTAGTTTGGTATGTTGCAGTGTCAGGAGAAGAATATTTAGTTCTCCCTAATTTGTATTTTATTTTTACGGTAATGCCAATTTTCGAAATTTATTTAGTAAGTTATATAGTTGAAACTATTAAACGCAATAGTTTTCATTCACGAATAATAGCCTTAAAGGCATTCACGTATGTTTTCCTTGCTTAAAGTATTCCCTTATCCATATGCGCCTCTCTTTTTTTACTTTCTCGTATACGTACTATTTGCGGAGTAATATACGTAGTGAAGAGAAAGTTATGTAATGCTGCGGAAAATCGATTTCGAGATTTCAACGGAAATACACGTTTCGGGGTCCCCTGATTCCGAAAATTCTTTTTTTTTTTCAAACGTCCGTCTGTCTGTCCGTCCCTCCCTCTGTCCGTCCGTCCGTCCGTCCGTCTGCCCGTCCCTCTGTGAACACCACTAGTGCCTAAACCATACGTAGGATTTTTTCAAAATTGAAGAAACCCCTGTCCCCCTGCCTCGAGTCGAACCTTTGAGATTTTGAAAAAACATTCTTTAAAATTTGGGGGTACTTTACATGAAGCCCCCCAGACATCTTCAAAATTATCTTAAAAGCGGCTCCAATTTTTTCTGTAAATTTTTTGTATGAATAGAGGAAAATTCACAAATAAAGGAGCCATAGGTCCGATTTTCACGGTTAACTCTGAATTTTCGAAAATTTCACAAGTTTGAATTTTGTAGGCATCTTCCTACAACTATAAAATTGAAGATAGATTTTTCCCTTCAAATTAAATTTGTTGTCCATAATCAATTCTTACATTAAGGGCAAGTTCATTTTTTTGAAAATTTTATAAATGGCGTGCAATAATTGTAATTTTAAAAATTAACAAAAACAAGATTTTCTCAAAAAACGGCTCAAAATTTTTTCTTTAAATTTTTCGTAGGGGTAGTGCCAAATGTACCCTATACTATGACAAAAACGTCATATTGCTCTATTCTTTTGCTTTTTTCAAAAATTACAAAAAAATATTTTTTACTTCTCTCACGCCGTTAATATGCACATTTCCATCAATTTGTAAACACTATTGCATTTGTAAGATAAATTGCTTCAAATTACTTCAAATTAAGTTTTTCGAAAACTCAATAGATTCCTGTAGAAAAGAGCATCAAATTTCATATTTATAGAAACGCTTAAACGCCATTTTCTTAAAAACAACTGCAAGTGTTTCAATGAAAATTGTCATTTAGGACGAGGTTTTACTCGTTTTTAATATTTTTAAAGTAATATTTCGGTTCTGCAATTAGGAAACCGAAAAATTGAGAAAACGATAAAAAAAAAATAGTTTGAGTGACGATAGATGGCAGCTGGCAAGATGATGGGACAAGGCCGTAAAGCCAGTCCTCATCAAGGAAATTAGAAAACATTACTACGTCTGTGCCATTCTGTAGCACGACTAGTTTTCTTCTTTCGAACGATTGTAAAATACGCTTGTCATTCAATCGGGAGCTCCAATACCAAAATTTAAGTCATAAGAAAGCTTCCGATTGAATGATAGAGTCCCCCTCTCCGTCCAGACCTTGACCTTAAAGTGCCACTTTGTTTGAATTGGAATATAGAAGAGAAATTTGGTTCCCTGAATTTTGAAGAGAGGCTTTTGACCATGCAGCAAAACATGACGTTTCTTCCTTTGACTTGAGCTAAAGTTACTCAAACAAAGTCTACACTATACTCCTTTCACGTTGTGAAGGCACAGCGGAGTCTTATGGAGAATCCGCGCGTTGTTGCCGAAGCGGCACGTTTGCTTGCCCGCTCCCTCAGAATCATCAAAATTACTGCTACCTTTCTGTGCCATTCTGTGCCATATGCATGTAATGAAAAGTTTATTCGCACATTTATTATAGCCACTAATATTTCTATTAGCGTAAATATCTAATACACTGGGGCCATCTACATGTATTCTCTTATAAAAATGAAAAAATCGTAAATTGTTGATTGTGCCGTTAAATATTGAATAATTAATTTACGCAATAAACGATGACCAACATTAACCAACATTTATACAACATTCATCTTGGAACATTATGTTCCTTTTCACATTTCTAAACTGTCGCATTTCTCGTAAATACTATAAAATCTAAGACGGAATCGATCAGGACAAAAATTCCGGTTTGGGGGTTACCTTTACGCAAGTTTGTCCATTCATGCCACTTGTGATATTGAAATTTCTGTCCTGAAAGTAGTAAATTACATGACTTTATTATAATTATCAAAATACATTACATATAACGTATTTATGGAAGAAATCACCAATAAATAATATTAAACACTCTTCATTGACATCTTCTGAGTTGAAAAAATACACACCTTACTGGCTGTATTCGGAACTGCTTGACTCTTTCAACGCAATGCGTCACAATCCAGTACTATGGCTTCTGATACACTCGCATGGCCTTGAGCAATGCATATCTGGTCGAGGGGTTATGATTTTCAACGCGAGGCAGGGAACGTGTGAATAGAAGCCATGCCCGTACACCTTCCCACGCTCAGAGGGTCGGGAGAGAGGAATTCCCTACGGCCTACGCCTTGAGGACAACCGACCGAATTCTACCTGACAGCTGAAGCCCTCTCCTTCAATGTCCGGCTGCCACGACTAAATCGCATGTCACAGGATAGAGAATTTAAAACAAGTTTGCAGATGCATTCATTTCATTAAGAATCTCGCGTCTCTACCAATTGCATTAAATTCATAGTTCCGTATTATAAAGATTTTTTTCCTGCAGAACATGAAAACCGTTCCGTTTCCGCGTTAGAGGTTCCGTTTTATGCTGTGTAAAATGCCATTGAACTTCACGAAAGAAATTTCCGGTTAGCAGGTTTCCGGCTTGTACGGAGTTCTCGTTTAGACATATTTTACTGTATGAATATCGGCACATTATTATGTCATTTCTTATTACCATTGCTGTATTTTTCAAATTTCAATTTCAATTTCTGTCTATCGCTTTTCAAATTCAAATCCCATTTCTATCTATAAGCGATAAATTGTAGAATATTTGAAATTTGGTAAATATTTATCATAAACATCTTTCATTATACACACGATTGTTGCAGGAACGTTTTAAAATAGAAAACATGCATTTAGAGGAAGTACGGTAGGTACAAAATCGTCGCACTTCATTTTCCCTACTGATTTTATACTTGTCCATTTAACTTATCGTCTCGGGGTCGGCATTTCTCCATTCTCATTTTCCGCTTTCATTCTAAAGAATGAATGTCTGCCTGTTGCTCTGAAAAATTCATACAAACGATGGACTCCGTTTTGGATATTTTCCTTCTCAGTTCTCAAATATTTGAAAAAAATTACCACTTTTAATTATTTCACATTTTTCTGTGCGATCCATTTTAATCTCTTAAAATTGGCCCACTATACGATAAACTAAGTACATACCTACCACTGCACATCCTCCAGCGAAGATCGACAGACCAGAATACCTTAAGGAGAGAAATTCTTGAAAGGACTTCTTGTGGGCATTCGTATAGATTTGGATAGTCCGTTCCACTGATATCATATAAACAAAAACTTCCTTTCAGCCCTATGGGTTTCACATCCTGCATCTGTGCCTTGTCTTTACTTCGCGCCTCCCGTCAGCTTCACGTCGCGCGCGGCTCGACTTCACAACAATCAAATACACAGAAGTAATGCATGCGAAACCTTGGGTGATGATAGAAAATAATTTCATCATTTTACCCAAAACTTTGCCGCTTGAAATTTTTAATTGGACTTCAAGGACAAAAATATCCCAGCGACGATATATTCTTAATGCACAAATTAAAAATTCACACATTTTCATTGACAATTCTTTTTTTAAGGAGACACATTTTCACATATTGATAAAATGAAAGTATTTCCAGCTGAAGTAACTGAAATATTGTATCGATTTTTCCAAAATAATTCCACCGATTTTTGGATATGTTTTAACGGTCTGAATAAAAGGTGTTTAAAAAGTAATTTCCGCAGAAATCCGTTATCATTATTTTATTTAAAAGCAAATGAACGATACATTTTCATGATTATATTGCCTGTTTCTCGTCATTTTCTGTACAGGAATATTTTTTTGCTTACTTTTGCAGCAATCGATTTGGCAGCACACGATTCTTCCATGAATAACATTGTCCATAAGAGCCCATTGTGTCTTCACGACGTGAAAATGAATATAGTCCCTGAATAGTGTGAAGTTTACACCAAGTGACTCAGTGGAAGTGAGTGCCATAACTCCCTTGTTGCCCATGCCTTTCATCTCCAATAAGGGCCAGTAAAAAATCGGTTTGTTTTTTTCTGAAGTTTGCAATTTAAAACCTTAACAAAAAATCGGCTAAAGCTCATGAAATATCATGAAGACATCTTCAATGCATTGTGGACTAGAATTTCCAGAAAAGACTGGGTAGATAAAACATGTTAGAAGCTAACCAGAAAATGAAAAAAAAGACTAAGAAGTCTTAAAATGTTTCATTAATATAACATGGTCCCTAACAAAACAAGAACTTCCATTTTACGGTCACAATGAAGTAGATCAATTATTTAATAAAGGAAATTATATAGAAAATTTGAATCTTTGAGTAGCTCAGTGCATCAACTGATGTCACTGCAGCGCCTCTGACCGGGAGGTCCTAGGGTTCGAGTCTTGACGGCGGCAGGAGTTTCGACACTAGCTTTTCAGCTAGGTCAATTCAGTCGCTGTCTGGAGGAGAATTCTAACGGCCGGCTGCTCTGATCGGTAGTTTTCCGTGGTTTCTCCGATCAACACCAGGCGAATGCCGGAGCAACAGTACCCAACCAAACGGGCCACGGACCGAGCGCGATCTGTCCTTCCTCTTCCTTGTCCTATCCTCTCCCCTTAGACACACACTTACACTAACATGCACTACACTACCTTATATTCCGGGAGACCAGGTCGGAAGCTTCGAGCTTGTCCCGGCTGGGTCGGTGCCCCGCTGGTGGGAGTCTGGTTAGGGGAAACCCCACTAGCCGACGGCAGGTCGGCGCCGGATCTCGCCACCAGCGGAGAAGATCACCGCCATCTCCCGATAAAAACATGCATTACAATAACGGGACTAATGACCAAAGCCGTTGAACGCGCCCGGACACACGAAAAAATCAATCAATTGAATCTTTGAAAAAATGGATTGATTATGGACGCATTCTGGACGCATCAACTGCTAAGGTCATTAGTCGTAAATCTAGTGCATTTTTATCGCAAGAGGTACCGGTGATTTTTCCTGCAGAATAGCGAGATTCGGCACCGACCTTCACGTCAGCTTGCGGGGGTTTTCACTTAACCAGGTATCTCCCACCAGGGACTCCTTTCAACCGGTCAAGCTGTAAACTCTGGATTGACCTTCCTGCAGTTTAGTAATGTAGTGCATGTAAGTGTAAGTGTGTAAGTAAAGGGTGAAAGATAGGACAAGGTATAAAAGAAGGAAAAGATTGTCGCGGTCCGTGACCCGTCCAGAGCAACCAGCCGCTAGAATTCTCCAGACAGCGGGGGAATTCGACCTAACTATGTAGCTTGTATCGAATATCTGCCACCATCGCGGAGTGGAACCCTAGGACCTCCCAGTCAGAAGCGCTAATAACAATGATATCAATTAATGTCCTGATACACCTAAACCTGTCTAAAGGTGGAGAAACGAACGTGGTTTTGGTTGTGCGAGACATCACTTTAAGAAAAATATTTCGAATCCTCCTCCTCTCTCAGTCGATACAGAAAGATAGGCCACGCCTCGCCTCGGTCTTATGGATATTGTATAGAAGAGGAGACAAGGGGTCGTAATTACTGAAATCAAACACTTAATGTAGAACCCGATATCCTTTTACTTCAGCTAATATACTTGTAGGCACTTACATGAAGGTTGACCCTCAGTATGAAGTATACATTTTGAATAATTAAAATATGAACTCATTTTTGTTCAGCCTTAAGAGAAGACGTAATACAAAAGATTTCTAGTGAATTATGTTTAAAGCTTACTGCTTTCAACGCGAAACCGATAAGACAACCGTGCAAAGTATATTAGCGAAGCAACGCTGACATTGAAACAGAAGTTCGGTATTAATATTGTAGTAAAAGATAATTGATATAAAAATATAGTGTAAATATTGTAATGATTTGTAGGAATAATTCTGGGAATCCGCGGGACAACAGAAAACAGGTGAAGTAGCTGAGGGGGAGGGGTGGTGGGACAGGGAAAGAGTGGGGAGGAGAGGAAACGACACGAACTGACGAATAGAGGATAGGTTAGGGAATATTGGAGAAAGAAATAGCGTGGGGAAAATGCAGATAATTGGGATCTGTAAAGAAATATGATGAAGAATGAGGGAAAATACAGTTGAATTACACGATAGAAAACGAGAAAGAACAGAAGAAAGAAAAGAAGAGACTGAAAGTGGAAGCCCGTGAGAAGAAATTGAGGCTTAAATAAGATGAAACAAAAGTGGAAATAATGAATACGAAACTAGTGAAAAATATGCCCAATGAATTGCTGAAGTGCAAGCATAGACACTCATTGAACACTTGTACCGGTAGTTAATACAATTGAAACAGATTCTTTCCAGGAAAGATATTTACTATTTATACAAATATTTTTATATAAAGGTATATTTGTTTACATCGAAAGTACATTGGCTGCCCGTTTGAAAACAAGTTTTTCAATGATAATATTCTCAGACAGTGCATTACCGTTAATTTTGTGTTCTTTAGTGTTAAGAAAATAATAATAATAATAATAATAATAATAATAATAATAATAATAATAATAATAATAATAATAATAATAATTATTATTATTATTATTATATTTTAATTTTTATCTTGCTTTTCAATGAGCAAAAAAATATTAAAACTAATAGTTTTGTTGAGGTCTGAGATAAGCTTCCCGTATCTCATCCTCGGGTCATTGAATATATTAACTGTATAACGTAATTATAATACGCTACCTTAATAATACCTCTGCGTAATTATAATTTCGATATATATGTATATATATATATATATATATATATATATATATATATATATATATATATATATATATATATATATATTAGAATGTAATCTTCTTTAAAATATTCTGGTGTATATAATCCTATATACTGCATCGGAAGGGATAAATAAGTATAAAACTGCATTATTTTTCGCGATATTTTCGCATCCAGTGATCAAAACACGCAGCAATATTGATTTGGGTACCCCGGGCTAGTGTATTGAGCAAGGGCATTTCTCCGAAAACCAGGAACAAATGATATCACCCAATGGTACCTCTGCGATCTCGCATTTCCTCTTTCTTTTGCATATCTATGAGAAATTTACGAATCTATAGTGTGTCACAATTTAATTTCCAATAACGCATGTAAGCATCTTCAGTATTATCAGATATGTTATAAACAATTTGCAAAAAATATTTAAATGCTTTTGTATGGACAATAATACGGTGAAAAATGATGTTATTTTGCTTTTCACGACAAGGTTTTGGAACAGCAATTTCTCTTACATGTAATGCGCATGCGTTTGTCACGTGATTGCCATTTTTCAGACTTCCAGGAAAAGTGTTGCAGGTCGTTTATGTCATATTTTCTGAGTAAAATCGTTTAGACGGAATCACGTTAGTCATCAGCGTTGGAAAACCGTTGTCTGAGTGACGACAACAGCAGTCTGAAGTTTTGGTAAGTTTCTAATAAGCTACTGTGTGTCGTTGTGGCGTCTGATGTAGAGTAAATGTACTGTGTTTGTAAATTTGCCTTGACGCCTCTCGTTGATTACTTAGTAGCTTGCCGAACTTGCAGTAGAAGGAACGAAAAGCGTGCCTTTGTGCCTCGAATAGTTTTGTGAAATTATATATTGTCAAAAGTGTTGTGTTTTGTGTATTTGAGTATTTAATCGACACCGTTGATTAATCTTACAATGGTCGTAGTTTTGAAGAGATCATGTTGATATGGGAACAAGACACTCTCTGTAACGTTTAGATAAGCAGTACAAATATTTTGGGCACATATTTTGGTACTTTCTATTTGGCATTTTCAGTGTATACATCTTTGGATGTAAGTGTATTAATTGCTGTTTGTCTAGTATGCCTCATGTTTTTCCGGTATCTTTATAATATTTGTGATAAGTGTAACCTTTTTGTAATTAAAAATAAATAAACATCATGTCTGAAGATACAAAAGAGAGGCCATCGTGTCGCTATGAAGATTCTGGTGAGTGGGGTATATGTATTGATGGTCATTCTTTTATGAATTTACTTTGCAAGTTGTATTGCAATTGTATCTTTGAAGGTTTGGCTGAAGCGGACTGTAACTCAATGTCCCTGTGGACTAAAGCACAGCAGCTACAAGGCGATGCACTTCAACAAGTCCGTGCAGTGTATGGGGAGCATTTCCCTATTGAAGTTAGGCATTTCTTGGCAGCATGGATTGAGGAGAAAATGTGGTAAGGAAAGAACTGTGTTTGGTAAAATGTTTTCCTATACTCTATAATTCCGGAGAGATCTTAAGTTACACTGTATTGTTACGTTTTATACATGTAGAAAGACTTATTTGATGACCAGGATTAAAAGAAACCTTGTAAGTGCAATATCATTTTTTGTTCTTTTGTTTATAATAAGCGAGCCTAAAAATAGAGGATGTCAGTGTCTTTGTCTTTCTCAATTCATCATTATTTGTCTTTTATTTTTAGATGTAAAAAGATCAAAATCTATCAGACTTAATAATTGGTGGGAGTTGTAATTTGAGGCCAGTTTCTGTTATTAGATGTTGGTATGTGATATATAATTTGGGCCACATTTACATCTCACAGAAGCTGTTAGTTGTGTTCATAATTATGACATCGTACTTTCTTTTGAAGGCAAGAAAAGTTTTTATTTTTACGTCAGAAATGTCGTAGTGAGTTTGGTGTTTTAGTGACAGATTGCTGGTATCAACTTTTGTGAGTCTTTACCAAAAAAGAAAACAGTAATATTGAATGAACTGCGTGTTTTGAGGGGAGAACCAAAAATTACTGGTGAGCGTGCACGTGTGTGTTGGAAGAACTGTTTGTTTATAGGAGGTAATTAGTTTATTGAGATAATTGATTAATACAGTCAAGGTGAGCTAAGCAGCAGTGATGATGAATTTCTGAGAAATGTAATGATCAATTCAAATAGAAGGTATTCGAACCTCTTGAGCAATGAGCATTCAACATTAGTTGTTCACTCCATTTTTCTACATCTTATTTAAGCCCTTGAAGAGGTGCTAAGGTGTGATTTTAACTAGTTGTTTCATACTTTGTGTACATGGTTCTTTGATTTACTACTTCCATCTAAAATATCCGGCTTATGTTAATAAATTCGAAATTAAACAAAGAGAATATCTCAAATTTGCTACCAATGTATTATGACCTTATCAAAAACTTGTGTATCATGAACTGTTATAAATTGCTTGTTGTAACTTACCAAGAAGTAATTTCAATGTAAAGAATTCCAAAGAATTGTCAAAATGTTTAAAATCAATGTTATGTTGACAGTTCCACTCTGAAGAACTAAAACGAAGTGTGTGTATAAGATTTTTTGTGTTTGTCAGTTTTATTGAGTTAAAGTTAGATTCCCCTTCAATTAGTTTCACTTTCCAATATATTTTGGGTATATTTTTAAAGGACTTTTCAGAATTTACGGGAATAGGGCAATCTGTATTACAAAATAAAGTTACTTTGTAAGGAGAGTGTTTCCACATTGCAGTCTGAATGTTAGCTTCCAAATAACAAATTCTTGATAATCTTTTGCTCTAAAAATCCTGAAAGTAATCCATTTAGTTTTGATGTAATGGTTTAAAATTAATAAAGTCTATTAATTAGGTAGTGACAGTAGGTTTAAAAAAATTAATTACTATTAATGATAATTTTCAAATAATGCAGCTCCCAGTATTATTGTTTCGTGCATACTGGTAATGTGCATGTTAATTGTTAATTTTAAAATGTTTATGCTGGTATACTGTAAATTGTTTGCTAAAACCTTTTTAAAAACATTTTCCAAGTATTTGCTTTTTCTGACAACGTTGTTCTCTTTATGGTGTTATTAGAATTGCAAGGTAATTTTTTAAGTTAATTGCCATCATGTGTTAATCCTATTTGATTAACATTGCAGGCAAGTTATTCTCCATAAAGATATTAGTTTAACTTATATGCTGAAAAATCCACCTTGTTTTAATAAAAAGTAGTCATGTTGACCAATAAGAGATAAGATGATCTATTTTAAAATGATTCTCCTTTCATATCATTATGTATACTTTTACAATTGTGAGGTATTTATGTGGATCCAAAAAACTCTTATTAATTAAACTATTTTTGAGTTTGTTAGCAGTTTGTTGAGTGCTTTTTGATGTAATTAAAACCATTATACATTTGTTTGGCAATAGTAAACCCTAATAGATTTCCATAACATTGCTTCAATTCTAACTTTTTAAGTAATGGTAACGATATTTAATTTTGAAATGAAATTTTGATTAGAAAATATTACAATACAAAATATCTCTTTTCACACATGACGTAAAAAATAATTTTTGTAATTATGTAAAAAACATATTCGGAAATTCTAACAAGTAAATATAGAATATATTAATTATCATTTAAATTAGAATTAATAGAATAAATGGCCAATTTTTGAGTTAATTAATTTCTGATACGGAAAAGTCGTTTTTAATAAATTAGAGAGGACTAATTTCCCAGTACAGCTTAGTTTACTTTTATATTGCAAATTCCCTTGCACTCTTATATTCTCATTTCTCGCTAACATTTTGGCATTCTTGCTCACGAATCGTTATCTTATACTTCCACACATGCTCTTGTATGCACAGAGATACACAAGATCATTCACTTGCACATAACCACTTTCATTAATGTGCATACATGCTATAACGTTCAAGCGAACTCACTTGCACACGTTCCCTTTTTCATGTTCACACATTCTCTCATGTATGCAGTGTATGCAATGTATACTGTGAAACTCTGATCATATAAAGCATGTGGAAGAGAAAATTTAATGTTATTTTGTTCTTGTTTTTCAAATTTCCATCAAAACCTGGACCATCGATGGTTTGCAATATTTCAGAACTTTCTTTCTACTGAGTATATTGTAGTATTCAAGAAAGAAAAAAAGAGGGGTCAGCATAATATTGCAGTATACACTTGTTGCCTATGAAAGATAATAAAGTCAACAGAGTTTTGGCTGATTTACATTACAATGATTACATACCCAATACTCCTATAGGAGGGATAGGGAGAAATTAGGAGGAATAGTAGGAAGTGGTGTGGTTTTTATGATATTCTTATTTTCAGAAATACAAATATTTGGGCATAATTTATTTCTGCTTTATGATGAGCCTGTTGTTTCTGGCAAAACATGGGAAGTCTGTGCTATATTGTAGCACCACTAATTCTTTGTGTGAGCTGTGACATATTATTTTAATTTCTGCACATCCAAACTGACAAGATTCTCATTTAGTTCAGACAATTGAAGTTCTACAAATACTTTCTCATGACCTTCTCACTTGTGCACTTTAACACCATTATTTATGTGCACTCAACTAATGCAAACTCATTCATTCGCCTCCACACCTTACACACTCGCTCACTTTAGATGCTCTCTCTTCCTTCTCTTGCTCATCTTTTGACACTGCACTTCTGCCTTGAAACAAATGTATTTTGTAGCTCCCAGTTGGAGTAAAGAATTTCATTTCTTTGTTTTTCCATAAACAACATCTGGACCAATTATTAAAATTGGTGATAGACTTTAAGGTTAGTGTTGCACTTACCAATGGTGCGTTGTAACTTTTGAGATTTGCATGTGGCAAACTGGTATGTTTTCTTGGGAAGTCTAATACTGTTTCTTAGCATGTAAAGAAAACAAAAATCAGTCTGGAAAGTTCCCTAAGTAACAAATAAAAAGCAATTATATTTCTTGCTTGTTATTTGTTTTCCAGGGTTTCAAGCTAGTTTGGTTCCCATAATTTAGTGTTCATGTTTGAAGAATTTTCCTTAATTGAAGTTTCTTGCATACTGATTTCAGGACTGACATAGATCCAGAAAATCCTCAACATGAGCAGTATGTTGCTGGTTTAGTGACTTCTCTTATTCAGGAATTGGAAACAAAAGCTCAAACCATGACCACAGAAGATCTTTTCCTCACAAAACTGAAACTAATGGAAGCAGCAAATATGTTTAGGGTAAAAATATTATTTTGTGAAATAAAAAATATATTTTATGCGAAATACAAATAAATATTTATTAAGGACAGCATTACTCATTAGCAGAGTGAAAAATCATAACTCGAGTCATTGAAGTGGTTATTTAGTACCAATTACACAGCACAACTGCAAATGCAGTTCACTTATTAAATTTTATTGAATTTCTACGTAGTGAAAAATACTAGTTTTTTGTATAGTTTTTGAAATATTTTCTTTTAAGAAATAATACCTAATTTTTAATTATACTGTACATCATGAAATCATTTTTAATGAATTTTCTGTTGCTGGAAGTGTCAGTGTGGTTTCTTTGTTTTGGTCTTTTTCTTTATGAATTTGAGTTCTGTTGAATAACTTCAAAAAATTGATACAATGGGACTTAGAAAGATGAATAATCATTAAATGATAACAATGAATAAAATAGGATGGATGAAATCAAATGCATTGTGTTTATGAAAGCACCGTGTGATGCTCTTTCTTCCAAAGTTGTTAAAGTATCTTTCCGATGCTGTTTAGTGCATTTGCATCTCAGATAAATCTTTAAATTATAGTTAATTTTAACCTTTCTTTTTAGGGCAGGAAAATACAGGCCCCTGTGGTGTGTGAATGACTTTTTCCCAAAGACTATTACTGAATAAGAATTTAAAAAATGCCTCCAAACGAGAACAGTGTGTGGATTATGTTTTAGATGAAGAGAAACTAAGATTTACCAATTTTTAGCGCCTGTCTCCCACCCTGGGTTATCTCCTCGCCCAGATGAAAAAAAAAGTTTATTGCATTTGTTTTTTCCTACATACCATAAAAAAAATTTTTTTCTGCTTTAGAGTTGAAACCTTGTGGTAATTTTCATGTCAGCAAGAGTTGTATTTATATAGTTAATTATTTTTAGCGATGGTAGGTGTACTGTTAATTTTTTAATAATATAATTAGCATATAGGCATAGTGTTAATTTAATAAACATTGTATATTAGGTGTTATCTCGTAAATTCGAATTGGTTTAAATTTGAACATGAATCTTCATGCTATTTTCTGCTGCGTCATAGTTCATTTCATATTTCAGTGTGTTATTCCTAGCCAAATTTCAATACTAAATTCTATATATGTGTATGTTGGTCTATAATAAACAGTAAATAGATTCGGTGTTCAAGAAATGTGAGAAATAACACAAGATAACATAACACAATATTAAATTTGCTTTCCTGCTTAGTGAATTGAATCGTTTATTTCAGAAACCCGTCAGACGCCAAATGTGTCATGTCGAGAAAATTGAGAAAAAGTGTCCCAGTTTTGTAGATTTCAAAATATTTTTTTATATTAAAGCAGTTAATAAATGAATATTTTTCAGGTAAATATGGAATAAGCGATGGGTCTGTCCTCGTAGAACAATATTCCACCGCTAAAGCGCATTTTAAATTTTGGCTTTGGACGGGTTTCTGAAATAAATGATTCAATTGAGATGTTCACTGTAAGATAAGATTTTCATCTGTGGTGATTCCTAGAAAATCATGGCATTTAAATCTTTTAAATTTGACTTGGATTATGAAATTAAAAAGTGAATAATCACTTGACTTGCTCTATTTTTGTTTTAAAATCATTGCAAAATAAAGTACTAAAAGAATTTCCTCATTTGAAAGAAAATTTTGGAATTTTGTAATATCATTATAGTGTAGGTGTATAGTGTATATCATAGGTTGGTTAACCACTCAGAGAGGCAGGGCTCAGAGGCCCATGTTGTGTTCTTTTTAAAGATTTAAATTTTTTAGGAAGCTGAAAATAGTTGATATTATTTATGTGCTTTTGTTCAAAATATGATTCACTTTTGTCAAGTATTAGAATTAGATTTATTCTAGAGTTTTTGGCTGTTGACAAAAAAAATTAGCAATATTTACTCAGAAACTAAATATTCAAAATTATTTTCGGGAATATTTGTTGCATTTTAAGTGTCAGTTTATTATAGTTTAATACATTGCTAGGTTGTGAAGGTACATACCTTTATTTGACATAAAACTTCAATAGGTTTTCACAATAACATGAAATACAAATATTGTTGCAAAAAAAATATTTTTTTCTTCCCCTAATTGTAGAACTTGAAAACAAACCCTGTTTTCCTTTAAATGAGCAAACTTGTATGAATTAATGTTTCTAATTCATTGAAATCATCTAATATTTCTGTAGAATTAAAGTTTTTGGACTGTTCTTTCTCTCTGGTATTGCTAGTGTTCGATATTCACCTCCTTGTGAGAACTTGTCTAGGGCATGTGTGTAAAACTGATTTAAAACTCACTCTTTCATCATACAGCACTGCTCTGAAGTTTCTACAAAATGAATCGTAAAGTAAATTTCTCAAGAAAAGGATTTTGTGACAAATCAGTCTTGCATTTGATCCTAGCTGAGAAGAAATAAGTGCTCCTAGGCCCCTTATTTAAAATGTATGTTGTAGTTTAAGGTAATTAAAATGAACGTATTGAAAGTATATTTTATTTCATCACCATTAACATTAGACCTGTAATCGCATAAACTTGATTAGGCTGCCACCTCTATTTATAGCCAATTTTACTGGAACTATTAGTGACTGCTTAAGACTGGTTTAACTGTATGTTTTAAGCACTTCTCATTTAGTTGTGCTTATCAGCTGGAGGTATAAGTTCCAGTTAATCCATTTTGACGCTATAACATTATTATGTGGTCCTTCCACTTTTCTTCGCGTGGAGAAATTCTTGTAATACTCTTCATTTTAGCATGATTTTTAAAAAGAAAATTAGTAATGATTGTGATCCTATTTTTTAATTTTGCTAATTTTATTATGTTGCACATGATAAAATTAACAAAATTCAATGTAAATACTTTCCATGCAAATACACAAATGATACCTTTGAAATATGTTGCCATGAAATATTCTGTGAGAGTTTCAGAAATTAACATATATTTAAATTTTTTCTGCATTTAAAAAGGTTAAAATTCAAATTTTCCACCAACTATTAAATTACAGTGATTTTTATTATTAAGTATTTACCAAGCAATTCTCACTGATTCCAAGTATTTAAGAAAAAAAGGGTAAAAAACACGTTTTTTTATAAAACACGGAAGAGGTGACTACGGTGGTTTGTGTATTGGTATATCTTAGTTTTGTCTTCATCCCGAACATAACCCTAAGAGCTAGACTCAAAACATTTGGAGGCATTTTTTTCTTATTCCTCTACGGCCTTGAGTACTAAAGTCTTTATTCTTCCTCCTCAACAAAAATGTCAAAATAAGTAAGGGCTGTCCATATTAGACATTTTCATTGGCATAAAATCATTAAGATACCTCTCAAATATTTTTCACTAGCAAAATACCCGGCATTGCCTGGGCTTTCTTCATATTCAATCCTTGTGAATGAGGGAAAAGATAAATTTTATATAAACCACAGTGTTTAATATTATTATTTTTAACGTAATTTGTTCAAATTTTAATAAAATTCTGTAATTTTCTTTCATTTTATTTTACAACACATTGCTATTGATGAAGTTTTTCTAATCTTATGCACTGCTACTGATCTAGCAAATAAATTAGTACCAGTTTTGCTGCAGCACTACTGGGCTCTAGCAAAATATATTAGGAACTCTGGTTGGAATTATGATCTCTAAGCGAGAGGCGAAAAATGGTCGTGGTGCATCTACAAATGTATTATTTAAATTATTTATTTTCTGCATTGGGGTTGTGTTAGACTTTACTGAACTTTGCAAGAACACTGTGACAATGCTGAAGAAGAGCCTGTAAAAATTTCACATCTATTCATATTCTACTTTTTGTGGTATTGATGTCGGTTACTTGTCGTTGAATTCACTTTTATTAGTTTAGATAATTGGATTTGTTCAATTACACATAAATCAATAATTAGAGGAGCTTCACTTCTTTATAATTCCACCTCTGTTTGCACCACCACCATTCATTTCTTCCTTTGTACCTATCACAGTGGAAGGAAAGCACAGAAAACTGAAAAGTGATTTTCTGCTAACTTATCACGTTTATTTGTTTAATTTTACAGAACAGGCAGTCTGCCAAATTTACATTGTACATAAAGTATTGTATACTACTTTTTTTTATAATGAATAGAAGCAAAATTATTGTGCTTTTCAATAGATTCATGGCGGACATCATTCTAAGAGTATAAACAGACTTGGATAAAGATGAAAAGAGGATATTGAGGATTATGAAGAAAATCCTGCATAAATGAATCCTCACAATTAATATAAAGATGACCAAATACCGATCAGAAGTGAGCAAATGAAGTGCTACAAAATATTGATTATAAAAGTTAAGTGGAAGTAAGTTCTGCTAACTTGAAAGCATTATCTCCAGCATCAATAAATGCCTGAAGGAAATTAAAAGTAGAATGCTTTCCTGAACAAGTCAGTGTTTCTAATAATCAGAAAAGTCAGCGTGGGAACAAGCAAAACATTTGTAATACTGTTTGGGTCATGGAATATTCTGGTATATGGTAGTGAAACTTGAACTTCGGTTAAGTAAGAGAGGAAGAAGTTTGAAGAAAGAAATGTGCCTTTGCAGAGGGATGACAAAAATGAGCTGGGTAGAAAAGAAAAGCAGAGAAGGGCTGAAAGATATTATGAACTGGTGGTTCAACAGCATATAATTTCTTGCATTATTTATATAAGAGCTCCACAATATTATATTGCTACATGATCCTGCAAAACTGTTTCCGACCAGCAAACAATTTTTATCTGCGCCGAGACTCGAACTCAGGTCCATAGAGTTAACTCGCCATGCGCCTTGCCGAACCACGCAGTCGCTCGGCAGTATTCACTTTTGCCAATGCTTTAAAAAACAACGTTCTCTCCCATTATTTCCAACTCAAATTTTGAAAATTCAGTGAGTTAAACAAAAATTAGGCCTTTTTTTTCCTTTGCTCTATCCATGGGGGGGGGAATATAGCCGTTTGAGAAGTTTTTTTATAAATTGCATTAACTTCATCCAGAAATTACACGAAAAATACTCGTTTTCTCAATTAATATTACTTTGACTTTTTTTAAAGATATAATATTTTAGAATATATCTCGTTGGGGACTATCTTAAATAGTGTAATTTTGAATTGTTATTTTTTCGAATTGTGGAAAATGGAATCAGTATCAAACGGAGGGACGGAGCGACTTGGACTGAGCCTCTGACTCGCTGACTCGGACTGCCTACCGGCCACGGACTGACTGACTGACTGAGTGACTGCCTGCCGGACGCGGACTTAAAATCCTTTTTCTCATAAATTACGACGAGAAAGTAAATTGCAAAAAAAGTTTGTCACATTTTAATGCACAATAAATTAATTTTATTTCACCAGTAAACGTTTTTCATAAAAAAGGAAGACTACAGATTTTTAGATACGCAAATCAGGAAGTCTACTGATTGTGATGGAAATGACCAAGTGAATTTTCTAGCTTCTAGCAAACATGTGGTTGCAATCGCAATCCTCAGCCTTTTGAATAGTGTGAAATAATCTTAGGTTGGCCACTTTGTGGAAAATGTAAAACTTTCATTGCTCCGGAAAAATTCAGCAATTTTTAGCGGCTAAACAGTTCAGCCAATTTCTCCAAAATTGATATTCCCCACTCGATCTCGCTGATGTCGCGGCCCCTTCGATTTGACACCGATATATATGTGTGATATATATATATATATATATATATATATATATATATATATATATATATATATATATAATACATCATACACACACTTGGGTTTTCGTAACGTGGCGTCTGAAGGTCACGCGCGAATGAGGGCGAGGGAAGGCAGACTTCTATAGACAGCTGCCAAAAAATTGGCGCGTGACCTTCAGACGCCACGTTAAGAAAATAAAAGTATACTCCAATTTATTTAACGTGGCGCCTCAAGGTCAGGAGCTGGAGGAAGAGGGGGACACTCATCCAATCGGAAGCTTTGTTTCGATTTAAATTTTTGGTTTGGAGTTACCGATAAGATGGCAATGTGCATCTCCCCTTCCAGCTCGTGACCTTGAGGCGTCACGTTAAATAAATCGAAGTATATAGTGTATGGATTGGCAATGCCAATGCTGGACGCTAGGGTAGCAGCACTGAAGCTAAGAATTGCGCGTGACGTCATGTTACTAACACCCCGTTCTGAGGCGTATATAAGTGCAAAGCAGTTGAGTTGAATTCTCATACGTTTTTTAGATTTACGAGTAATAACAGTGAACCACTGGCTGGTATATGTTTAATTTTAAACGTTTCAAGATTTTCTTTAGCGGTGGCACTTGGAATATTTCACTATATTCGTAAGCATTGCACTTCCATAACCTCAATTGCGTTTTATATAATACCTGACGTATTACACATTTCTGATCGGTGCAGAAAACCATCGGAGCTTCCTTATTTAGTTAAATCATTAAATAGTTGAATGATCAAAATTAGATGTACTATCTAACAGTTGATGATACGATGCAAAGTCAGTAAGGTCCGTGGGCAAAGTTAACAAATAAGTGGGATTGGCAGCTTCACTTTTCTCATTTTCGTACCAGTGGCAATTTCTTCGGGTGTGCAAGTCGTGTGTTAACGCCCAAGGAAATAAAAAAGCATTTTTTCCTTTGAATTTATTTAGATTTTTAAAATTTGTTCTGGGCGATCGGCGTCATAGATCGGCACCAGCGCGTCCATGCATCGCACGCATTGTGCGAGCACAGCTCGGGCCCTTGGCGAATGCTTCCAAAGTCTTCAGGTCGGATCGGGAGGCGGCAGCGCATGCACGCGACGTCGCGTCACTCCAGGACAACAGCGTCCCAAGGATCTCGATTTAACTGCCTGGTGGAGATCGAGCGTCCGTGATCGTGATATTCTCCGTGTGCGTTGCAGCCTTTAACGATAGTCGTGGAATTTGTGTTATTTTTTATGAGGATAGTGAAATAGTGGAACAATAGTTTTAAATAATTGCTTTCCTTCCCTTTCATATGAAGAAAAGGAACAAGTAATTGAGTAATGGGCGATCGTGTGCTAACCTGATAATATGTACGCGTAGGCTTCCGCGGCTCGAGTCGATGACTTCTTCGCTGTCCGGGTGACGCCGCGTAGTGGGCTGGGAGGCCGACGTTTCGCCTGACATGTCGCAGGCTTCATCAGGGCATTGACATCGATGTTGTGCGTCGGGTATTAAATATTGTCCGGCCTGGGCGGCCGGGTGGGGTGGGTGCGCCGTGATTGGCGGACGAGTCGCTCTGATTGGCTGGCGGTCTGTGCCAACCCGCGCCTCGCGCCGGGCGTCCTCGAGGTCGGACGGCGTGTGGCAGCTCCCTCGCAGTCGCGGATTGGCGGGAGCAGCGATTTCCAGGCCGGGTTAAGGTTGAGCCCGGCGTCCGCGGTCGCTCTCCCTCCCGCGCACTCGCGCTCTCCCTCCCGACGCACAACATCGCGATGTCAATGCCCTGATGAAGCCTGCGACATGTCAGGCGAAACGTCGGCCTCCCAGCCCACTACGCGGCGTCACCCGGACAGCGAAGAAGTCAACCTGATAATATTTCAGAATTTAATTTCTAAAACGATAACCGAAGAATGGGATAAGCGTCGAACATGTCTTTTTAAATACTTTAAAATGTATTATTCCAATCTTAGCAATAGAAAATGCAACATGATCATTGTTGTTAATTTGCGACTAACTTTCCCTCATTCTTCCAACATTATTTGAAATAAATAAGGATTTTGTTTACATAATTCAATTTTACTCCAAATATGTAAGCGAAAAGAGTAGTGTGGGGGTTAACACTTTTCTTCACAGCCAACGCCCTATGTCCACAGTGAGAAGACGTCACTGCTCCGTACGTTGAATGAAAAAATGTATTTATGCTCGTGGTTGCTTGTCACTTGATTAAACTAGGTCGTAATTTTGTAACAGCCAAAACATATTTTATAGTAATTATTACGGTAATAAATGATTTATTGATCTTTCATTTTGTTAAGTAAGGATTACGGTTGGAAAAAAATGAAGTTGAAACAAAAATTAGACTTTGAAGTGCTATAAAACTATATTTCCTATGCTACTATTACCCGTGTAAGTGAAGTCGAGTTGCGCGCGCCTCTATCTAACCTCCCGTTTGGCTACATTTGTAGGGGCAACATTGCCATCTAGTTCTATATATCTGTCATCGACTGCCCAGACTGGAAGATTTGGCGATCCCCTCGGATTTTCCTGTGGGTCTTTCATAAGATAGCTTAAGAATTAAAACTATATTAGGAGTGTTACGGATAAAAGTGAAAGTATGTGCTGTTATAGCTTTTTTAAAATATTATTTTTCTCATAAATAGTTTTGGTACTTATTCTAACCCAAATATAGTCATTAAAGGTTTTTGTCTTTGCTAAGAACCATTGATGGGAAATTCTTATATTTTTCTTCGAACTCGCGGCGCGTAATAGAAGCATTCGGACCAGAATCCGGATCTTCTTTTGTAGTTTTGTCTCCAGTATGGTGACGAGAGAGATAGCTCAGAATGCCATGTTTTCTGATCCTCTTCTTGTTTTTGAATCCGATTAGGAGAAATGTATTTACCATTATTGTTCAGTGACCCTTGTCTTTGCGTTTTGCAACAGAACCTCTTCAAATTGTACTCGAGTTTTCTTAACGTGATGTCTCAAGGTCACGCGCGGAGGGAGAGGGAAGGTAAGACTCCAATCAGGAGTATCAACGTCACTGCAGCTCCGATTTTTGCGGCTCTATTGGTGCCGGCCTTTCCTCTCCCTACTTCGCGCGTGACCTTGAGACGCCACGTTAAAAATACTCAAGTATATGTGTTATTTTCAGTGATGATAAAAAATCTCTACATACGCGTTAATTTTCTTTTCCTTTCTAATAGTGGAAAGCATATAATGCAGCTAATTCAAAATTAACGAATGTGATGCACTGCAAGTTTTTGACATTTTCTGCTAAATTCGCGAAAATGGTAGATTCGTGGTGTACGTTTCGTTGAGATGTAAAAATGACAAAATCGCAAGCGGTGTGTGGTATTCGTTTTTATGGTATTACAAACAAAGCAAAATGTGTACTTAAGTGGAAAAGGCATTTGCTGTAATTCGCCGAGGAATAGAGATTCGCGATTATTGCCAAACATAATTATCACAATTTGATGCCAAACATGCTCTTTGACTCAAAATCGCGATTTTGGCACACCTTTTGGTGGTTTTGGCATAACGGTAAAGATGCACGTAGCATTATATTGCGAATTTATTCGTTACCAAATACTACACTGACGTTTAAACCATGTACCTCAAGGATGGGTGCCTGAGTGGATTGCGCAGAAACGGTATGCTTTTGGAATTGCGCCTTTCAAACTGTCTTTATTTTTCTTGACTATGGTCTCCGCCAAGCGTTGCAAGATCGTACCCTAACTACGGCATCTTAACATAATTTTAAGCTCATTCCAGAGGTATACAAAGCAAAAATGATTCATGTTCCTATAACAAACCCTGGTTAACCTTCACTTGCTCTGACGCCTTGGTTAACTTACGATACTCCATATTAGAGAGTTTTTGCACGCCATAGCGGACAGCACTATCGATCTTCTGGGCATGCGCGGATGCACAAAACTGATGCGAAACTTAAATTGCGCATGCGCAGAAGATCGATAGTACTCTAACGTTCGAGGGTGCACAATCTCACTATTATTGGAGATTTTGTGCACCCTCAAACGTTAAATCACTATCGATCTTCTGCGCATGCGCTGTTCATTTCACACCACTTTAGTGCATCTGTGCATCTGCAATTTAACTTCTAGTTAAATTTTTATACGGATTATTCTGCGATTGAAAGTTGGCTAATTTTGACTTGAATGAAAGCCTGATAACGTGCTCTTCGATATTCGGTGATTGAGAGCTTTGGTCTATACTCATGTGCTTGGATCTACTTCAATTGCTTCATTACAGAATTCGTTTTTATATTCACACATTCTTTTCGACATGACATGACATTAGTATCAATTCTTTCAATATTATTTTTAGGGAGGACATTAGAACGAAGTAACTCTTAGACGATTCCTGCGAACTGCGAGCATCATCTGGCGGAAGAATATATTTCACGGGGCGATGCAGTTTTCGGCGAAGTTCAGCGGTTCTACCAGACGAAATATACCGGGTAATCAGTAGAAAACGTAACCCTGCTATTCAAGGCACTCAGGGAAAAGTGAAAGTTTTGCAACACTGCTTTCTGGACAGATCCTTCGACTGCATCTCAGCGACACTCCATTCACCACCACACCCTTCATTTCACTCACCCCCTTCTTGTGTTGTGGGTCATACCTGCTCAAAACAAAACAGCCCACGTCTTCATTCATAGATTCCTTCTTTCACAGTTAACTTACGATGCGTCTCAGTGTAGAGCAACGCAGTTTTGTGTTGGAGAATTTCCGAACGCAATGTTTCAAAGAGTGCCAGGCAGCTTTCAAAGAAAAATTTTCATCCGAGTCTATTCTGATCAAAGAGTACCATATTTCGGTTAGTGAAGTGCTATCGTGAGACAGTAGGTGTGTTTGATCCATTGCATTAAAAAAAAAAGATTTGAGTTTGTGTGCCATTTATTGACACATTAATTGGTCTGTTGTTTTTCAAAGAAACAGTAAAGGCGGGTATGTATCAGAATAAACAGATAAATTAATTTTTATTCTATTTTAATTAGTTAATTATTTTTAAAGTAACCTTATTCAATAATAATAATAATAATAACAACAACAACAACAACAAAAACAAAAACAACAAACATTTGTTCTGCAAATCTGAATTTATTATTTGTGATTTTATTTATTTAAAACAGAAAAGTATAAAACATACATTCTGGAGCGCATGTATCTTGTTTTGAAACTAAAACAAGCAAAGTTTACAATTAAATTGACCTCAATATATATTTTACATGGCAAGTTTATTTCACTTTTAAACAATATACGAAGGAATTGTCGTTCTTGACAATTCAATTTTCTTTCGACGCCAAACAAGCAGACGCGTACCCCTCTCATTGAATTCATGGAAACGGCGGTCACCTGCTCTTCTCCTCAGGGTGGCGTTAGTGGGAGAGGGGATAACGTGTACTTCCCGTCAGTTTACCTGCTTGAAACCACCAGCCGCTATCCGACCCGCTCAGACATGGTTGCCAGTACATTTCGGTCTGCCTGCTGTGGGTTGCGTTTTATACTGATCACTCGGTACTTGAATATAAAGAAGTAGTGCTTCAAGGTCACGAGATGGACGGAGAGGGGGATACTGTCACACAATTGGGAGCTCCGATACCAAAAGTTGGTAGTAGCGAAGCTCCCGATTGGATGTTAATTACATCTTCCCCATTCCAGCTCTTGAGCTTGAAGCGCCAAACGTTGAACGTTTAAATCAGAGTATAATCGTTCGCTAGCCTGATTCGAGAATATCGAATAGGACATTATCGGTTTATTGCTGGTTTAGGAAGGGAATAAGTATGTCAAGAAAATAGGAATTTGTTAGTTAGCTGTTGTGGGTATTTTTGTAAGCATTAGTTTTTAATTTAGTTTTCTTCACTTTGAAGTCAGTGAAGGGAAAATACATTAATACAGGGAATAATAAAATATAAAAACAATACAGGGATTCTCAATGTTTTGATTGCAAGTGCGTGCGGGGTCTTTTTCTCCCTTCTCTTCCTCCCCTGTTATCACCTGTTCTTACTGTCTATATAGATTTTTTAGGTACTTTAGTGCAAATTAAGTTTTGTGTACCCTGTAGAATTTTGTGTGAGCTTAGGAACAAAATATCAAATCTGTTTGTAATGATAATTTAAATGAGGCAATAGATATTTATTGTAAATTATTGTGTGATTGAAGATACATGAAAGAACGCACTTGAGAACAAACTGAATCACAAGTGAACCTGTGAGTGTTTTTGTTCTGACCTCAAGTAGGGGGTCTGAGGTTGCTGCAACTATGAAGAGAGTGAATATCTCAAAGTATTTTTATTTATTTATTTATTTTACGTCAAAAAAAAAAAAACAGTTAAAAGCTGCGTATGACGTGCTATGGGGAAAAGTGAATTGTGTGCACATTTTCAAAATTCTGTGATCCCTACACTAAGTCATATACTACTTAAATTTTGAATTTTATTATTATTGAATTATTATTAATGAATTATACTATTCAGAAGGCTTTCTCATCTTTAGACATAGCTTTGATGTCTCAAATTTACACAAATATTACTTATGGAATATGCTAATGCAGTTTGGTCACTATAAAAAGGCCACCAAAACAGAGTACAATGATGAACAATGTTACTATTTCATAATACACATCAATAAGAAAATTGAAAGTAGTGTCAAAAGGTGGATCAAAGGGAACGGGACAGACAGAAGGGAAAGAAAAGACTTAATTGAAGCCAACAAAGTTTTTAAGAGCTGTTAGTATGTTCAGGATTTTCATAAATTATTCATTTAATGTAGGGAAAAAGACGGAGAAGTCACACTATGAAGCAGCAGAAAGAGAGATCTGAATTCAACTAGTGAGCACATTTCATTTGTGGTGAACTTGTGGAATAAACTTTTTTAATTGTATTGAAAATAAGACAATAAATTCATGTAAAGATACTGTAGATCAACTTTAAAAAACAAATTTACCCCAATTACAGTGAAACATATGTACAATAACTGCTATATGAAGTGCAGTATTGAAGTAGCACGAACAGTAACAGCAACAATGACAATGGTAGATTATGATTAACTACATGGAATTAACATCTTAGTTTTATTTACATTAGTATTTGTGCAATAACTTTATTTATGTAATGACCAGAAAAGGTGGAATAGGCAATGTTGTGTACAAAAATGCCTTTAATTCTTTGGATAGGATTACTTTCTTTGCAATACAGAAGACACACCGCATACATTAAGACAATTTGTTTTCTTTGAAATAAAATCATTGAATTTTCCTATTGAGGAGAGGGAGCTGAAATTTTATTGTGTAGTATGAGTATCAATAGTGTTGTAATATCCAAATTATGCTAATTTTCTAATTTTTCTTCTCTCTTTTTTTTTTTCTTTCCAATTTCAGCAAAGATATGTCCACAATCCCCTCAACCTCTTCCGAATTATTCGCCATTGTCTTAATACAGAAATGAAGCTGGTTCAACAAGTGGAAAATGTAAGTTGAAATATCAACCTAATATGTAAGATATAAATATGATTTTTTTGAAAATCACTTTTTCTTTTACCTAATTGTGAATTAAATAGTGACTGTGAAAATGCATGCATTAGAATATTGAAACTCAGCAGAAAGAGAATAGACAAAAAGTGAAAGATAGTCTTCATCATTAATTGGAATAAAAAATTGGTGTAGAATAACTAGAGTCCCATGGCTTAATAGCTAGCACATATGCCTCCCCATCTGAGGTTTGTGTTTGTTCCCTGCACAATCTATGTGAAATTTACAGTGATTTCCACAGGTTCTCCCATTTCTTCTGGCTTTCATTCCACCTTTTGTCTCTATTATCATTCATACCATCATCTACTCATTAGATGACTTGTAGGCCCTATTGACATTAGCCAATGAACAGCCTTAAAACCCCATTAAATAAGCCTTTGTCTTTAACATGTAAGCTGCTGTGATAAGGAGTTAGCTCACGATGCCTTAACACTTCTTCGTTTTTCCTTCCCTTTTTCTTGAAATTTTGAATTGTCATTTGATCACAGCAAATGAATTCCTCCATGAAATCTCTCTCCAGAGCCTGCTTGGTTGAATTTCTCCTTCTAGTATTCTTCATGCTTCCTCCGAATTCCTTCCTTTTCCTCCTTATCTCCCCTTATCAATCAAATCACATTACAGGAATACTAACACATTAGTGCAATGGCTAGTCGTTCTTCAGTGAGTTAGCTCCACTATATAAAGTATGTCAGATTTTTATGTCATCTGTGATGAGATTTAAAATTTCTTCAATTAGTCACTAGTAGTCCAGAAGTGAAAGCAAAACATAAATTAAAAAAGCATTTCAGCCCCGTTCGAAGTTGAAGTATCAAGATAAGGAAATTTTCTTATACTTTTCCCTTTTGGTTACTATCTTCCAGTTTTCTGTTTCCTAAAGAAATTTTAACAATTTAATGTAAATGATGTTGGTAAAAGTAAAAAGTATCTCATGTGCTTAGAAAATGTATTAACTTGGCATTTTCTTTTCTCCTGTGTGAATAGTAAACAACTCTCCAGTTCATTATCGGCCGCGGAAAACATTGTGACCCAACGCCGACTCGCAACTGACGCTGCGGTGTGAACCGGCACACGAATTTCGTAGCCACGGCTGGCACGAAACCTCCGTCGCTGCACCCGCTACGAATGTTGCGCCATTCTGTGGGAGCCTTAACAATCTTACCTATGGATTATTTTACCACCTATTATTTTGGATTACACCAATCTCTTTCATTTAAGCCTCTCTTTTGTTCCTTTATTCTCTGGCTCTTTCTCCCTATGAGATACACCACCTGCCAGGCCACGCTCTCCCCTCAATATCACCACGCTCTCCCCCTCACACATACCACTTTCCCTCCCCCTCACACATTCACGCTCTCCCCTCACACATTCACGCTCTCCCCTCACTCCCCTCACACGCTCTCCCTCACATCACGTGCCTCCTCCTCACACATTCACGCTCTTCCCTCACACATTCACGCTCTCCCTCACACTCACGTTTTCCCTCTCACACACTCACGCTTCCTCTCACACTACGTTTTTCCTCACATTACAGCTTCCCTCACACTACACGCTCCCTTCCTCACATTCACGTTTTCCCCTCACACACATTCACGCCTCCCTCCTTCCACGCTTCCTCCCCCACAGCTCACGCTCTCCCCTCACATACGTTTCCCTCACACGCTTCTCCCCTCACACACCACGCTCTCCTCATACTTCACGTTTTCCTTCACACATTTCACAAAGCTTTCCTCACACATTACCACGCTCTCCTCTCACTACTCCCTCACTCACACCACTCACAGCCTCACACACTCACGCTTCCCTCACACTCACTCTCCCTCACACACTCACACAAGCCTCCTCACATGCTTCCCCTCCTCACTCACGCTCTCCCCCTCCACGCTCACGCCTCCCTCCTCCCACCGCGCACTCACGCGCACTCTCCCCTCGCGCATTTTCACCACCTCACACGCTTCCTCCTTCGCGCTTCCTTCGCGCATCCTCGCTCTCCCTTCGCGCACCTCGCTCTCCTCTCGCTGCTCTCCTTCTCAAGTGCATTTCCTCCCTTCGCGCACTTCCGCCTCCCTCCGTCGCGCTCTCCCTTCGCGTACTGTTTCTCCCTACTCGCCTTCAAGTGTCTTCGCTCTCCTTCCCTGCCTCTCTTCCCCGCGCACTCGCTCTCTCCTTCGCGCCTCGCTCTCCCTTCGCGCCTCCCTCTTCACGCGCAGCCTCGTGCAATCCTCCCTCGTGCTCCTCTCCTCGTGCACTTCAGAATCCCTCTCCTCCTTCCGTGCACTCGCAATCCCTCCCTTCGTCACTGCACTCAAAGAAACTTCCACACAATCCTCAATCGCTCTCCTGCTTTCCCTCGCGCACTGTGCTTCTCCTGTGCACTCTGCTGCGCGAGAGAGGGAGTGAGTCTGTGTGTGCGAGTAGAGAGGGAGTGGAGTCTGTGTGCGAGAGGTGAGTCTGTGTGTGCGAGAGAGGGGAGTGAGTCTGTGTGCGAGAGAGGGAGTGAGACTGTGTGTGCGAGAGAGGGAGTGAGCAGTGGTCAAGGAGAGAGATGAGCTGTGGAAGGGAGAGAGGGAGTGAGTCTGTGTGTGCGAGAGAGGGAGTGAGTCTGTGTGTGCGAGAGAGGGTAGAGCAGGAGTCTGTGTGTGCGAGAGAGGGAGCAGCCTGTGTGTGAGAGGAGGCAGGGCCCGTGCAGGTGGCGAGAGAGGGAGTGAGTCTGTGTGTGCAGAGAGGGAGTGAGTCTGTGTGTGCGAGAGAGGGAGTGAGAGAGGAGTGAGTCTGTGTGTGCGCAGAGAGGGAGTGAGTCTGTGTGTGCGAGAGAGGGAGTGAGAGAGAGAGAGAGTCCGAGAGAGAGAGAGTCCGAGAGAGAGAGAGAGAGAGAGAGAGAGTCTGTGTGTCCGAGAGAGAGAGAGAGAGAGAGAGAGAGAGAGAGAGAGTCCGAGAGAGAGAGAGAGAGAGAGAGAGAGAGAGAGAGAGAGAGAGAGAGAGTCCGAGAGAGAGAGAGAGTCCGAGAGAGAGAGAGAGTGAGAGAGAGAGAGAGAGAGAGAGTGAGAGAGAGAGAGAGAGAGAGAGAGAGAGAGACTGTGTGAGAGAGAGAGAGAGAGAGAGTCCGAGAGAGAGAGAGAGAGAGAGAGTGAGAGAGAGAGAGAGAGAGAGAGAGAGAGAGAGAGAGAGAGAGAGAGACTGTGCGAGAGAGAGAGAGACTGTCCGAGAGAGAGAGAGAGAGAGAGAGAGAGAGAGAGAGAGAGAGAGAGAGAGAGAGTCCGAGAGAGAGAGAGAGAGACTGTGTGCGAGAGAGAGAGAGAGAGAGAGAGAGTGTGTGCGAGAGAGAGAGAGAGAGTCCGAGAGAGAGAGAGAGAGAGAGAGAGAGAGAGTCTGTCCGAGAGAGAGAGAGAGTCTGAGAGAGAGAGAGAGAGAGAGAGAGTCGAGAGAGAGAGAGAGAGAGAGAGAGAGAGAGAGAGAGAGAGAGAGAGAGAGAGAGAGAGAGTCTGCGAGAGAGAGAGAGAGAGAGTCTGTGTGAGAGAGAGAGAGAGAGAGAGAGAGAGAGAGAGAGAGAGTCACAGAGAGAGAGAGAGTCTGAGAGAGAGAGAGAGAGAGAGAGAGAGTCTGTGTGCGAGAGAGAGAGAGAGAGAGAGTCTGTGTGCAGAGAGAGAGAGAGAGAGAGAGAGAGAGAGAGAGAGAGTCTGAGTGCAGAGAGAGAGAGAGTCTGTGAGAGAGAGAGAGAGAGAGAGAGAGAGAGAGTCTGTGTGCGAGAGAGAGAGAGAGAGAGAGAGTCTGTGTGCGAGAGAGAGAGAGGGAGAGTCAAGTGTGAGAGAGAGAGAGGGGAGAGTCTGTGTGAGAGAGAGAGAGAGAGAGGGAGAGTCTGTGTGAGAGAGAGCGAGAGGGAGAGTCTGTGTGAGAGAGAGAGAGAGAGGGAGAGTCTGTGTGCGAGAGAGAGAGAGAGAGGGAGAGTCTGTGTGCGAGAGAGAGAGGGATAGTCTGTGTGAGAGAGAGAGGGATAGTCTGTGTGGAGAGAGAGAGAGAGAGAGAGAGGGAGAGTCTGTGTGCGAGAGAGAGAGAGAGAGAGTCTGTGTGCGAGAGAGAGAGAGAGAGAGAGAGAGAGAGAGAGTCTGTGTGCGAGAGAGAGTGAGTACACTGACTCCGCAGTCTCTTTCTCACTCGCTCCACACGCTCTCTCTTTCTCTCATGCCTTCCGTGTTCTCCCACTCGCTCTCGGTGTCACTGTCTCTCTTCTCAAATATTCACCTCTTTCTCTGTGTCTCTGCTCAGTGAATAATCTTTAAATGGACGAGTGAGTTTGAGACAACTACAGACAACATTGAAACTTGTTTTGCAATAATTTCTTAATTATGGATAATTGCTTCCTCATAAAAACAATTCAATTTTTAACTTAATCAGTAATTCACATTAATTGAGTTAATCAATGATGATTTTGCGGAAAGATGCAAATCAAAATTTTTTTCATTAAAGGTTATTAAAAAAAATTTATGAAGTGTATAATTATTTATCGTTTCCGTTTTTTACAGGTAGCACTAGGTCATGGTATGGGTCAAGGGTTATCACTAGTTCCAGACTCGAGCGCAGAAATTGCACAACAATTAGATTTCTTACGCAGACGCACACAGGAAACTGGTGAAGACCTCCGCAAAATGGAACAAGAACAAGAATCATTTGCTTTGCAGTATCATGAATGCACCAAACTAAATGGTATGTAAGGAATTGTAGGAATAGGAGTAAGAAAAGGGAGAAATTGACTAGTGCCTTCACCTCCCATTTTGTGGTGTACATAATGCATTTAAGTAGAATAACTTGTATAATACTCTGTTTTTATATCATTCAAAATCAGTTGGGTATTTGGTTGGCTCTAGACTAATGTGCACAGGAAATTGCTGTGCAAGCTAGATGCAGAGTTCCCAAATGAAAGTGTAATCTCATAAGAGAACTATTCAATTTTCCCATTTTGTTAGGATTGAATTGGCAACAAACAAAGTATTACAAACACAATAACATTCCATCATGTCCTTAGACATTAGAACGCATTAGTTTTAATGTGACTATTGCCAACAGGGGTAGTGGGGAGGATTATATTTTCACATTCATCTACCTTGGTGCTTACAGACTGCCCTAAAAATGGTAAATGAATATCAATAAAATTTACAAAGATGAAATTAGAAGTGAGCGAACACTTGTGGTAAAGGCAGATGAGGACGCAACAGGTAGTGTAGGATATGTCTCCCTTTCCCATATGTTAGACCTTCTCTTACATAAGGAGCAAATTGACATGCTAAAAAGGTACCATAAAGTTCAGCAATTTTTAACCCAGGAATAGTTGTTGAAAAGACAAATTTATAAACCTTAATATCCGTGTAGGTCTTTTCTCCATTGTTGACTAGCAACGATACGGGATAAAATATTGGAAGGTGGTGAGTAACTGACTGTTACATTGGAGTCTCGTTAAGACTTCAATTTAAATAAGGAACTAGTTTCTTATCCATGTTCGTAAAGAAAAATCCGAGGAGAAATATGTATTGCTTACTTTCAGCCAACCAGCAGTTGCCCTGGACTTCTTGCATCTACTTCATTCTCTTGTTGGATTAAGAATAATATTTGTGGGGTGTAGTTGACGTGTCATGGTGTGTATCAAAGTTGGTGGCAAGGCACTGACTTACAGCCTGTCTGATGATAGTAAGACATCCTTGAGTTTGCCGAATGGAAAATTTCATTGCATTTTATGTCAATATAATTTTTTGTTGAATGGATTTTTTTTTCTTTGTTCTTAACAAAGTTACGATCATTCATATAAAATTTGTGGGAAATGCGTTTGGAAGATTCAAGGATGTTTTATGTTATAATAGTATAGGTTGATGGCTGGATCATTGTCGCCAACTTCTTAACGCATAATCTAAAGTATTAACTATGCCCAAAAAATATTAGGGCATATAACACACTAGGGAGGGAAAGTAGGAAACTCATGGTGCACCAACAGCTCAAGTTTCCTAGCATTATTTATAACTTTCACAATTTTCAAAAATTCAGAGAGTTCAATGAAAATGGAACAATGTTTTATAAGAATTTTTTAGCCTGTATTAGAGCAAAATTGGAGCTTTTCTTTTGCATCATATTCGTAATCATAACTTTCTGTATTTGAAAAAATTTAAAGAAAAAAGAATTGGAGAGGTTTTTGAGAATTTTTAATTACCTACATACAATGTAAAATTCTGCTAAATGCAATTTAATACATGCTTAAAAAACAGCTGTAAACAATATTATAATATGTAAATCATCCTACCTGTACAGGAAAGTATAAGTGCGTAATGTGCCCGGGGGAAGTATCAATTCAATGTGAATTTTAGTTAAAAATGTTATACACCTTGTAAGTACAGAGGTACTTACTTGCTAATGGGTGTGGTGTGTAAGTGTAAGTGCATGATCTTATTGCTCCAGTCATTTTTTCATAATATACTAATTGAGCTTTGTTGTGTCCTTGACTAGTTTGATTATTAGGGCACAGGGATTGCACAAACCTGTTCGCAAGCGAAGGCCCACTTTGTTCTGGGATTGACTTTCCACCCCTCACCCCCGACTACTGTTATAGGCAATACACATCGAGTAAATTGATAATTGAATTAAATGAGTCACGACATGGGTCAAAAAGAAGAAAATTTGTGGTTATGGCAAATGGTCAGTAGTGAAAGGAATGAACTGTGAAATTGTTTATCACATTTCATGTGGAGAATGATCCTGTTCTTGTCTGCATAGTTGCACAACTCAGGATCAGGTTGATTGGAAAAGATTTGTGTTCTGTGCTTTGAAACATGTAGAAACCCATTCTTACAGTCGATTTGGAATCTGATGAGAGTCTTGAGGTGTTTAAAACGATCCAAGAAACACAAGAAGTTGATATGGTGAGTGAATCAGTGATAAAGGCTATCCAGAAGGAAATGGGCAAAATTCAGCGAATACTAAATTGGATACTTAATTTACTGATCTGGAAACAAAGCTGACCTCGGAACAAGAAAAAGGATCGATAGATATAAAAAATAATATAAAGGGCCAATCAGATAAGGTTGATACTTTCATTGAGCAATTCAAAGGATTTGAAGGGAAAGTTGTTGAAGTGGATGCTAAAGTTGATAAACTGGCAGACACTCAAGCATACAATACTGGAAGAATTCAGAGACTTGCAAGATCTGCATGGGAGGGCACCCACTACTGGACAAATTTTTGAAGAAATGGGAGAGCTTAGGTTGAGAAAATTCTACATCATTATACACAGCATCGAAGAAAGGAGATTCAAAGACAGGGTAGCTGAGGATAGATATTGTGAAAAGAGTTCTGTCGAACGTGGAGAGAGAAGAGCAACCTCAACTGCTTATAGTCAAGGTCATCAGAGTGGGAAGAAAGAAGATTGCTGGACAACCGGGTCATGATCATCCTAGACCAATTAGTTATGATTGATAGTTCGTTGGCGGTTAGAAAGTTACTGACTGAAAACAAGAGTACTCCATGATTAAAAATTTATTTGATTATTATTAAAAATGACCTCACACCAATGCAGAAACAGTAGTTGACAGATTAAAATAAGGAGCTAGAGGAAAAGTGGAAAGAAAATCCAATCTGACAATCAAATTCATAAAAGGACAACTGCGTATTATGAAAAAGGAAAACGTGAACAGACAGTAGCAGTTCAAACTTTTTCGCCAAAAATTCTATACACTATGGTCCCTAATGTCTAAGTTTGATCCTTTTGTCTTGGAGGTTGATCAAATGAAACCAGATATCATTGTTCTTACAGAGACATGGTTAAATTTGGATATTGCAGACTTGTTGATAAATATTATAGGGTATAGTGTTCACAGAAAGGATAGAGAGGACAGAAGAGGAGGAGGAGTGGGTGTCTATGTTGAGCAGAAGATGCAAACTGAAGTTACTATGATAACCAGGCTCACTAGACTCGAAAATACCGATGTGGAAACTTTGTTGTTAAAATACTCTGCGAGGGATTTTCAAATTATATTTGGGGATGTATAGACCACTAGCTTCTGACTACAGCATAAGGCATACAGATCAGATCCTTTTTGATACTATTGAAAGAGCATGTAATCAATATGAGTTGGTGGCTATGTACAGAGATTTTAACTTTCCAAGTATGATATGATCAAAGCATGGTGCAATTGGCAGGAACAAATAGGAGCATGAATTCCTATGGATCTATGATTCCAATCTCATCCAGATGGTAATCAAACCAACCAGGATCAGAGTTAGTTAGAATCAATCTCTATTAGACTTGCTGCTCGTGACAGATGAAAATATTATTACTCTATCTAGTATGAGACCAAATGTTGGTTTGAGAGTCCACAGTGATGATAAGTTTTTGCAATTATAAAAACTACATAATAGAGGGTTACTCCCAAACAAAATGACTTTAAAAAAAAGTAACGGAGGATAACTCCTAAGCGCTCAATGCCCATTGGGGTTATGAGACACGTTGCGTCATGACGAAGCACAGCAAATTAAATAATAATAAAAGAGAGAAATCTCCCATACATGTCCAGGGCAGAAGCCTAAAAGATTGACTTACTGCAAAGCTGATTATGATTCGATAAAGATAGTCCTGGAATCAGATGTTAAATCTGGAAGGATGTCCAAGGATTACAATAGTTTCTGGAAAAGGATAAACCAATTACTAAATGCTTACCAAGTGAGCTTTAACGTGAGGAGAAATGTAAATAAAACCTGCATTGATAGAGAAATAGTGAAGAAATCTAGAGCAAAGTGAAGGGCGTGGCTTACTTACGGACCAGAAAGGATGAGAATTACAGAATCTACTGAGGAATTAATAAGGCAATCATAAAATTGAGTAGACAATGGAAGGTGAAATACAAGGAAGATATTATCCAAGAGAGAAGGAAGCAAATGTACTTGTATATTAGAAGTCAAATGACGAAGAAAACTGACCCGCCAATGTGTTTGGATGTAGGAGGTGAATTGATATCTGACTAGACACGGAGGTTTATGCAGATTACTTTCAGGAAGTTTATACTATTGAACTGGATGGTCCCCTTCCAACAGTTGAAGACCTGGATACTGTGACTCTTAAAAACATTGATATCTCTCTAATTACAGTTGCTCAGACGCTATGTGGACTTAATGAGAGCTCAGCTGCAGGACCTGGTAGCATCTGTATGGTGTTTGTGAAAAGATGTGCAACACTGATTGCTCCTACTTTGACGAAAATCTTTAGAGAGTCACTGGATGCAGGAAAGGTCCTACAACAGTGGAAGACAACAACTGTCCAATAACTATCGCCCTGTCAGTCTGACCAGCACAGGGGTAAGGTAATGGAAAGGCTTATTGTGCTGCTGGGCTGCTTAACCAGTACAAACTGATGAAGCCCGAATCGGCAGTAACATAATTAATTGAAAGGTTTCACATTAAGTGATTCATATCACATGTAAATGTACATGTAATATCACACAATATCGCAATAATTGGCAAATTTGACAAACTCGACACAATTCTTGAAAAGGAGAATAAAATAAGTCAATGTCAATAAGGTCTATGGCCTTCCTTGTTGAAGAGACCATCATAAGCTCTTTTGAACATCTGAAGACTAGGAACATTCTGGGGCAGAATGTTCCAAGTGTCGACAACTCTGTTACCAATTAAGTTCTTGTACTGCATTAGATTATATCTAGATTTTACAAGCTTCATACCATGGCCTCGGAATTGTAGATTTCTAGAGCGCTGCAAAATACTCCTAAGATCGGAGTTGTACTGCCCTTGCAAAATCTTGAATGTTTCATATACTCCGAAGTCAAGGGCGTCTTGAAAGATTTTTACTTAGAGCTGGAGCTAGTTCTTGTGCGTATTCTTTCAGTACAAGGGGCGAGATACCATTTGGACCGGCAGAAGAGTTACGATCTGTCAATGTGAGGACATTCTAAACATCTGCAACATGTAAGTCGATGCCTTCCAATATTTCCTCAGAAGGAGGTGAGGATATAGGTGGGAGAGAATCATTTGGTTCTAATATGTAGAAGTTTTGAAAGCTCTCTGCAAAGACCTCTGCGACATCACTAGGATCCAAAGCAAATTCCCCATCCTCCTTTCGGGGGATTCGTGGGATAGAAACTTTGGAAAAAATCTGTGTACGGATACACGAGTGCAGATCCTTACCCTTGGTCTTGGCAATATTTTGTTTACAATTTCTCCTGTGAGCACGAATCTCATTTGCTATAGTGTTACATAGCTCTTTGTATTTCCTGTATTGTGGATTTAAATGTAATCCATAGTCATTTCTTTTTGCATATCTGTCATATCCTTTTAGTAATCCTTGGTTTATTTTTGTTTAAGACTTCTGTTCAAATAGGTGAGTGAGCTTCTAAGATGTTAATTATTCCTGATCTGAATATCATCCAATTAGTATCCAGTTCCTCGACTCATTCCGAAGTGAGAAGGTGCTGTCAAAGGTCCCTCTTACATCCATGAAGTTTGCACGCCAGTATACCTTACGGTTCCGTTTATGGGGGTCTACGTTGTGAAATTCAATTTGCATATCAAAACATAGAACAACATGATCACTATTACCGACAGGACTTCGCTCAACTGGAATCGATAAAGCAGATTCATCATTTGTGATAGTTAGATTGAACATTCCTGATCTCTCAACTCCTTGATCTCCTCACATTGTACAGGGGTTTGATCCTTGTTAAATGAAATGTTCTGTGATAAATCCTTGTTCCTTCGCAGTAGTTCGTGTGCGAGTCCCGCAGTTTCCAATCTGATCCTCTGTGGTGGAGATTTATCTGGGTCTAACTTTCCCCAACATATGGCTTGCAAAATGCTAGTTTGAGTTTCTGCGGGTAACTTTTCTGGAGTTGAGGCCTCGAAGTATCTCTCTGAATTAATGGACATCTTCTCTCTTCCACTCGGTAGAGGTACCTGATTTACTTTCTCGAATTCCATAGGTGATAATATTTTTCGGTTTACATTTTGTTTCCTCTATTTCTTCTATAGTTGCATGAGTGATTTTGGTAGTGTGTTTAGTTTTGAGCACAGTCTTCATTTTAGAATTTATCGTGGTTTCCATTTCCAAAGTGATATCATTTTTGGACTTAGTTGAATCACATCTTGCCAATAGCTTGACATCATCCTCTAGAATAGACTTTCTTTTTACTCACTTGAAATATCTTTCAGACTGTTTTGACATTTCTTCACATCAGTCGTAAGATCTTCCACCTTCTTAGCAATTTCGGAGATGTCATTTCTATTTCTTTATAGGTTTCATCAAAATATCTTCTGAGGTAGCAAATTTAGCTTCCATTACCTTCCGGAGTTTGCCAAGTTCTTCTGAAAGTAGTTTCGCGAATTCCGTTGCTGCCATGCTATCCTTGGTTTCTACAATTGATGTGTCAGCCTCAAGATCTGAGGGGAGGTAAACGGTAGTTGATATATCACTTTGATCAACTTGACAACAACTGAAGCCTCCCTCTGAGTTTACTTTAACTCGCCCTTCCCAGTTCTTGTGGTAACGACAGTTAAAAACCCGATATTGCAGCAAGTGGACGTTCAAGGAGATCTGTAAAGGATAGAGGAGTGGTCAAATTTGTGGTTATTCCCATTGAATTGCAACAAATGCACACTCCTTCATTTGAGCAAAAACAACCCCAGAAACCTGTGCCAGATTGGTGGATGTACAATACAACCAGTGACCACACAGGTTGACTTAGGCATGGTTGTAACCCAAGATCTCAGATATGACAGACAGACAGACAGACAGATCTCAGCAGTTTTCAAGAAAGCACATTCTGCACTGTACCTGATGAGGAGAGTACTCCAAAGAATTAAGTCGACAGAGATGAAGAAACTGAATATTAAGTATATCAGACCAATTTTGGAACATGCCAGTCAGTATGATCCCTTTACTACAAGAAAGACGTTGAGGCAGTGGAGAAAGTGCAGAGATGAATGATGATGCATTGATATTGATATTGATATTGATGTATGGGACACATCGTGAGAGGAGAGATGTCGAGCAGTTCAACTGCCAACTCTGGAGCAGAGGAGACAATAAAGAGATCTAATTGAAACGTTTAAGATCATGAATGTAGGATATGATAAAAGGGTTCTCATAATTTTCTTTAAGGGAAGTCTGGATCATTGCCTTAGGGCTCACTCCTTGAAGTTGCGCTGAGATAATAGGAGGATTTTACCAGACGCCACTTTTTGAGTAACAGAGAGGTGAACTTGTGGTGTGGATTGCCAGCAGAATGTCAACGGAGCTACACTGGGTTCTTTTATATCAGCCTTACAAGATATGCTGGATACATGATGTCTATTTATTTTATTGTTGCATAGTCACTGTTTTTGTCATAAGTTGTTGCAAAGTTATATTATTTGAAGTATGCTACTTGAGGTATATGATAAATTTTCTTCTCCTTTGTCTTTTCCTTCTCCTTTGTCTTTTCCTTCTCCTTTGTCTTTTCCTTCTCCTTTGTCTTTTCCTTCTCCTTTGTCTTTTCCTTCTCCTTTGTCTTTTCCTTCTTCTTTGTCTTTTCCTTCTTCTTTGTCTTTTCCTTCTCCTTCGTCTTTTCCTTCTCCTTCGTCTTTTCCTTCTCCTTCGTCTTTTCCTTCTCCTTCGTCTTTTCCTTCTCCTTCGTCTTTTCCTTCTCCTTCGTCTTTTCCTTCTCCTTCGTCTTTTCCTTCTCCTTCGTCTTTTCCTTCTCCTTCGTCTTTTCCTTCTCCTTTGTCTTTTCCTTTTCCTTCTCCTTTGTCTTTTCCTTTTCCTTCGTCTTTTCCTCCTTCTCCTCCTCCTTCGTCTTTTCCTCCTCCTCCTTCTTATCTTCATCTTCTCCTTCTGCTCCTGCTCCTTCTGCTTCTTCTCCTTCTTTTTCTCAGATTTCTTGTGCTTCTCCTTCTTTTTTTAGATTTCTTTTGCTTCTCCTTTTTTAGATTTCTTCTGCTTCTCCATCTGTGTAAATGTGCCATCTCCAGGCAAGTAATAAGCAATCCACATCCTCTAGTTTTTCTTCTGAAGCCACAGCACACTGTAGTTGCGTGGAATTCACAGCAACTCTGGATCGTTCATATAGTGCCTGTATCAACCTGTGTCCAATGCTTTGTTTGCGTAGCCCAGGGCACAATACGTGGGAATCACCATGGCTTGGCGTGTCATCCTCACTAAACGAGTGATAAGAGCTGTCGCATGCCTCTGGAGGTCAAACGAGCACTATCCCATTCGTACAGCTGGTTTGCAAAAATCTTTGGGAAAACAGTTTCCCCTTCATAACTAAAAGATTAATTAAATATTTTCAGGAATTCATATACAGGTAGCTGTGGCATAATATACATCAACATCTTCTGTATGTAAATACAACAGATACTTGTACTAAATCCCGGATAATAATTTAATTCAATTATTTTATGACAACAGTTGTACCTTTGATGCTTAACACTTGAAGAATTCCAATCTTGAAATTCCAAAATCCTGTAATTGAAAAGCACAGAAGAATTTTGAATTCATGTATACATAGGGAAATACAGCAAAACCCCGATATAAGAGACCCCGTTATAAGAGAATCCCGCACATAGGAGACAAAATTCACGGTCCCGAGGTCAATTGTATATAAACAACGTATTTATTTCCCGCATATAAGAGACCCCGTTATAAGAGATTCCCACCTATTGTAGACGAGATTTTATGCCCCGTTATGCGTTCCTTCCCGCTTTTAGGAGACAAAGCGTGAAAGTTTCCTCCAGGTGACTCAGGAATTTCATCAGCTTGGTAAGGGTTGGGGCACGTGCTTTAAATAGACTGGAGTAGGATTTTGCACACCAGCGTCACCTGGAGCAGGGTAAGGGGGCTGCAAATTTCCCTTGAGGAAAGCTCATTCTGTAAGCTTCGTGTCTCTTGGCAACAAGGAAGACGCTGCAATGTGTACATTTCTATTATTTTTGGTGCAGTGGAGCTATTTTCTGCCACGTGCACAATTTTGAGTGTAGATAGTGCAGTTATTAGTGTGTAATACTGCATTAGTATGTGTCTATGTTATTACATACGCATGTTAGTGCTACACGAGTGAATTAATGCGTTTTTTTTGTTTGTTTTGTTTTTGCCTTCAACAAAGTTGGCAAAAAGTTTGTCCGAGTTATGGCATTGAAACGGAAGGTTTTATCGCTAGCCGAGAAGTTGGACATTATCAATGAAGTTGATAAATGTAAAGGGCAGTCTCTGAGAACTGTGGCGGAAAGATTGAAAATTCCAGTTTCGTCCCTTGGAAAGATAATGCAAAAGAGAGAAGAAATCCTCAATGCCGCCGGGAAGATGGGTTCGGCGAAAAAAATTCGTTTGTCTCCCTTCAACGAATTGGAGAGGATCTGTTGGAGTGGTTCCAACAGTGCAGTGCTGGAGTGGTTCCCCATTGATGGGAACATTTTGCGGGAGAATGCGCATGAAATTGCTCTGCGCTTGAACATTGAAGATTTTCCGGCGTCGAATGGGTGGATTGATAGGTTTAAGAAGAGGCATGATATTGTGTATAGAAACATTTGTGGGGAAAGCAACAGTGTGAGTGCGGAAAAAGTGGACGAGTGGAAGGACAATTTACCTTCCCTCATTAAAGATTATAAACTGAAAGATATTTTTAATGCGGACGAAACGCGTCTTACAGGGGGTTACATTTGAAGAGTACTTTTTCTTTTTTTTTTTTTTTTTTCCTATGACTTTTATCCAGCCGACAGCCAGTTGCCCTTTACGTCCCGAAGGGACGCATATTCGACCATACACTAGACAAACACTTACGGGCTCCTCTGATCTGGGGTCAGCAGAACGCGAGGCCCTCTGCGACAACACACACAAAGTCAAAGGACAAACAGCCGTGCCCAAGGCAGGACTTGAAACCGCGATCCTTCGGACCGAAGCGCTGAGTCGGTACTCGCTCTTAGCCACCTCGGCCATCCAGGTCGGCTGAAGAGTACGTTACTGCAGATAAAGAAGTGGCAACTGCTGGCATTTCGTGCATTTCAGACCTTTGTGACAACCAGAGTGATGGTGATGATGTGGAAGACTATCACGAGAGTCCACCACTACCATCACATAGTGAAGCCGTTATGATGATGGAGTCAGTGAGAAACTATTTGTTAAACAAAGGTGCTTCAGAGTCAACATTGACTGCAATTAATTTTGCTGAAAGGGAGTTATTAGCAATGAGACCTCATAGGAAGCAGATGGATATAACTTCCTATTTAAAAAAAAAAAAAGTTTTAGATGACTGAGCATTTGTAAATAGCTGTACACAATTGTAAATATTAGTATTAGTTGTAAATATTGTACATACTTTTGCCTCCCAAAATCCAACCCAATGTCGTCACCGTGGGAGGTGGGCAACAGAAAATTGAGTTATTTTAAATAGAAAGAATAATAACATCAGGTATTATCTCTTCTATCGTACAACAAGATTTTGTTGTACATTGAAACTCAAAAGATCTGGCTAAATGGGCTCTGGTTTCAAGTTATTAATGTTTCCTCAAGTTTAAAATAACATACAAATCTTACTAATCCATAAAAAATATGGTAACATTTCATTAAACGTGTCAAAAACCAATTTCCCACTTATAAGAGTTCCCGCTTATAAGAGACAAAATTCCATTCCCCCAGGTGTCTGTTATAAAGGGGTTTTGCTGTACCATCATTCCTATTGTATTTTATCTTATAATTTAATACATTTCTTTTGACTTAAAAGCAGTGTCTTTGTTTTCCATGCAGTTTCCATCCAATTGATAAAGAGTTACAGAATCCTTCAAGAACTTAGCTGATTAATTTCACCACACTTTACTTTTCACACACTTTACATTTCCTGTATGTCGCATTATATTTTATTGAATCATTGCTTTCCAGCTCATTTACAACATTTGCAGACCCAAGGGCAGACTCAACCACCAAGCCAACAGAACATCGAAGTGGAAAAGAAGTTACGACGTCAAAAAGAAATGCTGGAGCAGATGTTGAATCAGAAGGTACATAATTTAAATCAATTTTATCACGTATCAAATTTTGTTTTATACAGAAAGGTCTGGAATGCAGCAAAAATTCTTTCTTTGTGTTCCAATACAGAAAAAAAATGTTTATTTTCAAAACGCCTGCTTCCATCTGTCCATCCCTTAACAACCTTAAACACTGCATCCTGGCCTTAACATTTCCTGCATGCCATGGAATACTGGGCATTTCTGACTTTAATTTAACAAGTTATTCCTACTAACAGATATATGTAGTTAAGCAATCTTTTAAACATATTCAAAAAGATGAAGGTTCTGGTTTTAAAATGATACAAAAAGTAAAATTTCTGCAAAGACTAGACACAAACTTTATTTGATATTTTCTTAAAATTAACACACACAATCTGTGCTAATTCAATTTTTGTTTTCCAATAATAATTAGCTTTAGTTTGAATACAATGTGAAAAAAATTTGCAAAACAAGAGAGGTACAGCTATCTGGGTTCCACCATAGTGTCTTTATCCTTAAATGTGATCATGTAGTACATTTAGATGTACCTGAGCAGACTTGACATACCTGGAAGTGAAAAGGCCTTTTCATTCATCTCATCTTTCATTGTCATCTTCATCTTGATCATTCATCATTGTCTCTATGTAGTGCAGAAATTCGACACACGCCCAGGGCAAGGTCCTCATTCTAATCAAACTGAATTCAGGCTCTTAAATCCATAAAACAAAGTGGGAATTCAGTAGAACAAGCTGCACTCTGACGTGAGAGCCTGGGACAAAGGAGATGGCCCAAGCTGAGCTCGGTCTTGAGAGTGAAAGTGTTATTGCCTAAACCATACATTGGATTTTTACCAAAATTAAAATTCTCCACTGCATATTCTTTAACTTGAGACCCTCGAACAGATCTATTAATTTTTGAAGGTACTTCATGTGAAGCTCATACCAACATCGTTTTGAGAATTTTCTCAAAAATTGCTCAAAATATTTGCTTTAAGTTTTTGACATAGAATGAAGTGTGTTTTATGAATATGGCACAAATTCGATTTTCATTAAACTTTTGAATTTTCCCGAGTCGGAAAAGTTCTTTCAAACTTTTTTATATCTTAAATATAGAAGTTAGAGATTTTGTTAATGCAAAGTTTTCTTCAATATGAGATCTGTAAATCATTTTGTGTACTTTTTTTTGAAATATTAGTACTTTTTATGTAATTTTAAGTTGAAATGTGGAGGATTACTTGAACATTACAAATAAATTAAGTGTATGAACATGAGATAGTGTACCACATCATGGCGCCGTGACTATGTGTACAATTCTCCTCTGCAATGCTCAGGGTTGCATCCCTGCCTGAGTAAGTGATTTTTAAACTATTTTGTAAGAATATAGGAAATTGGCGCGATGACATCCAGTGGCAACACCTTCACATCGTTAGTAAATACAATTACCGGAGTAGTTTCATTTGATGGAATGTGAGGAAATTGAGGTTAATTTACCTAATATACATTTTTCTAATTGTGCTATTAATAATATTACAATTAAGGATAATTATTCTCAAACCAATGTGAATTGCTTCTGAATTGTTTGAATCTGACACGTGACTGATAAAAGTTATTAACTGAAAGACAATGTGGAAGAGTTTACGGTTTTCAAGTAATTTTCATTATAGGTACAATGAAATATACCCATACATGTACAATAATCAATATACAAATCATGTATCAGAATTATAGTGTATAAAAGTACCTCACAAGGCAAGGAAGCCTGTGTGTGAACCTGACACCTTAAATGCATGAAAAATCGAGATAATTATTATCAGTTTTGGTTTCAGTTGAAAAAGGTACTTAAGAAATAACAAAGAATAATAAAGAAAGCAGTAAAAAGAAAACAGTGAAAAAAATTGAATCTATATAGATGGTGGAAACAAAGTATTTTATTAATAACAATAGCATACAATTTCTCTTATTTTTTTAATTTATTTATTTATTTTACCAGAAAAATATTACTTACCTTCAGCTGATTTCTCAAGATTTGTGTGTAATGATTCTGAATTCATTTTCTTTATTTGGATGAAAAAATTTTTTTTCATGTTTTATTATTCTCTCAGCAGGCCATAAAAGTAGTAAGTTTTGCACATAGTACTTTACCTGTTTACTGCCAGATTCATGCTCCTTTGATATGTGGTTGTGTGTAGGTTAGTTTGTGTAAAAGGAAAGAAAATGTAATGTGAGGAAATGTGTCCAAACTTGTTGGGAAATGCAGTGGAATCACATTAGAACATTTCCCCAATTCATTTCTGCATTTTCCTGCGTGGAACATCCATTGTTTTAAGTTCCACTTCCAAATTCATTAAATTATTCATTTACATATTTAATAATCTACTCAGCGTGTTTAGTGTTTCTCGGTTGTATTCAGTGATCCAAGATTCACGCAGTTTTGGGGGCATTTTCAGTTTATTTGATTACAAATTACTATTATACGTACATGTTTTCTTGAGCCCTGGCCCTTTCCAGAACTACCCTCACTCCTTTACTAACATTAGTTGAATTAGGAATTAATTATAACAACAAACATTAATTGTAACAACAAACAATCTGATAACCAGAAATGTTCGCTCCCATGTAATAAAAACTATTTTGCATTGAAAAATGAACTACAAATTTCACATAAAATTCCTTGTCAAATTAACCAAACTCCTCACGCAATGAGCGAAGCAAGGGCTCAAGAAAAGTGCATGAATAATACTTCTGATCTCTTCTTCTTATATTTTCATCTTATCTCTTCTTTTTCTCCCTTCTTCTTCTCCCTTCTTCTTTCTTATCTTTTCTTCTCCTTCTTATCTTTTCTTCTCCTTCTTATCTTTTCTTCTCCTTCTTATCTTTTCTTCTCCTTCTTATCTCTTCTTCTCCTTCTTTCTTATCTTCTTCTTCTTCTTCTTCTCATCATCTCTTCTTCTTCTTCTCCTCATCATTTCTTCTTCTTCTTCTTCTTCTTCTTCTTCTTCTTCTCCTCCTCCTCATCATCTCTTCTTCTTCTTCTTCTCCTCCTCATCATCTCTTCTTCTTCTTCTTCTCCTCCTCATCATCTCTTCTTCTTCTTCTTCTCCTCCTCATCATCTCTTCTTCTTCTTCTTCTCCTCATCATTTCTTCTTCTTCTTCTTCTCCTCCTCATCATCTCTTCTTCTTCTTCTTCTCCTCCTCATCATCTCTTCTTCTTCTTCTTCTCCTCATCATCATCTCTTCTTCTTCTTCTTCTTTCCTCATCATCATCTCTTCTTCTTCTTCTTCTTTTCCTCATCATCATCTCTTCTTCTTCTTCTTCTTTTCTTCATCATCATCTCTTCTTCTTCTTCTTCTTTTCCTCATCATCATCTCTTCTTCTTCTTCTTTTCCTCATCATCATCTCTTCTTCTTCTCATCATTTCTTCTTCTTCTTCTTCTCCTTCTCCTCATCATCTCTTCTTCTTCTTCTTCTTCTCCTTCTCCTCATCATCTCTTCTTCTTCTTCTTCTCCTTCTCCTTCTCATCATCTCTTCTTCTTCTTCTTCTTCTTCTTCTTCTTCTTCTTCTTCTTCTTCTTCTTCTTCTCCTTCTCCTTCTCCTCATCATCTCTTCTTCTTCTTCTCCTTCTCCTCATCATCTCTTCTTCTTCTTCTCCTTCTCCTCCTCATCTCTTCTTCTTCTTCTTCTTCTCCTCCTCATCTCTTCTTCTCCACTTCTCGGGTTTTTCCAGAACTAATGTATGAAACGGTATGCTGTGAAATGTATTTTTCTTTATGCATTTTGTATTTTGACACATTACGCAGCCAAAAGATGACCATGCTCGAGTTACGTGTATTTTATTTATTCTGTATGTACTGTAATGATCCTTGCTTGTAGATGATAACAATGTAGGTGCCCATACATATAGTCACCACAGAATAGAAATTGATGCATGTGGTAATCGATCTTGCTAAAATAAATAAATATGAATGTATATGTAGACTATATATAATATTATCTTAAAGGTTTGTATTAACTGGCTTTTTAAAAGTAAATTTCTTTAGTGAAATAAATATCACTTGTGCTTTCAGAATGCTCAGATAGCTTCCAAAGTTCCCATGTGATTACTTATGATAAGTTTTAGTTTATCCAGGAAATAACTAGATATTTAATTAATGGTTCAAGTGATGTAATCCTCACCTTTTAGGTTGCGAATTTGATGCAGTTACGTCTGACTTTAGCGGATAAACTGAAAGATACGCTCTCTCATCTAAATGGCTTACAATCTCGAGTTTTGGATGATGAACTTATCAGATGGAAACGTGAACAACAACTTCAAGGAAATGGGGCTCAATTCAACAATAATTTGGACACCATACAAGAATGGTAATGTGCAACAAACAATGTACGATTCTTAATTTTAATTTGTTATAGAAGACCTCATGTGTATTGGGCACTACAATTATAATTAAGAAATAATTATGATGATGATGATGGTGATAATAATAATAATAATAATAATAATAATAATAATAATAATAATAATAATAATAATAATAATAATAATAATAATAATAATTATAGTATAGTAATAATAATCATTATAATGATAATTAAGTGGCGGTTTTTAATGAAATGTCATTTTTTTCTCTTTTCATTTTTAAAACACACTTTCAGTTTGGACTTTAATTTTATCTTATGATAAAGGGATATAAACCATTTTTATATGGATTTTTTTGCATTTTTTTCTTGATTTCGAGTAATACATCTTTTTTTTTCTTTCTTTTTTTCTTTTTTTTTCTTCTTTTTTTTCCCCCTCCTTATTCCATAATTTTTAAAAACCTTTTTCACCGTTTTCATTGATTTTTAAAATAATTTTCATGGCATTGGCTTCAAATAATATTTACATGATACAACAAATGTAGTCCACAGAATTCCTAAGTAGTCTATTTGATTTCTTCTCTCAGAACTTGTAATGTCAGCTGTTGTGAGTATGTAATCTAAGGTTCCTGTGATACCTATGAGTGCTATTGTCGGTTTGGCCAATTTTGCAATAGCTAAAGGCTTAGATTTCCTGTTAAAGAATAGCCCAAACTAAAAGTTTGCAAGCTGAGTTCACTTGAACGAAAAGAAAATGCCTCGATTACATCAGTAACATACTCAACATCTTGAGTTGTTCATCTGAACTGGATTTGATCAAATTTTGTATGTCATTTTTCTTTGCTTTTAGGGCATTTTAAAAACATTTTAAGAGCATTTTATTGATCTTTTTTAGTTTTATTGATCATCATCAAAATCCGCCCAATAATAATAATAATAATAATAATAATAATAATAATAATAATAATAATAATAATAATAATAATAATAATAATAATAATATTTTTAATTAAAAATGAAGTAATAAATATTCTGATAAAATCGTTAGTTTATTCTTAAAAAATGCTTGTGAAAACAAATTATTTTAAGACTAAAACTGGCTATTTTAATAAATATTGTAAACATTATTGGATTACTCAAATTCATAGGTGTGAGACACTAGCTGAGATTATTTGGCTGAATCGTCAACAGATCAAGGAAGCAGAAAGATTGAAAGTGAAGTTGAATTTAGATCCACCTGGTGTTGTAGATATGTTACCAAATTTAAATAGCAAAATAACACAGCTGTTATCTTCACTTGTGACAAGGTAAAATAAAAGTTTGCACGTTTGATCAATAGTTGGATTTCTTAAATTCTTGTTTTCTCCAATTGATTAATGTGTTGCCAATATTTGCAGTACTTTCATAATTGAGAAGCAACCACCTCAGGTGATGAAAACAAACACTAGATTCACATCTACTGTGCGTCTTTTGGTGGGTGGCAAGTTGAATGTACATATGACACCTCCACAGGTTGGTATTGTTTGAAATATTTATATTGCATTTTTAAGAAAAAAGAATCTGAGAAATGCAGTTTTTCTGTAGGTCAAAGTTACGATAATAAGTGAAGCACAAGCTAATGCACTTCTCAAGAATGACAAGATGGCAAAAAGTGAAGCTAGTGGAGATATCCTCAACAATACTGGAACAATGGAATATCACCAAGCTACACGGCAACTATCTGTCAGTTTCAGGTTTGTTCACAGTTCAAATGATTAGTATGTGGTGTGTTATTTTAAAACTCTTTGTAAGTGAAATAATCTGATTCCCTCCAGCAGTGGGAAAACATTATTTCACTTATTGTGAAGAATCAAGAAACCAAATTTCTTCTTGGACATTTTGAGCAGTTCCCACTGTATTGTATTGCATTGTGTAATGGTGACATTTTTGAGAACAGGAAATCGGTTTTATCCCAACACTAGTTGCTCAACATTTGAAATGTCAGTAGTTGTGGCAGGCTGTGAATCCCTGTGTAGCCAGGTAAAAAGACAAAGTAGATTAGTAAAATACTCGTAGCAATTTAGAGAAAGGTCTGAACTGTTAAACATATTTTAATGAAAAATTAATAACAATGGAAAACTAATTTTGTAAGTTAATGTCTGGAGAAGTGTTTCAGAGTTCTTATAACATATTTGTGAATTATTTTCTTATTCTAAAACAATACATCACACTTACGAGTTTACAAATTCCACTTGCTTTACTCTCATATCCATTCTTTTCCTTATATAAACATTCTGAGCAACAGATGTAATGCCAGTAATTGTTCTAGACTGAAGTCCACAATTACTGATAACTATGATATCACTGCACTCGTCAAACCAAAATGAAAGAATTGTTGGAAGCCGTTGTTTGTATGAAGGTCCTGAAACATGATTCCGAAAGTCAAAGATATTAAAAGGAAAAAATAAATGTAAATTTGTATAGACTGGGTGTCTGTACAAGACTACTGCAGGATTAATAAGAATTGCTTTTGAAACTTGTTGTTTGTTGTAGGAACATGCAGTTGAAGAAGATAAAGCGCGCTGAAAAGAAGGGAACTGAATCAGTTATGGATGAGAAATTTTCCCTTCTTTTTCAGTCACAATTTTCAGTTGGCGGTGGAGAGCTTGTTTTCCAGGTATTTTATTTTATATTACTGATATATTGTATTAACTGAGAAGTTTCATATAGTAGTAGATAGCATGTAGGTAATTGTAATGAAATATGAGTGTAACAGTTTCATACAGTAGTAGGTTGGAAGTAGGTAATTGTAATTAAATATTTGAATGTAACATAACAATGTATACAAAAAACAAACAAAAACATAATCATACATACAAAAATACACAACACAAGATTACTTTTTTATTTTCTTTGTGTTTTGTGTGTCTTGTGTAGGTCTGTTTTGAGACTAATATATTTATGTTTTTTTTTTTTTAATATTCCTCAAGGTTTGGACTCTGTCTCTTCCTGTTGTTGTGATTGTACATGGAAATCAGGAACCACATGCTTGGGCTACAGTTACTTGGGACAATGCATTTGCTGAACCAGGAAGAATTCCCTTCGCCGTTCCTGATAAAGTAGCATGGCTACAAGTGGCTGATGCTTTAAATATGAAATTCAAGGCAGCCACAGGCCGTTCACTTACTGAAGAAAATTTGAGGTTTTTAGCGGAGAAGGCTTTCAGGTAAATAAAACTAAAACTTTGCATGTAACTGTAAGGTGGTGCTCAGCTGCAAAGATATACTCGGTTCTGATCAGATGATGATTATTTTGAATTGTAAAACAATGGGTAAAAAAAAGAAAAAGTAAAATAATTGATCATTGTCCTATAAAATGCATTGCTTCATGAAATCCATTCTTTCACCAACCAGATGAGTTGTACGCCAGCTGAAATATCAGTTCAGAAGTGCAGTTGGAGACCAGGGAGAGTAGGTTTTGTTTTACTGATGATGTATATGATTTCAATTTTGTCCCTCAAAAAATGTTAGAATTGGTACAAATCATGTCCGTAACAATGCGAGAAAATCAACCCATTGGGTGAGGTGACATTCTCTTCACATGGATGGTTTCCATCTGTGTATGGAATGGTATGTACCTGATATGCTAGATTCAAGCTCTGCTTCATTCTGCTTTCACTTGGGCAAATTATGAAGTATTTGAAATTGCTTTCACAGCCTTCTAGACAGTGAATAAAACTTAATGCTCATATGTATTTACATCTCAGGGATTTATAGGTAGTCCTATTGACATGCAAATCAAAACATTCTGCTCTTAACATACTACAAAATTGAGTCCTGTAACAAACAGTATCTACATTAACAAAAAGTTCCATTTATTATGTCTATAATTTTCCCTGCCGCACAAGCTAATGCACTTCTAGTTTAAAATAAAAGTTATGAAAGTTGGTTTATTTCAACACTAAATCTTGACATAACTCTGTACAACATTTCAGAAGTCTGTGCGTCTCCATCTTCAGGTACATTTCTTTGGACAAAATGCATCAATATTAAAAATGAATCAATCATTATGAATGAAGATATTATGTAAACAGAAAACAAGTAGAAGCTTACCTTTCATAGATATTTTACGTATTTATTAACAACATGGATATAAACTAATATCTCGTTGGAAAATTCTCAGATTGATAGGTCAAACGATGTATCAGTGCAATAAACAAATTGTTTTAGACATTCACATTATAAAATGTATAAAGTTTTCATTCCATAGTTAGTTGTGGAGTGCATATTTAACTTCATACTTATACCGAGTTTAGTTTGTTCAGTGAATGTAAAAAAGCAAATGAATGGAATTGAAAGGTAGGCAGAGGTAACCACGGGGTGGAGTCAATAATGGAAGAGACGTTTTAGTTGAATTGAAAGACAGACATTGATTTGTTTGAAATATTATTTAATTCTTGTAACATATTGTCATATGCGTTGGTGAAGCTTTTACATTCTACCATCAAATTCATGATTTTGTTGAATTTAATGTGTAATGTTTCTAAAATTTATTCTTGGGAATCACCTGGTTTCATTATCAAGAATTTTGACATTTGCAAAATCCAATTTATGACCCACTTCTATTCTATGGGTTGTTACTGAGTTCTGCCTGTTAGATGGCTCTCTAATGTTTCTTTTGTTTTCTTATATTCTAGTTTGTAATTTTCTTTTAGTCTGATCCATATATTTTTTGTCACAAGTTTGACAAGTTATCTGATACACCGTATTCTCTTTTTCTATATAAGTGTATTATATCTAACATTTTTAATTACATTAATTTTATTCAAAAATTCATAAATATGACATTTTCTTCATAATTCATAGAGATAAAACCAGTGAAATTTGAGAAATTTTTAATAACTATGAACGAAAAATCCAGTTAATGATTGAATTAGAAAATAATTGCAATTAGAACTACTTAGATATAAAAATCACTCTAATAACATCTTAATAAAAACCGATTGGTACCAAAAACCTGTCGCCACTGGCCATACATTAACCCATAAAGTCCTAACATTGTGTAAACGCAACATTTAATGAATATGTTCTTTTAGAAAAATGATTTGATATAAATTTGTTCTGTGCCATTATTGCACTTGGAAGAAATGCTATGTGACCAGTTTTTGCACTTTTGATTCATATCTGGGCATAAATTTGGCTTCATTGAATTTTGAAACTTGAAGATAATGTAATGGATTGTGTTACTGATACTGAATTTTTAATTTAATTACTACATAATACTTTCTTTTTACAGTACAGTACTAGACAAACTTTGCTTGAACCTTCTTTTATTGTTTTAGAATATTCATTTTGTAGATAAGTCCGTACATAGCTTATTATTCATAATTTACAATAATCTTGCATTTACACAACGTTGGGATTAGTGAGTATATAGACCAAACATGATAAAACATGCAATTGGAATGTAATCGTCGAGTAACATACATGCTACTAGTGTTTTGTATTTCTGTTCATGATATAATTATCTCCTCTTGGAGATAGTGTCTTATCCTGCATTGTTGCATCATTGTATAAACAATGCTTCAAGTGTAATTATTTATCTTCTACAATAATTCGGCTTATTTCGGGAATGATAGATGAAAATAAAGGTCTCTATAAACTACTGAACTTATTTCAGTATTAGAGGAAGATGACCTTTTTACTGCAAATATGATCGATGTTGTGCATATTCCTCTTAATGTTAACAAAGTGACAGATAAGGAAAATAGATGATCTTCGGGAGGAGCAAGATTTAGAAGAAAAATTGATTGACTGCTCTTTCTTCGCCATAATTCTAATGAAATATGAACACTGCTAAAGGAAGTGAATGCAATAACGAGTCAATGAATCCACAAGACACTGAAAAATTCCATTTTAGTCGACCCACAAAAATGTCCCTACCTGAAGAAGTACGTTATGATGATCTATGGATTATTACTCACACTTACACTTATACTACATTACCACCCTTACCGGGAGACCGGTCAGGAGTTTAGAGTTGGTTCCGGCTGAGGCAGTGGCCCGCTAGAGGGAGATACCTATTTTGGGAAAACACCACAACAGGTAGGTTGCCATTAGATCTCGCCATTCATTGGGGGAAAATTACTGCCATATCCTGCGATAAACATGCACTACATTTAGGAGGCTAATGAACTTAGCAGTTGATGCATCCAGAATCATCAGTCAATCAATCATGATGTAGAACAAGTAATCAGGAGAGACCAAAGCCAGAAGGAAGTGCAGATTGTGCAAAAGCACTATTATTTATGAATGCAATGTTCCTCTCCATTCAAACTGTTTTCAGTCGTCTCATGTCAACATGAATTGATATACCCTTATGTCCCAAAGTTGTGTATGTGCAACATTTTGTTGTACATTGACTATTAGTTTAAAAAATTTGTCAATGAGTTTTTTATCCTTTCTAGTGTAATATTAGAGTAAATACACGATATTCTTTTAAAAAATATTATTATTTCAATGCTTGGTCCTTAATGAGTTAAATAATAAATCCAGACACCGAACTTCAATAAAAATTGTTGGGAGTAATAGTTTTGGTAGATAGAATGATTCATAAATCACAGAACGGAAGTTACAAACATAATTTAAATAAAATTGAAAATCAGTTATTAGGTAATGATTATCCTAAAAAGTTTATTAAGAAATTTATTAAAGAAAGGTTTATGTTCCACAGAAATTTAGGCATTAAAATAGGTCTGAGACTGAAGTAATTAATGAAAATAATAAATTGAATACACCCACTTTAGTTACTCCCCATGTTCCTGAGATCAGTAATAAATTTCAGAAGGTAGTAAGAAATAGTTTCAAAGAGAAATACAATCTTAGAAATAATATTTTGAATAAAATTAATGTAATTAAAAGCGTTAATGATAATACCTTACAAGGAAAGAGAGAATACTGTGTATCAGATAACTTGTCAAACTTGTGACAAAAATATATTGGTCAGACTAAAAGAAAATTACAAACTAGAATATAAGAAAACAAAAGAAACATTAGAGAGCCATCTAACAGGCAGAACTTAGTAACAATCCGTAGAATAGAAGTGGGTCATAAATTGGATTTTGCAAATGTCAAAATTCTTGATAATGAAACCAGGTGATTCCCAAGAATAATTTCAGAAACATTACATATTAAATTCAACAAAAACATGAATTTGATGGTAGAATGTAAAAGCTTCACCAACGCATATGACAATATGTTACAAGAATTAAATAATATTTCAAACAAATCAATGTCTGTCTTTCAATTCAATTAAAACGTCTCTTCCATTATTGACTCCACCCCGTGGTTACCTCTGCCTACCTTTCAATTCCATTCATTTGCTTTTTTACATTCACTGAACAAACTAAACTCGGTATAAGTATGAAGTTAAATATGCACTCGACAACTAACTATGGGGTGAAAACTTTATACGTTTTATTATGTGAATGTCTAAAACAATTTGTTTATTGCACTGATATATCGTTTGACCTATCAATCTGAGAATTTTTCTAACAAGATTTGTTTATATCCATGTTGTTAATAAATAAGCAAAATTTCTATGAAAGGTAAGCTACTAATATTGTTTTCTGCTTACATAATGTCTTCATTTGTAATGATTGATTCATTGATGTATTTTGTCAAAAAAAATGAACCTGAAGATAGAGATGCACAGATCTCTGAAATGTTGTACAAAGTTATGTCAAAACTTAGTTATGAAATAAACCAACTTACATAATTTTTATTTTAAACCTGATTATCTATAATAAATGGAACTTTTTTAATATAAATATGACAATCAATAAAAACTTAATGAAGATTGTTAACTTTGGAATTGCATGGTTTTTGGAAGAAAATGAATAAGATACATACTGAGATTGACAGTTTTATCCTGAAATTCACTCTTAATTATCACAAATTATAATTTTCTGAAATAATTTTTTTACTATCTCTGAAGCCTTGCTGGAAATAATAAACCTTCATCATTCAGAATTCACATAATGATTTGCACATCATGTTGTACAACAATTGTCATACAAAATAAGAAAACAGTGTAGTTGAAGTTATTGTTCAAAATTTTATCCCAGTACATTACAAAGTAAGGCATCTATACCAATTTCTAGTGAACAATGCTCATTCTGTGTAGCAATATGAAAAGTCATTCCGCATCAGCAAGCTGAGGCACAGCAAAATGCCCTGCTCCTGCCCTGAAGGGTTAAAATGAATTCTATAATAGAGAAATTCAAAGGCAGGCTGTGCACATTGAAGGTAAATGGATAGCTCACAATCATTGAATATCTAAGACTGCTCTGTTCACATTCATTAGTGTCTATCAAACACAATTCAATTGAAGAGTAATCCTTATAAATATTTATTTTAATAGAAGTTTTGAAGTCCACTTTTCCTGAATTCTAGCGTCAAGAACAACTTGTTTTCGTGTAAACCTTCTCCATTAGGCAGAATTCCAAAAGTAATATTGAAAAATACAAATATGAATCATTATTACATTTTATTGACCATGTCCCCTGTTCCTCACTAATTTAGTTTGGTATGAATGCGCATCTAAATTATTGCTCACATTACAACCAACTATATTACTAGACACACATAACATGGAAATGTTTTCTTTATTATGGAATTGTGGAAGTATGTAGAATACAGAAAGCAAATGTCTTCATATTTCAAAATTGAGAGCGAGTTAGGTGGTTCAGGGCATGAACTGATGCTGCAGTGCCTCTGACTGAGAGAGTCTATAGTTCGAGTTATGATAATAGAAAGATTTTTGACACTGTCAAATTTAACCGCTGTTTGGAAAGGAATTGTAACGGTTGCCTGTTCTGATCAGTAGCTTTTCGTGGTTTCTCTGATAAATACCAGCTGAATGCTGGAGCAGTACTCTAACTAACAAGCCATGGAAACTGCATGTTCTTTCCTTGTGCTATCCTCAAACAAGGATAACCTAACCCTCTCTCCTAATCCTTCCCTGCAAACACTTCACGCTTTACAGCATTACACATGTTGAGAGACCAGGCAGGAGCTTAAAGTTTGTCTCTACTGGGATGATGCCCTGGTGGTGAGATGTGTGGGGGGATATCCCTGCAAGCTGATGCGTATATCGGTGCTGGTTGTACCATCCAGTAGGAGAACACCTCTCTTTCTTCCCCCCCCCCCCCCTCCCCCAAGATAAAATCGTGCACTAGACTTATAGGACTATGACCACAACAGTGAGTGTGCCTGGAAACAACATAGTTCATACTAATATTTATGTAGTAAAGAGAAAGTTCCATAATGGTGCAAAAAATTCAATGTTGAGAATGTGACAGACGTTTAGGGGGACCCTGATATTAAATGCTTTTTTCAAAACATCATATTGTCTGTGCTAATAATAATAGTGCTTAATCCGTACACAGAATTTTCTCCAAATTGGCAATTGCCTGATCTCTCTGGCTGAACCAGAGACACTGCAGATCTTTACTTTAATTTATTTATTCATGCAGGAAATTGCCCAAAATTACCTAATCAGAAGAACTGTTAATAATTATACAAAGCCAATTAATAGTTTGATAATTTTAGGAGAACCTTCACACAAAACACCTCAAAGTTTTCTCAAAAATGTACCCATATTTTTTCTCTTGTATAGAGGGGGTCAAGCCATGTTAAGTGATCCTGCACTGGTTGCTTGGCCATTTCAGAATAAAATAATATTTTCTTTATAAATTCCTTTATGTTTTGGTTATTCAAAACCATTTTAAAAAACATTATTGTACATGCTTCACAAATGGCATCCATTTTTGTTTTAAGCCACACTCTGTTTTTCATGTTTGCAGGCATTTACAGTTTTCTAAGTTATTCAACGCGGAGTTGTTCTTGCTTTTTAAACTAAAATGCATTGGGTTTGTTATACTCTGGCTGTCGTATCAGTGTTATGTACCTACCTAATAAGTTTATATTCAGGTCATGTTTGCAATACTATTGACCATGAAGGGATAAATTTCAATTTTGAGAAAGTAATTTCTCAAAGGAGTAGTCACAATCATAAATTTTCTGGGCTTTTTCACACATCACTGTAGTACTTCATGTAAAATATCAATGGTAACTAGTGTACCACTTAAAAACTACACCCTCCTAAAAACTGGAATTTTGGATTTTTTCAAATTTTCAACTGTAATGTCTTTGTTGGGGTCCAGATAATTATATGAAATTTGTGCACATGAAAGTTAACTATCATATCAAACTGCTTGATGTATTCGACTTTGAGATTCATCTCATAATAGGTTTCAAAAAAATTGTAAATTCACCCAAAAATGCATAATTTCTACATTGGTGGTAAGTTGTGACAAAGAGCATACCTATTATCTTCAAGCTATTTTGAACTCATAGCTACATTTCTATAAATCAATTAATAATATTGCGTGAAAAATAACACTGGTCTATAAAAATACACTTTTTTCTTTCACAAGAATTAAAGTAACAGATTCTAGAAGTACTTTGCATACTGAAATCGAATATCATTTCAGTTTTTTCCCATGAGGCAGGAGTTTTGTGTGAAATTCATTTTGAACCTTTTATAATTTATAATAAGTTCAGTAGCTAGCTACTCAACTTTCAATGGTATAGCCCAGATTTACATTCTGATGACTCATTCTGTAACTAGAAAATGATGATTTTAGGGCATATTTTGTATCTGGATTATCTCTCTTCTTTGTCCAACAGTAGTCAGCTAACATAGAACTACACTTGCCTTAGTACATTTTCTATCGTAGAAATTTATTGATGAAAAGGCTCACTGTGCTCATCACTGACAACTCCCAAGATTTTCTGACTGGAAGTATATATCAGTTTCAGAAGTGAATTTTTGAAGACGTGTTACATCCTATAGATTTATGAGAATGCAGAAGATCAACCTGTATATCTGATAGTTTTCTGCTTTATGGTTTCCCGAGGAAATTACAATATAAATTTTTCAAAGACTGCCAGACTGCTTTTTCCAGAGGATTTCACAGTTCTTCAAAATGTTCATCAGCCATTAATGACCACGTTCGTGGTCCTAAAAACATCCCTTCTTTCAATTAAGCATCACTCACTGTGGGAAATTTTGATTTCAAGTACAAGAATCCATTAGCAATCCATCCATTGTTTTTACGAATTTTTTTATTCCTCCTAATTTAATGTGGGATGGAAGTAACTATATTTTTCAGTTTTCACTAAATGTACATGTGACACATTTTTCTGGTCAGTAGTAGAGAGATTCCTTTAATATTTATCAAACAGAAATAACAATTACTTAGATGATCCTTCGGTTCCCTCTAAATCATAGGAATTGCAAATCTCATGTGATGTGTACCATTTTTCTACAAAGACCAAGTCTTAACACACAATACATGTATTTGGGGCCCAACTCTTTTCAAAATCTCGAACTTGACAGCGAAATACCAACCATCGTGACAGGCTAATGTTAATAACACTTTTACAAGTGTCATTAAATTTAGTCTCTTGAGTGTTTCAAGTCAGCTCTCTGCAAATACAACAGAAATTATCTGTATGATTTACACACTTTCTTGGCTTGATGATAATACTAAGCACTTAAAACACAGCTTACATAGTACACTTCTAGATGCAAAGGAAGGAAATATATCACTAGTGATATTCGTGCTAACAAGTTCATAGACACCTCAATATTGATGCGTCACAATGCCAGATTAACTGGTCTGAGCATGTCAAAACATTAATGAACTTCTCAGTATTGTCTGTTGGTGTTTCAGCATGATATTACATATAATTTCGTTTAATACAGCTTTAATAAAATCGCTACACTTAGGTCAAAGGTTCCTATGACAGGTCAAAGAGAATGTTAAAATCAGATTTTCAAAAGTAGCTGTCACAATAAAACTGTACCTGATAGAAAAATTCTGAATACGTGTCTGAATTCAGTAAGAAAAAACCCACTACATTCACTCATCTGATTTCTTGTGAAGAAAACCTCGTCGACTAGTGTAATAATAAAGACAGCCTAATGTATAACTTTGAATATTACTTAAATGTATGCAATTTTGTATATAGAAACATCTGTAATTTAAAAAAATTGTAAATAAAAATCTTTATGTATAAACTTTCAGGTAATAATGCATACTTGCATTTTATCATGCTTTTAACTTTCTCACCCTTACGAATGTAAGAAGAGAAAGTATTGCAACTGTGTACCAGAAAATGGCAAATTTCCAATGGAAAAACTCTTATTGTAGGGCCCTGGTAATGAAAAAGTGGATAAATCTATTTCTACGTTTAGTAAATAACTTCTCCTAACACTTTGTGAAGTTAGAATTCATGCTTAGTGGGTTCTTGACATGAAAAATAGGCTTACGGCAAAACTTATCTGTCCTAGTGTCTAAACCATTCAGTCTATTTTCTCCAAAATTGATTTCCTCTTTGATCTGAATGAACTCGAGGCTTTGGGAGTTTCCAATGGGTATTTTAATTTGTGAAGGTACTTTACATGAAGCCTCAAAAACATTTTCAAAATTTTCTTATAAATGTATCCAATTTCTTTTATTTAACTTTGTCCTCAGCGTAAAGGATGCATAAAGAAAATGGTGCAGGTCTCATGTTCGCTGAAATCCCTGATTTTTCTAAAATTGCGCAAGTGTAGTTTTTTGGAGGGGCATCTTCCTAAATGACAATATTGGAGATAAAGATTTTTTTTCTTTAATGAAATCTGTTCTTTAAAGACAGATCTTGAAATAAGGTCATATTCAATTTTTCAAAATATGAGTAGTTTTCATTTAATTGTGTGCAAACTACAGACTATTAAAATATTTTTTAAACAATTTTTTTTTAATAATGCTTTTTTCCCACTATTTTCTCCTCTTATGTATCAAGGGACAGTAAAAAACATGGTGCTAATCCGTGTTCGACGAACTATGTATTTTCAAAAATTGCAAAAAGTTAATATATCAAAACTACAGAATTAAAGATAGCAATTTTTGCCTTAACCCTCCAAGGACAAAAATTATTTTTCATGAAAAATTTTGAGTTTCTTTATATCTTTTAACCCAACTACCTTAGTTTAAGCTCCCAAAAAAATGTTAAATAAATTATTGCACATATCAGTGAGGAGTAGGAGGGTGTGACGTATTAGTCACACTCGTCCTTTGGGGGTGATAATTTTACTGGAATAAAAAAGAGAAAATATTCAAGAAGGTGAGCTTTTATGTACCAAACACAAGCACTTATTCTTGACTACAATATCAGTAGCAAACAAAGTACACTTCTCTGTTTAGTTCTTTTAGAAAGCTTTATGATGTCAAAATGTCAAACAGTAGAAAATTAGTATTAATTTTTTTATACGAAACAGTATATTGCATTTCAAGCACATCACATTTTCATGCACATTGATGCAATGATATTTTTGCATTCATCATTTGTACACCTTTTTTTGTTTTCTACTCTCCCAAGTAGATTAGCGTGATTGTAGCTAGTGTCGTCCAAAACTCGTGTTGACCTTTTCGATGCCAGACCTGTTGGACCCACATATTTAACAGCTTTTAACTTATTCTGAGGTATGTGATTGTAAAGTCTCCTCTGAATTCCAGTTTAGTGATTTTCCTTTCTGTTTTCTTGTCAATCTGCTTAGCATTATTTATTTATTGCTGCATCTGCGAGCTACATCAATACCATTTCTTGCCTCTGATAATGTAAAATACTGATTTATATCTTGTACTACCTGAATTTCTATTGTATATGCTAAAAATTGCTGGGTGAGGGACATTTATAGGTTTTCTCTTTTCATGAATATCTCTTTAGATGCTTGACTGAAGATTCTCCAAATTGATGCAACCACATTTCTGCTGCAACTGCAACCACACTTTTATCCATTCGTTTCCCAATCGCGCGTTAGTCAAAACTGCTTCACCTTAATCTCAAATTTATTGCCACTCAGCTTATCCAGCAGACCTCCTGTGTTCTCATCACCACGCTTGTTCAGAGGCGGGGTTGTAATGAAAATATCCTCTACCTCCATGGTATCATCATCATCATCATCGATCCCCTGAATGTCGTCTTCAAGCAACTGAACTAATTCTGCGATAATCAGTCCATCTCTAAAATGGTCGGTATTCCTCAAAATGCAAAAAAAATCTTAACAAAATGCTGGTTTTTGAGTGTCCTATGAAAGAAAGTGGAAAAAAATGTGAAAATTGTGAAGAGGCGTGAAAAGCAGTGGAAAAGGAGGAGTGTGACGTATACATCACGCTGACTTTTTCACGCCTCCACAGCTTCCCATAATATTAATAATACTAATTATTATTATTATTATTATTATTATTATTATTATTATTATTATTATTATTATTATTATTATTATTATTATAATAATTATTATTATAATAATAATTATTATTATAATAATAATTATTATTATAATGATAATAATAATTATAATAATAATTAATTATTATTATAATTATTATTATTATTATTTTATTTTATTTTTTTTTTGTAATGGAGGGGGAAATCTTTTATAGATACCGGTGAAGCCGGTTATGTCGGACTCTCCATCATGGCCTACCGACTAAAACCTAACCTCCAATCTCTTGTGCCCTGAGTTTCCCTCCATGGAACCGTCGTCAGACATTACTTCATGGAGGGAGCAGGCAGGTGGCTGAGTTGTTTTTAAAGCTCAAGCCGCTTCACGGGCGGAGTCGTTCTTCTTTCCTTTTCATGATGAACGTCACGAACTCTTGTATGAGGCACCACTCTTTCTCCGACTTCAGCATGTGCTGCACCATGTTATTTGGCGAGATGTCCTGGTCTAACTCGCTGTTCAGCTGAATCCTCCGACTATCCCATGCTCCGCACTCGAATATCGTGTGCCTTGCGTCGTCGTTCACTTGTCCGCAGAACACGCAATTCGAGTCGTTTGCTCTTCTGAACCTGAACAGGTAGGACTTGAAGCAGCCGTGCCCAGAGAGCACCTGTGAGAGGTAGAAGTTTACCTCCCCATGACCTCTACTGAACCATGGTTCGATGTGTGGTATTAATTTATATGTCCATCTACCATTTGTTTCTTTCTCCCATCTCTCCTGCCATGCTGACAGGAGAGACGTGCGTGCCCTCTCTTTTATGTCTTCTTTCAGCTTGCGTAGAGGTCCCGTGCAGATGTCAGTGACTCTCTTCGCTTCGTTATAAACGACCTTCCTTTCTCTTGCCAGAAGGTCTATAGGAGGAACTCTGGCCAGAACCCCTACGGCGCTGTCGGAGACCGTGCGGTAGGCTGACGTTATTCTTAATGCTACCCTTCTTTGTGCTTGTGCGACCTTGCATCTCATGGAGGCTTTCACGAGTCTGTCCGCCCACACTGGGGCTGCATACAGCATTTGTGATTGGACAGCACAAGCAATCAGCCTCCGTTTCGCCTCTCGAGGGCCTCCCACGTTTGGCATTAGCCTGGAGATGTTGGCCCCAGTCCTCATGGCCTTATCGGCGATCTTGTTGATGTGAGGCCCAAAGTTGAGCCTGTGGTCAAGTTCGACTCCCAGATATGTGATCTGTCGTCTCCAGGTAATGTTCGCCTCCCCCAGACTAATATTGGGGGTACGAAATGCTCTGCGGTCTGTAACCAGTACTGCCTCTGTTTTCTCTACAGCCATGTGTAGGAGTCTCCTGTCAAGCCATCTTTTTACCCTGAAGAGGGTTTCGTTCACTTTCCTTTCGAGCAGGTCGACTTTGTTGCTCGTGCAGATGATCAGAGTGTCGTCTGCGTACCCAATAAGGTGGGTATCTGGCGGGGTGTCTATGTGTAGCAGCTTATCATACATTATGTTCTATAGGAATGGTCCCAATCTCGAACCTTGGGGCACGCCACACGTCACGTCTTCCCCCATTGCGAAGAGGTCCGTATAGACTATACTCCTCTCGTGAAGATAGTCTTCAACCATTCTCAGGAGGTATTCAGGGACTTTCTTATCTATCAGAGCCTCCGTGATGTCTTTCCATCTGGCGCTATTGAACGCGTTCCTGATGTCTATGGCCACCAGAGCACAGAATCCTTTCTTCTTCCCGTCACCCCTTTTGGCCTGTTCCGCAATCCTGACCACTTCGAGAATGGCGTCAGTTGTCGTCCGCCCCTTCCGGAAGCCATACTGTTTAGGGGATAGGTCTGATAGGTATACCTCCATCCTTGATATAATTAGTCCCTCTAGTAGCTTTCCCATGGTGTCCAGGAGGCAAAGCGGTCTAAAAGACGAGGTCTTGTCAAGCGGTTTATTACCCTTCCGGAGAAGGATGAGTTTCTGCCTCTTCCATCTTCTGAGAAATATTCCATTCCTGAGACACGAGTTAAACACGGATAGCAAACAGTCGGGATGTTGCTCTGCAACAATCTTGAGCATTTCGCTCGGAATCCCATCGAATCCCGGAGCTTTCCCACATTTTAGGCTATTTGCAGCCCTCCGTAGTTCATCCGTCGTAAACAGGACTCCCTCATCAAAAGAAAAGACGCTCGGTCTTTGTCTTGTCCAGCACTCTCTAATGGGGAATAGGTCACTTATGACTTTCCTCACCCAATCTGGGTCGCTCAGTCCAGGCGTCCTCCCCTCCATTCTAAACTTTTTGGTCACAATTTTTTAGGCCATGCCCCACGGGTCACTTTCGACCTCTTCGGTGAGCCTCTTCCAACATCTGATCTTACTTTTTTTACTCTTTCTTATCTTACTTCTCTTACTTACTCTTTCTTGAGGAGCTTGCGAGTCGTCTTGTACTGCTCTTTAAATGTTTAATTATTATTATTATTATTGTTGTTGTTATTATTATTATTATTATTATTATTATTATTATTATTATTATTATTATTATTATTATTATTATTATTATTTACATTGCTTTTTGAACTACCTGTGAGAGATATACCATTGAGATAAATTGAATTCATAACATCATAGACTGTTCAACTTATCAATGATCAGGGTCCATCAGGAAAAGTATCACAATTTTTGAACTGTGGAAAAAAATATTTTAACACTTTTTTTTGGGGCACAATCGCCCAGTAAACTGACGAACCAGACCACTCTGCGAAAAGAACATAATTGCTTGTACAGAAACATTGACCTCCAGCTAGAGGAATCAAGTCGTACTACAACTTGTTTGCTGTGACGTATATGTCGCGCTCTCAGTAGAAAAGAGTTGTAACTCAAAAATGGAGATTTTTCAGGAGAGCGCTTTAAAGGTTTAAAATCTATATATATAAAAGAAAGTTGTGTTAGTTACACTATTTATAACTCAAGAACGGCTGTACCGATTTGGCTGAAAATTGGTGAGCAGGAAGCTTAGAGCCAGGAGACGGACATAGGATACTGTTTATCCTGTTCGACTGCGTTCCTGTGTGAGAACACACGTTTTTGCACGTTTTCGCGTGATTTCGCATGTTAGCGGTCATTATTGCCAGTTGTAACCGATTGTTGTAACGCCGCACTGATAACAGAAGGCGATAATGATAGGCGCCTTTCGTTCACCGTTATATCTGTATATAGTCGTGTTAGTTACACTATTTATAACTCAAGAACGGGGTACCGATTTGGTGAGCAGGAAGCTTAGAGCCAGGAGACGGACATAGGATACTGTTTATCCCGTTCGACAGCGTTTCTGTGTGAGAACGCACATTTTTGCACGTACGCAGTGCAACAAGGATAGTACAGTTTCTCACAGTGAGTGCGACGCAAGAAAAAGATGGGACCGGCTGTTACGGCGGAACAGAGTTCGCCGGGTCAGGTAGTTAAATTATAAATATTAGTATATGATGTATAAACATTGCCAATAATTGACAAAAATAGGCCTAAAGAGAAATGACACTATTCTTGGACAAAGGAGCTTGACATTTCACTTTAAACACTGTATGTAACTCAAACTTCAATTTTTTTGAGTTACAATACTTTACTACTGGGGATACGATGTCACGCTCATCCTGGGGGGGGGGGTAAAGTCCGTTAAAAAAAAAAGCAGCTCTTTAGAAAAGGTCATGTCCAATTTTTAAAAAAAAACAGTTGATGAAGTTTTTGTAATTTGTGTCTTAAATTTATGCAATTTGTAAAAATTAATCTTTTCAAAAATTGCCCCAAATTTTGTCAATAAATTTTCTCTGTGTGTAACAAAGGACGGTAAAAAATATGGCGCTAGTCCCATTTTCAGCGAACTCTCCGTATTTTTGGAAATTGCAAAATTTGCATGTTAGAATTATTGGTTTGAGATAATTACATTTTGAAGCATTGGCTGGAGTTTGAAACTTGCGATGTTTCTAGAGCATAGAGGTAATGGCGATTTAACTTGAAGGACCTGATTTCAAGTCGCAGTAGGAACAAAATTATTAGTGGTTGAAAACACTTTTGCAGGTTTATGTACTAGTATAATATAGCAAAGCCACAATAAAGGATAGCGGAAGAAAGGAAAGGTTGTAGCACCGCTAGGTAATAGTGCCATAAAGTAATAAAGGGTTTTGGCACCTTTAGTTTTCTGACAATTATTTTCCATCTTACATTTGTGAATTTCCTCAATTTTTACAATTCCTTTAATATTTTCTTTGCAGAATTTAAATATTGTCCTGAGATGTCAAGATTTGATTGCTGTAAAGCCTCTGCAGACTAGTCTTCATCAACTGGTTCCACCCCCTATGCTACCGCAGACATATTTGCTGGCATGATGCCATTCAATGACAGGTCCAAAATCTACTTTGTGGTAGCACGTCTTGAAAAATTTCTTTTTATTTTTGTATTTCCTTGGATCCTCATCAAAAAAATAATAATTTATATATGACCCGATTAAGCAGACCATAATTCAAAATTTTTTTTAAGACCTTATTTCAAGTGTAATGTTGTAATGTACACAATTTGTCAAAATGTGTGAAATTTGTTGACTGTTTATAAACGGAAGGCATGTTTTCATTGAATGAATATTCAGGCCTGTTTAATCTAGATTTGAAAGAAGACTTTTATCAATCAATATTTCAAAGAATCTTCCAGTTTTAATTTGGATGTTCATTTCAGTTCTCTTGTATCATCCATTGTATATGCTATATTGCCATTGCATTGAGCCCTATTCAGACTCCACACATATTGACCGAGGTGGTGTGTGTGTGTGTGTGTGTATGTGTGTGTGTGTGTGTGTGTGTGTGTGTGTGGTTTGTTTGTTTGTTTGTGTTTCTTTTTTTTTCTCCCCTGGACATTCTTGACAATTTCTCATAATACAATCATAAGTATGAATTTGAATTTCCAAAAGATTCTTATAATTTATATTATAAGATTATATATATATCAACTTTATTTTCTGGGAATATAAACAGATACAAGCATTAAATGTATCAGAAATCCCTGCGTCAACTCGCTGTACTTCAATCTCAACCCATAAATTTTGATTTTACAATTTTTTTGGTATGGTTTTTCTTCCTAAACTCCTAAAATAATTTATTTCAGTTACCAAGAATTAACTGTTTTGTCTTAGAATCTTTGTAGGTACCTTTTTCCTTAGCAAAACAATACTTTTTTCTAGGCATCCAATAATTGTTTTCGTCATCTTCATAAAAACTTAGAGACTTTTTAATATCTTACTAGACAAAACTTACTAAACTCCATGAAAACTTAGTCTTCATAGAGACTTTTTGTATTGTTTCTTCATTTACCAGCTTTGATGCTCATCTTTCTTTGAATTAAGATGGAAATACCCTCTTCTTTTACGAGGTTTATTTGTTAATTTTACCATACATTCTGACACAAAATTTATTAATTTTTTTCAGTTCCAAGAACTGGGAAGTAAACTAATGATTTTAATTTTATCCTCTTTCCTTACTCAGCACATTCACATTGTAGTTTTTCTAATAAGTAATTTTGGCATTATTAGTAAAAATCCCTGAATTTTCAAAAATTGCAAAAGTTTGCGATTTTTCAACATCCTTGTAAAACTAAATATTTGAAGATAGAGATTTTTTTAATAAAATTTTTTGTTTGAGTTTAGGTTGTTTAGTAATATGTACAATTTTTTGAAAATGTTTCATTTAATATTGATTGATATATTGTCAAATTTAAAAGAACGCACGAACACAATTTTCTCAAAAATAGCTCCAAATTTTTGTTTTTACTTTTGTCTGAAGAGAGTCTGGTTTGCTTAATAATATGGCATAGGTCCAATTTTCATTATCCCTGGAATTTCAAAAATTTTAAAAGTTGAAAATTGTTTGAACCTGTCCTGGACATTCAATATTCAGCTAGGAGAATGTTGAATGTCTATTTATCAATATTAGATCCTTTACTTATTTCCTGTACACATTTTTCAAAATAGTAGTTCTTTGTAATTTTGAGTTGTATGGTGAATTGTAGGGTAAATTTTTTTTCTATCCTGTCCTACACCTTCAATGTTAAAGCTAGAGTTTTTTTCTTAAGGCAATCTCTTCATCAATATTAGGTTTTTAAATTATTTAATGTATGCTTTTTCAAAATATTAGTAGTTTTTGTGTAATTTTGAGTGACATTTCGAGGAAGGTCAAGAGAAAGATCAGATTCCTTCACATTAATTTGAAAGATTAATGTGAAAGACCAAAAGCTTTTACATTAATCTTTAACATTAATTTTAGCTATATTGAACAAATTTTTCAAGTGAGGTCTGAAGTATTGGATTGAATATGCAATATTATAACATTAGGTAACAGTTATCAATTATAAGAGAAAGTGTGTACTCTTAGCATCACAAGTTTATTCTTTCTTTCAGTAGCAGTTGCATGGATTTTGTAGAAGATTAGCCAGCACTCTATCACTGTTAACTGGAAAATTTCATTTATTTTTTTAATTTTAAGGACTCAAGTAAATGACTACAGTGGAATGATGTTGAGTTGGTCCCAATTTTGCAAGGAGCCTCTCCCAGAGCGCAATTTTACTTTCTGGGAATGGTTTTATGCAGTAATGAAATTGACCCGGGAACACCTCCGTGGACCTTGGAATGATGGGTATGTTCCTAGAACTGTTAAACTAAACTTACTATTGGCATTTGAATAACAAAATATCTACATATTTTGATAACTAGTAATAATTGTGAGGTTTCATATGAAATATTCACATGCATTGAAGTTAATTAAATGTTATCTGAGTGTCTTAGCCTTGATTTTTTCAGTGAAGTGACTTTGTATTACAGCAGTTCATAAGAATGTGATGCAATTGGATCTTCAGTTTTTCCTTCCATTCATTACAAAATAACTTACTCTTTTTTTGAACAACTTGATGCGTATGATTATAATTATAGGTGGTGGTGGTGATGGTGGTGGTGTTGGTCCAGGTCCTGTAGTGGAGGTGGCAGTTGTAGCAGGGGTGACATTGTAGTAGTGGGGGTGGCAGTCATCGTAGGGGGCAGCAATTGCAAAAGTGGGGGTGAGGGTGGTGGTGGTGGTGCTGCTGCTGCTGCTGCTGTTGATGGGGCAGAGGGAAGCGATGGCTGTGTAATGGGGTGGGAATGGCAGCAGCGATAGTAGTAGGAATAGTAGTAGTAGCAGAAACAGCACTTTTCTAAATTTAAAACTGCTCTCGACAGACATTACATCCTCATGGTTCTGGATTCCCTGAACTCCTTGAAACACAAACTGACCTCTAGATTTTTCAGCATTGGCCTTGATTTAGATTTTATATTTTAATTGTATTTATTTTCAGATACATTTTGGGTTTTGTTCGCAAAAAACAAGCAGAAGAAATGTTATCTGCATGTGCCAATGGTACTTTCCTTCTGAGATTTTCAGATTCTGAATTAGGAGGCGTAACAATTGCATGGGTGGGTGGTAAGTTGACTGTCTGCATTTGTTGTCATTGTGACTATACGTTTTTGATTTCATTTACATTTCTGAGCACTACCTTGTGTTAACTGCATAAAATTGATTCGAGTTTCAGAACAAACGGAGGTATTCATGTTGCAGCCATTCACCAGCAAAGATTTTGCAATTCGTAGTCTAGCAGACAGAATCTCTGATTTACAACATCTTGTTTACTTATATCCAGAAATTCCAAAAGATCAAGCATTTGGAAAGTACTACACTCCATTTAATGGTATGTAATTTTAAGAATGTTCATCCTTAAAGTGGAAACCTCAGATTGAAGTTTCTTGTCATTGTTTATTATTTCTTTTACTTTCTCACCCTTACTTCGTAAGAAGAGAAAGTATTGCCAATTTTCTCGAAAATTGTCATTCTCAATCAATATAAAGGAATCAAGGTCCTCTCAGTTTGAAATCATATTTTTATTTTTGGGGTACTGTACATGAAGCCTGAACAATTTACGTCATACGTCACTTCATACGCAGTTTTAACTGTTTTTTGACGTAAATAAATAAATAAAAAAATAAATTTTCTCAAAACTGGCTCCAAATCATTCTTTAAATTTTCTCCTCTTGTGTATCAAAAGACAATATAAAAAATTATGCTAGTCCCATTTTTCGTGAACTCTGAATCTTTGAAGAACTCTCTCTTTGAAAATTGAAAAAGTACAATATTGAAGATAGAAATGTTTATTTTGAATAAAATCTGTTCAAAAAAATCAAATCTTTGCAGAAGGTAATGTACTTTTTTAACACAATTGGTTTTTGCATAATTTTTGCTTGAAGTTAATGCAAATAAAAAAAACAACATTTTTTCAAAAACTCTTCAAACTTTTTTCTTCAGATTCTTTCTGCAGAAAGAACAAGGGTTCCTTACAAGAATGGCGCAGATCTCGTTTTCATTGAACTATCTGTATTTTCAAAAATTGCAAATTAAGAATTAATGTGAGATAGTATGTGCTGTTGTAGCTTCAAATAGTTGCAATTTCATTGTGAATTATTTCTAATATAAAGCAAGAATCATGGTAATTTTGCTGAAAAGTGCTGCTACTCTTAAATTACTAAGAGAAAATATTTATCCAATATGAAAAGCCTTGATTTTATAATAACATGTAGTTGTGCAACATGCTTACATTTTCCTGGCAAGATAATACAGTAAAACTTCTCATACATTTTTCAGGGAACTGAGGGGGAAGATGTATAAGTGAGAAAAGTGCAGAACTGAAATTGAATATTATGAGTAAAACAAAAACTCAGTATTTACATTGGTATGCTCCTGGACATACTCACAGGAACTGCTACCAAAAGTACTTTTGATTTATTGAGTCAAAGAACAATAAACGTGAAATGTTATATATGGGGGAGAAGTATTGTCTGCACACATTTTCTAGGGCTCCAGAATCTTTCCAACATTTTAACTTTAATTAATTGAATGATTAATTAAAGTTTCAAAAAAAGGCAAAGTTAGCAACTTTTGAAAACCATATATTTTTACTCCTGTGTTAAAGAAAACTTATTTGCATAGGTAAACAAACTGCAGTTTTTTTGTATTGCTAACTAAATAGTAACAGATCCCAGCTCTACACCTACCAGTAGTAGCTGTAGGTGAGCCCAACAAAACATGCGAATAATAAAGTTACATTTGGATCCAGAAGCAAAAGAAGAGGTCATCGCAGCATTTGCTCAATGGAACTGGGAAACGGGACAAAAACCTGACCGAGACTGTAAGCTGAAATACATTTCTTGTTACTTATACTTGGGTTTTTATAACCCAAGTCATCCAACCGACAGCTAAAATGGGTGTCCTCCAACCGACAGCTAAAACGTCATCATGGCTACCCAAGTTTACAAACATGCGGGCCAGGCATAGGCAAACCAGGTGGAAAAGATAGCAATGATATTCGCACTTTATTCAGCCAATCATTGATAAGAAAAGTCATAAGGCAGACTCAAATTTTGAAAAGCGATCAGGATATTTTTAATTTATTTATTTATTTATTTATTTACGTCAAAAAACAGTTAAAAACTGCGTATGACGGGCTATGGGGAAAAGTGAATTGTGTGCACATTTTCAAAATTCTGTGATCCCTACACTAAATCATATACTACTTAAGTTTTGAATTTTTGAAAGGGAGAAAAAAAAACTCCCATGTAATAAAATCGATTTTCAAGGATAAATAAGCCATAAATTTTGAATTTTGAAAGGGAGAAAAAAAACAAAAAAACTCCCATGTAATAAAATCGATTTTCAAGGATAAATAAGCAATAAATTTTGAATTTTGAAAGGGAGAAAAAAAAACAAAAAAACTCCCATGTAATAAAATCTATTTTCAAGGATAAATAAGCAATAAATTTTGGCTCTTATTACTTCCTGCCGCGACAACATGGAAACGATAATTTGAATAATTGTATTTCCCACTGAATTCTAGAAGACGTGCACAGAAAATGAAGTTACATTTATGTCCAGAAGCAAAACAAGGGGCCATCTCAGCATTTGCTCAATGGATCAGGGAAACTGGACGAAAAACCTGATCGAGATGGGGGTCATTGACCCGGAAGCTGTAGTACAATAGTTGTTACAGGTTGTTTATACTCATTTATACAGTCCAAATGGTAATTAATGCATTATGTATCATTGTTAAAAATTAATGTTACTTTTCTTGTGATGCTCAGTATAGTCTCTAATTGTATAGAAACAGTTATGCAGCAGAAACGATTTCACTTGGGATTTAAACTTTTCTATCGAATTTAATCGTTTAATGTCATCTGGCAAAGTGTTGTAAAATAATGTACATGTATTGTATGTGAATTTTTTGTAATGAGCTGTTGATACTGTCACCTGATGAATATGATTTCTACGTCGAGTGTTATAGTAATAGACTTCGGCATTTTCTGAAAAAATATTCCCGCCCTTGAGCAAGTCATTTTTTACAAAAACCACTGATTCGTAAATAAAAAGACACGGTAATGGTAGAATTCCTAGATTAATGAAGAGAGGCTTACATGAATCACGTGGGTGGGATTTGGTTATTATTCGTACAATTCGTTTTTGTAATCTAAAAGTCTGGGAGCTATAAGATGTATTTCCCCAGAATATTATGCCATATCTCAGGCGGGAATGAACATTCGCGAAGTATACACAACGAGCAGTATGAAGGCTGACTGAATTTGCAAGAATTCTGAACGCGTAGCATAATGAACTTAATTTTGTGTTCAATTCATTTAAATGGACGTTCCATTTAAGGTTTGACTGAATTGAGAGACCTAAAAATTTTGTTGCATTAACATGAGTCAATGGTACACTGTTCATTTTCAATGGAGCACAGAATTGTTTATTTGAAATGGAAAACTGCATTAAAACCGTTTTCTTTTCGTTTACTATTAATTTGTTATTTCGGAACCAATTTGAAACATCTGATATTGTACTATTTACGGTTTCTTTATTGCAAAGGATGTTCGTATCATCCGCAAAGAGAACCGTTCTTCCGTTTCGAATCGTCGAGGGCATATCGTTTACGTAAAGTAGGAACAGAATAGGGCCTAAAATCGATCCTTGAGGAACTCCACATGCAACGGGCAAAGAGTCGGAAAGGTGCGTACGTAATGTTCCATCATTCCAGTAAGGTATTTCAACTTTCTGAGATCGTTGTTTAAGGTACGAACATAACCAATCTAGAGCAATACCACGGATTCCATATGAAGGTAATTTTGAAAGTAAAATGTCATGATCAATGATGTCAAAAGCTTTTGAGAGATCTAAAAATAATCCAATAGGTGCCTCGTTTTGATCTAATGATGAGGCGACATCTTTAAGAAAAGAAAATATAGCTGTTTCCGTTGATTTTGATTTTCTAAATCCATGTTGGCAATCTGAAAGCGCGTCGTGTTTAGTGAGAAAGGTTTCCATTCGTACGTAAAAAAGTCTCTCTAATATTTTTGAAAAAACTGATAGAAGAGAGATGGGCCGATAATTTTGAATTTCATTTTTGTTGCCTTTTTTGAAGAGCGGCTTAATTTTAGCTGTTTTGAAAATATCTGGAAATGTTCGAGTGCATAAAGATGCATTAAATATGTGAGTTAACGGGTGTATAATGGCATACGCACAAGTTTTTAACAAAGAATCTGGGAATTCATCTAAACCGGACGAATATTTATTTTTTAGTTTACCGATTATTTTGAGAATTTCATAGGAAGAAGTTTCGGAAACGAACATTGTGTCTAAAATTTTGGGTGCACTGTCTGTTTTTGAATTTTGTGCCTGAAGACCCTTAGTGAGATCGGCAGCAATTCTCGAAAAGTATTGGTTAAAGAGACTAGCCACTGTTGCCGGATCGTTGACATTTATATCGTTATATTTTAAAACAACATTCTCTACGGGTTTTCTAGTTGATTTGGTAGTATTTTTTATTATATTCCACATTGATTTTGTTTTATTATTTGAGTTCAAAATATCCTGATCATTTTTCATGATTTTTGCCTGCCTTATGACTTTTCGTAACAATGTTTTGTATTTTTTAAAGTAGATAAGGAAATCTTGAGATACGTCATGACGTTTAGAAATGAAAGAAAGAATTCGCTTATTTTTACAAGATGTCCTAATCCCTTGTGTTATCCAAGAATTGCTTTTACGTGAAATATTTAATTTTCGTTTTTGAAGAGGAAAGCAAGTGTTAAAATGAATTGAAAGAGTTGAAAAAAAAGAATTATATTTCTCGTTTGTATCAACAGTATTATAAACCGCTTCCCATGACTCCTGCATCAAGTAGTCTATGAATAATTTAATTTTACTTTTAGTAAACAATCTAGTCATACGTGTATTATTTATTGTGTCAGTGATCGCATTTCTTATAATTCAAATAACAAAACAAAAGCAATGTGGAATATAATAAAAAATACAACCAAATCAACCAGAAACCTTGTTAAGAATGTTGTTTTAAAATATAATGAGAGAAATGTGAATGATTCGGCAACAGTGACTAATCCCTTTAACCAATACTTTTCAAGAATTGCTGCCGATTTCACAAAAGGGTCTTCAGCCACAAAATTCAGTATTGGACATTTCCCCAAAAATTTTAGACGTTATGTTCGTTTCCGAAACTTCTTCCTTTGAAATTCTCAAAATAATCGGTAAACTAAAAAATAAATATTCGTCCGGTTTAGATGAATTTCCGGATTGTTTATTAAAGACCTGTGCGTCTGCCATTATACACCTGTTAACGCACATATTTATTCCTTATGCACTGGAACTTTTTCAGATATTTTTAAAACAGCTAAGATTAAGCTGCTCTTCATAAAAGCCAACAAAAATGAAATTCAAAATTATCGACCTATTTCTTATCTGTCAGTTTTTTTTAAAATATTAGAGAGACTTTTTTACGTACGAATGGAAACCTTTCTCAGTAAACACAAGTGCTCTTAGATTGCCAACATAGACTTAGAAAATCAAAATCTATGGAAGCAGCCATATTTTCTTTTCTTAAAGATGTCGCCTCATCATTGGATCAAAATGAAGCACCTATTAGATTATTTTTAGATCTTTCAAAAGCTTTTGACATCCATTGACCATGACATTTTACTTTCATGACATGACATGATGATCATGACATTTTACTTTCAAAATTACCTTCATATGGAATTCGTTGTATTGCCCTAAATTGGTTATGTTCATACCTTAAACAGCGATCTCAGAGAGTAGAAATACCTTACTGGAATGATGGAACATTATGTACACACCTTTCCGACTCTTTGTCAATTGCACCTGGAGTCCCTCAGGGATCGATTTTAGGTCCTATTCTCTTCCTACTATACGTAAACAATATGCCCTTGATGATTCGAAACGGAAGAACTGTTCTGTTTCCGGATGATACGAACATTCTTTGCAATAAAGAAACAGTAAATAGTACAATATCAGATGGTATCTATTGGTTCAGTAATAACAAATTAATAGTGAATGGAAAAGAAAACAGTTTTAATGCAGTTTTCCATTTCAAATAAACAATTCTGTATGCCACTGAAAATAAAAGGTGCACCATTGACTGATGTTAAGGGAACAAAATTTTTAAATCTCTCAATTCAGTCAAACCTCAAATGGAACGCAAAATTAAGTTCATTGTGCTACGCGTTCAGAATTCTTTCATGTTCAGTCAGCCTTCATACTGCTCATTGTGTATATTTCGCAAATGTTCATTCCCGCCTGAGATATGCATTAATATTCTGGGGAAATATATCTTATAGCTCCCAGACTTCTAGATTACAAAAAAGAATTGTGATTCTTGTGAACCTCTATTTATTACCATTACCTTGTCTGTTAATTTACGAATCAGTGGTTTTTGTCAAAAATGACTTGCTGAAGGGTGGGAATATATTTTCAGAAATCGCAGATATCTATAACTCTAACACTCGATGTAGTAATCATATTCATCAGGCAACAGTATCAACAGCTCATTACAAAAAATTCTCATACAATACATGTACATTATTTTACAACACTTTGCCAGATGGTATTAAACGATTAAATTCAATGGAAAAGTTTAAATCCCAAGTAAGATCGTTTCTGCTGCATAACTGTTTCTACACAATTAGAGACTGTACTGAGCATCAAAAGGACATGACATGATGAGGGATAAGAGACCAAATTTATCGATTCACCCTTGAAGATAGATTTTATTACATCGGAGTGAATATTTTGTTAACAATCCTTGCAAAAAATGTTCATTTTCTTTCAGTATTGAAAATTCAATTAGTATATGGCTTAGGGTAAGGATCACAGAATTTTGAAAACATGCACAGAATTCACTTCTCCCTTAGCACGTCACACACAGTTTTTAACTGTTTTTGACGTAAAATAAATTAATAAATAACTAAATAGTCCTTCAGACCTGTGTCACACAAGCGTTGCTTTGATGAATCACCTATTGGTGATGAAATCAGCTTTGTCGATGTCTGCGCACGTAAGTCACTTAATGTGTGTCGTAGATTAACTCTATCTTAAGCGAAATGGCACAACAGGGATCTTGGCGAGGTGTGCTGTGCCCACAGCTCAAGCAAGACGTTCAAGCTATGATATAAATAAAAACTTTGTAGTTTTCAACACACATTCAGTGATGCGCATCAACGCAATGCTCATGTAACTCAAGCTTAACCCAGGAGTGCTTACTATAGATCTGTGAGATCCAAGCCATGGCAATTTTATGTTCCTGAATTATTGCAATACATTAGTCTTTTGTTATTTCATGTATTCCTTCATTGTACTTGTCTGGGATCGCCTGGCCTTTTATTTTTAACCTTTCGCCGAATCATTTCCTGTGAGCATGTTGAAACTTAATCACAGCACTGTGCTATATCTGTCATACACATTGGGTGTAATGGCGCCAGTGCATTGTGAGCTTCTGGCCTGAGCGGTATGTATCGTGGCATTATTTTCAGCTGTGTCTATGACAAGTGCCTATTCAGAAAACGTAATCGTCTGCTTTATCTACAATCGACTGTCACAATTTCTGACAAAGAAAAAAAAAAACCTGTGCAGGAGACGTCTGTAGAGAAATGAAAAAAATGTGATCCTTGCAAAATGGAAAAATGACAAAGACTTTCAAAATATTTTTGTGAAAAAGTAAAATATATATTTGTTTGGAACGTGCCAAAATAACGCGTGGAAATTGCATTTAATATTATTTAATAGGATAATAAGATGTTTAATGATTTTCATGTGTACTTTGTCAATTTTTACTTTTCTCATCCTAAGTACTCAGACAAGAATTCTGAAGTGTAAGATTCATTAACAATTGCATTGGGGACATATAACCATGAAAAATGTATAAGCATAAAGCGCATATTTGAAATAATTTAGCATGAGAAGTATAGGAATTAATCCAGGACATACAAAAAACAATGTAAAACGTGAAAACGTATAAATGTGAAAGGTATAAACGGAGTATCACTGTACTTTCTTGACATTAAGTCGTACAGTACGTATGACAAGTGTATGACATTGTTATACATTTGTTGCTAATTGCTGGCATCTTTTGTATTGTTAATTTTCAACTACACTTTTCAGTGCAAATCATTCGTAAAAAATAGTTGTGATACCGATGACAATAATAGTTTTTGTGATGCATTAATTTACTTCTGTTTGTATACACAGATAATCAGCCAACTTCTGTGAATGGCTATGTGAAGCCACTTCTAGTGACACATGTGCCAGGTTGGAGTGGACCTGGTTCGATGAGTTATCCCAACACTCCTCAGATGTATCCCCATTCTCCTGACCCTAGTGTCACAAGAGACACTCCATCAGTGGCAAGTGCTGTTAGTGATTCTGTCAGTAGGTGAGTAAATAAACTACAGCTGCATGCTGTTCTGTTGAGGGAATTAAAATGTTTCACAAATTCCTTTGGCAAATTTTAGAAAATAGTAGGTAGGTAGGTAGATAACTTCCTATTTTCATAATGCATTTAAAAATTCTTGATAATAGTTGTGATATTTATATTAGCTGCTTCCAATTTTCAATTAATTTCTTAAATTATGGCTGACAAGTTTTGAATCCCTTTTTAGAAATAAAATCCATATTTTTCTCAATTCAATTATTTTACAAAATTACTTCAAAATATTGCTTTTTTTATCCAGTGCTGTAATACATCTTCAAAGAAGCATGATGCATATTCATGATCATTTGGTGCTAATTTACAGATACACTTAAATTGTGTAGATAAAGGTGGTTGTGTGGGGAAACCCTTTTGATAAGTAGTTGAAGTTTGTGAGATAATGTATCGTTTCCCTTGGAAGTTAAAAATGATGTATGCACTATATTGCTTTGTACAATCTGAATTTTTCCCAGTTTTATTAAAACTGATGTGCCTTATTGCTATATGGAAGTTATTTGTTATAGTATTTGTGATCTTTCCTAAAATTTCTATGTGAAGTCTTCAGAGTTCATAAATTTAAAATGAGATGATGGTATTTTAATTTTTAAATATTGTAGTTTCTCTATTAAGAAAGTGTGTAACAAATAATATTCTCACTTTTATTTATTTATATAAATATGTATACATACACGCCACACCATACACATGTCTGGGATATTGAGGGGGGGAAGTCAGCATGGCAGTAAATTGTACAAACTTCAGAATTTAATAAAATTAGTGTTCATATAAAATCATTTACATACTGAGAAACTTCTATATTATTAGCAATACCATCTTAAATTTTGTTTCACTGAGAGTAGAAAATGGTATGAACACACAGGGTAGCTTTGGGGAAGGAGAGTAAACTCTCTTGTAAAACTCAACTTGTGGCAATTTGTACACACTATTTTTACAATTGCATATACAAGTTTTTGCAATTTGCATTGGGAGTTGAGTCTGGTCTCTTCATGAAAGGAAAAGGAGCAGTTATCTTAATTGATGATTGTTAATTGTTTAATTAATTAATTGTTCTATAAATGCAATCTGGTTAACAATAAATTTTTTCTGTTGATATACATTTTGCTAATAATTACAAGCTTGGAAAAGCAATTCAAAGAATATTTATTAATCGTAAGAGTTATAATTTCAAGTAATTGAGTGTTGGTAAATTTGTTTTAATTTTATTTAAGACTTCACTTTCAAATTGTGTGTTTTGTCCCATCTTACCTATTGGGTTTTATTAAATATTTCCTTTCCCAATCATTGTGAAGTTTTCTCAAGGCTTCAAATTGTTTCGATTTTGGTTTTGGAAATGGAACACTTAAAAAACATTTTTCCATTTCTTAAATACTTTCAAAATTAATGATGGGTATTGTTGCAGAACTTTGATAAATAGAATAGAAAGAAAATATTTTGTCGATTCCTTTTCTTTTTGGGGCAAAGACTCCTCCATAAAATAATTTAAAATAAGGGAATTATTATAGAACATAATAAAATAATACAATTCCTTATATATGTACTGTTCTTATTAATTGTATTTAAAAAATTGTCTATGTGCCTTTTTCGGGTGGGATGAAAGATATTATCAGACACAACCAAAATATGTCTGAAACTTTCTGATTTATTACTTTATTTCAACCTTGTGTGCACAATTTTAATGAGTTAAAAAGAAATAGTCTTGCTTCTATCTGAGGCATTAAATAAAACAATATTTTATCTTTTAAAGAGGTAGCACTTTAAAAATGCCCAAGCTCTCGTCCATAAGGTGTTTACCCTACGTGTGTAGTCATGAACTTGTAAAATAACAAGTTGCAAGAAATTGTGAAAATCTCTTACAAAACAAAAATTTTCATTTCACTTCAATTTCCACCACATCGTTAATAGAAAGTAATGGTTTCAGATTTGCTCTCACTATTGTGATTGTTTTTAACGGTTTCTGATTCTGATTTGTTTCAAGCCTTAGTTCTCCATTCTTACGAAATGAAAATTCTCATTCTTATTAAATGAAAATATTTCTATTATTCATAAGAATGCAGCAGGCTTTAAATCCCGATCATGTGTTAAACTGTGTGTTCTGGACTCTCATTATACTTCCATATTATTTTGAACCTTTTATTGAAATGTATTTTTTTATCTTTCTAAAGAAAAGTCTGCATATTCAGTTGGTGGTGCATCTGTGTACCAACATTTCTTCCTATTTACTACATACAATCATAGGTACCAACATTTCTTCATATTTATCTTTTATATTTTCTGTAGGGGTTCTTACATTTTCTCTTTTCTTGTTCAATGATTTGTTTATGACCTTCCTTATTTTGATTGTTGTGTCTGAAAATGTATAGCTTTTGATTTTTTTAAATACTGCATTTTTCTTTACTATATTTGGTCTCAATGTCTCAGAGAGGACTGTTTAAAAATATTTCTAAAATCTAAACCAAAAATGTTATGAATATTACAAAATTTAAGGCAGTGTAAGCTCTTCAGATTGGATATCTGCAAGATCTGTTTTTGTATAGTTGATAATTTCAAATTATATGATAAGAGGTGCTATGATGACAACACAGGAATAGTGTATGTGCATCTTCAAATGGAGTGCATTGTTATTGCTTTTTTTATTGATGAAAGACCTGTGCACATGCAAATTCGCATTTGTCATAGTCCACAGAAGACCTGATTTGGTAACTACTATTAACCATAACGTTTATATCTTCATAATACATTTTTCATGTTCGTATGCGTGTGCGAGTACAAGTCATCTTAGAAGCATTATTGTCCCATTGAAAAATGTTACGAAAGTAATGCCAAACTGTGTTTATTGGTAATTCCATTTGTTCTGTGTACCTTTTCGTTTTATTCTTAATAAATATAAAAAATGTGTAGATCAAACAAATGCCTGGAAATAATTACAGTTCTTTCCTAACTAAAGACTGAATTGATTTCAGAACTGAGGTGGTTTGTTTGTTTTTTGTTTCATTTTTTTTCTTCGTTTTGTCCTTGTTTATATTCATTGTGTAACTTCCTTTGTCATTGTTTTATTCTTTTCTCTCTGCATTGCCTTCTGCTTTTCTTTATTGCCCTAATTTTACCTTTTTGTAGTTCACTGTTATTTCTCTTTTTCACTTTCAATTTTTCTTATCTTTCATATTTTAAATTGTATTAATTTTCTCATTGTATTTGATTCTCTCTTTTCTGTTTTTGTCATCCCTCCTCGATCTCAAATACTGTAGTACATTTCTTTTTTGCCTAAGATCTTGTATCATTTTCTTATCTTTCATGTAGATTTTTGGTTATCCTCCCCTTCTTTTGCCCTCCCCTCCTTTTTTTAAAAATTTATTTTACTTTTCCTCTTCTAACTTTTTGCACCTTTAAAATTTACACAGATAAATCGATTTTAGGTTATGAAACCTGAATGTAGAGTTTGTTTAAACTTCTCTATCTAATATTGTTGCTAGAACTGACTGGATTTGATACAGATATTTATAGATAAATATGAATAATGTAATGAACCATCTGCATTGCATTAAAAATCTAGCAGAAATTATTGTTTCAATGAAATTTTTTCTGTGGCATGCTGGAATGTTCAGTTTGATTTTTCTCTTTGCAATCTAGTTTTGTAGACTTCATAAAGAGTGGTTGTTGTCTATTCATCATTAATGTCTAGATAGTTTTCTTTCGGTGAGAAATTTATAAATTAATATTATTAGCATTTCCTTCTTTTCTTAAAAAATATTTTATACACAAGATTGTTGATACTTGTTTTAACTATAGGATCTTGTAGATATGGAGAAATTTCTGATCAATTAACATTAATCCTGTTGGTAAATGTAAAACAACAAAACAAAAGAAATAAAAAGGGGGGGGGGGACCACAGACAAAATTGATTTCATTTCTTGTATTAAATTCGTTTTTTTAGGTTAGGTCATTAGTGGTCTTAGTTTTTAGCGTTGGTGGAATGTATTCACGTATCTTTAAAAAAAATTTACAATTCTCTGTAGATGACTAGAAAACAGAATGAAATGTGAATGTGATATTGGTTTGTAGTTTTCTTCAGGGACATTCTAACTTAGCTATGTAGGAAAGTGGAGGGTAAGTAAATTGAGACTGTGTACATTCTGAGTTCTGAGATTTACACATGTTTTGAAAGCCTTCTGACCATTTGATCTCTTTTCCATAATTTAAAATCAATTTTTTTCATTGTTTTATTTTATTTGACGAGGAAATTAAATATAGTTCATTTTTTGTTGGTGTGTATGAGTGTGATGCAATCATTTGGATTCTTTTATAAACATCAAATATTTTGTTTCAAATGTTCATTGATGAATATTGCTCTTAGACGGAAGGATATATTTACATTAACATTTGAAAACTATTTGTAATATTGTACTTTCCATTTCAACCCAGTTTAACAACTGTGATGGAATTATAAGCAAAGGTGCCAACCTTTAAACTAGCAGCCAGTGCACCCAAGCTACCATTCAACCATGACTACAGAATAACAGGGTACCAAAGTGAAGAAGATACTGAGAAGAAAGCAAAAGTGGTCAGCAAAGGAGGATTCTGTGCATTTCTCCAACTTTTTACAGGGAAATTTTAAAATGTTTTAGATGAATATTTTAATCATAAAAGCACTTTGCTGAATAATAAATACAATACAATGAAAGCAATTTCAAGGGTCATTTAATCTCGAATCAACATAAATTTATGCTAAAATTGTCTGTACTGTCTAGAATGTTATACTTTAAACTTAGGAATTCAACCGAAATCTGTAATGTATTCTAATTCTGAACATGTTTCAGTTTTTCATTGACTTGTTTTCATATCCTAGAAGTTCAATTTAAATATTATGTGAAAGTGTAACTGTATGCATTATTTGTAATTTTAAGTTCAGTTCAATTAAATATCTATTGAATTGGCTTTCTCGAAGAGAAGAAAAGCTGCACAATTCAAGAAATATTATTTTGTTACCCATTACATATTTAAGTTTTGTTGTGTGTTTGTAAGTTGTTCATTTTTTATTGACTTCAGAGAAGGTGAAGTGAAAAATTATTTTCTATATTTTAACACTCCAGTAAATAATAAATACCTCTGGGAGGCCAACTTGCGGAGAAAATTTGGTTGTTGTAAAAGCTTCTTGTAGTAATAGAATATAGAACTGTATGACAGTTTTGCTATGTTGATTTGATGTGGAATGACCACAAGATATTTTACACTTAAAAATCTATATTGTGTAAATTGAGGATGGTGCAATCTTAAATAATTTTATATAATGAATTTTTCTAACTGGTTTTATCTCGTGTATTAGATTGTTTCTCAATATTGCATAATTCAGTAAGAATGCAAGTATCCATATAAATTCTGTAGCCATCTTTCTGTTTGTACACAAAAAGAGGCTTTTATTTATAACATCTCATATTTTGTTGAGAGAGTAAGCAATATTGACTGACCATGGCCAGTGGTACTCTGCCACCAAAAATTCTTATGATTTGTTTTAAAATTCTTAATGAACAAGATACATGTGCATTTCTGTTGTTATGAGAAGGTTCATTGTTTTGAGTTCCTATTAATAGTTCAGAGAATTAAATGTTGAATGAGAAGATGCTCTCAATTAGTATTGTGAGAAGTGGCAGTGAAACTCCTGGTCCTTTTATTACAGACTTATATGCCTAATTTTTTTATTATTATAATTTTTTTACCTGAAGTATTAGAAAACCGTCATGTATATAGAGTGCAGTTTCTGTTCAGATAGGAACATATATTAGGTTGTAGGATAAAGAATATTTCTTAATGTAAGTTAATTTTCTAATTATTATTTCCAATTCATGAATTACATCTCCAAGAGTCTTAAGTTAGATATATTTAATGTTTCTCCTTTTAGGAAATCTATTAAGTATCTTCAAAAGTCAATGCACAACTTTATGGTGTATATCATACAAAACAGGGTATGTGTGGGAGCAAATTGTCTTGTACTTACATGTTAAACTGTGAGTTAAATGTCCCAAATGAAGCTTTAATGTTTATTCATGAGTCATTTAGCAATGTTTGGTCCTAGATGTTGAATTTTACATGGTGTTCGTACTATGTGACTGCTAATTGGATTTGTGCTCTCTGCTGTGGCTCGGATGTATTAATGCATGTTATTTTCTTGCATTCTCAGTTATATGTTGTTACTGTTGTATAAAGTAATTATGGTTGTTTGGAATTTAAAGTAGAAGTACTGAATTCATGTTCAAAGACTAAAATTGAGCTCTGTGTTGTTTTACAAATTCTTAAAATTCTGAATTATGGGTAAAAATACTTCTGTGGATAGACTGAACTTGTCTGGGCCTAAGTAAATTCTAGTAACAAGAATTCGCTTCTTGTTAAAAGATTAATTTGAGGTATGAATCTAAATTTCATAATAGTTGTTCCTCTAATATTTCTGACAGAATCAAAATTTGCCAAATAGAAATGAAGGGGAAGCTATTTGGTGCATTTATATTTATCTATTGTAAACAAGTCTTTATGCCGAGCATGCAATTGATGTGCAAGAATTCAAAGACAAGTGGTCCCTTAACAATGTCTTGTTGCAGTAAATTCTATTTGTTGTGTATTGCTTTCTATTGAAGTGATAAGCCCCTAATGGTGTTAAATTGATGCAGAAATTGCTCCAGTAAGGCAGAATGTTTTTGACCACGAACCAAACAGTGTCACAGAAGGTTAAGCCCATTTGATATTTTGGACCACTGCTGGTGTATAAATTAACTGTTGATTGCAGATTTTGTTTTACTGTATTACTGGCTGATTTTAAATGAAAAGACAATTGATGTGAATGTGTGTTTGTGTAGGTGTGCATATGAGTATGTATGAATCTATGTAGTGTATGAATCTATGTAGTGTATGTACATGTACACAGAATTATGCATGAGTAAACAATTAAAATAAAAATGATGAAACATTAAAATGTGATGAGAGTGAATGAAGTAATGAATGTTATTGAAATGGGAATGAGCAGTAAACATGTTTTTGTGATGAGAAGCAGGGATTATGAAATCTGAAACAGTAATTTCAAGGAACTACCCAAGAGAAACATCAGCCAGTGGGACTGTGGCATCCAAGTAATGAATTGTGTGACCTAGCCTGTACTGGTCATTTCTGAAATGTCACATAATCTTTCTCATTGCACAAATTTGTAAACGTAAATATTGGCTGTACTTTCATAGTGTTGTGTTTTATGTGAGAAATGCTATAATAATTTGAAGTCTATTATATATCAATTAATGTTATAAAAATTGTATTGTATGGTTTATGTTGTACTGTGTATGAAATGTAGTGCAGTAGTCATGATTTTGGGTCTTGTGTCAAAAGAAAGTCTAAACACTATTTGCATAAAATAGTGCATATAACTATGTCTAGGTTTTCTCTCATTTCATTTAATGCACTACAATGTACAGCTGAAGCCATTCACTGTTAAGGCAAGTGTAATTAGGATTTTAATTTAGTTATTAGTGGACCTGGTATATTTGTGGTCACTTTTCTCAACAAAATTATGTAGTTAACTTTATCATTGAAGGTGGTAATGCAAGAGATGAAAGTTTTAAAAAGCTAATTTTCCTGCCAATGTCCATATTATTCTTCAAAAACTTTATTAGCATAATTGTAGGATGTAATTATATGATAAGAATTGGCTTGTTAAAATGATGAATCCTCCTATTTATTTTATTAAAGACAGGTTCAAAAAATGTTTAATTCTTTAATATAATAAAATTAATAACAGTAAGTCTGGTCGTGTGCCTCAGTGTTGATAATAGTAAATTAAAGGAATCGTTGAAAGTGATCATTTTTACCTCTGTTGTTCTGATATTTTTGTACAAAAATAATAAAGGGAATAAACATAAATAGTAGAGTATTTGAATTTAAAATCTGAGGATTCTTTGAGGATGTTGGAATTGGATTTGTGTGGTATTTTAACAAGACTTCATTTGTAAGGGTCTTGATGAAAGCTGTACATTTTATTGTTTATTACATTTAATGAAATATTGAAAGTTGTGCAATATAGAATTTTTCTTTTATTTTATTAAATATGTTACAAACATAAACTTTTAATTTACTTAAAAAGTGCTCCGCAAATACATTATCCTGTTTTTAATAATTGCACAAGTGTAAATTCTGTTTCAATATGAAACCAATCTATTTGGTTCTTCTAAAATTATGGATATTAACTTGCTTTTATGAAATAAATAATCTGTAAGGAGATTTTAAGGATTTAGCTTTTAGGAGTGACAAGGGGTGTTAAAGATTGTGCACAGCACAGATGATTAGGTTACAATAAATACATATAAATATATATATATATGACAGCAGTTGTTATAGATGATTTATTGCATTGATGATCTGTTGAAATTTTGCTTTATAAGCAGAACAGTTGCTTAATGGACAAGGAACAGAAATATATTTTGAAAAATGTTTAATAAATTTTGATTGTTCTAATGTTAAATTTTATTTGCAAATGTTGGCCTAATATTGGGCAATAAAACAAACGTGTAGTCTAGTGTCAAGCAATATAGCAGAGTCCACCTGTAATATTTGACATTTTAATTTTGTTATGGTGAGAACAGTTAAAACTGATTAGTAACAATATGAAGTTGGCTTTTCAAGTTTTGCTCTCTATTATTTCAGCAATCTCATGAGTCTTTTTTCTGGCTTCAGCATACATTCCAAACATATGATTGTTATATGTGTGAATAAAGGTGTATTATCTAATTGGAGTAAATTAAAATACTTGTTGGTGTTGAAGCTCATTGATCACAGATGTTATTGAATATATCTGGTTGAATAATTCAAAAAAGTATTTGAAAATTCTTTATTGGCAGCTGTAAAGTATTCCATGTTTGTATTCCTTGTTCTTGAGTAAAGAGTAACTATCAATGTACTCTTTTCATTGTGAGACGTGATTTTTTTGTTAGACAAGCATCTGTGATGATAGCTTGTTGTATTATAACAGAATTCAAATCGTACCCTTCTTTCCTTTTCTAATGCTATCCCTTTGACATTGTATTGAATATGTTCTGATAATCTCATTTTGTGAAATAACATTTTCTCTTGCAGACGAAAGAACAAATTTTAATTCATCCTTTATTCTCATGCATACCAAATTATCTGAATTTCTTAGTATCTCTTCCTATCTTTCTCTCTCCATATTGAATATTTTTGAACTCCCATCATTGTTCCTTATTCCTCCACTCTTCTTTACTTTTTTTCTGTGAACATTTCCTTTTTTTCTTTTAACAGTTACATCATCTTTTCTTAAGAGAGGTCTAATTCTTAAGGAGTGCTTGTTTCGACTACTCGGAATGCAGTACTCGAAACTACAGTTTTGTGGCCTGATACATTTTATTGCATGAACAGTTCATATAATGGTATAATACCAGCTTGTCTGGACCTTAAAAAGTAATAATATTTTAAAGTGCTTTTGATGTTTGAAAATTCACTTACATCTGTAAACAAATTATTTCTTTTATCCTTTTGATTTTATCTAATATGTGGGGATCCTATTTCATTGCTTGCTTAAATGGCAACCTTTATCTGTGTTTTGTTAGTTTGAAAGTGTAGTTTGTGTACCTCTACCTAGGTTTCTGTAGTTGAAAGCGAAATGTCCTCCTTGTGTGTGCATGGTTACTCGTTCAGGTAGGAATGTAGGCAGCGTTATGCTTGAGGATAGAGAGATGGACACAATGTCACCACCACCAGGAGTCAACAAGAGGAATGATTGGCTCAAACCTGCATTTCTTCAACCTTGAAGCAGTACATTCAATACCAATTCATAGGCTCCTTAATAAATTCAAGTGACAACTGGATACAGCTTTCTATCCTTGCGTGGCATAAGCTGCTTCATTCCTTCTGTTGACCCATGGTGTTTTTATGCAAAAAGTCTCCCACACTGGGGAAACAAAGTGCAGCACACATTGTGCAAGGTCAGGGTCAGTAAAAAGCCCTGTAGCCACAGGAAATGCATGTAACTCCACATCTAGATAAATGTGACTACTGTTGATAGTTATTTCGATGTGTTATTGTCAAGTTGGTATCATTAGCTAATGTTAAATGCATGGAATGCATACATTTTTGCACTTCTGGTTGTGTGTGTGGCTGCCTTGCAGTTCTGGACTTTGTCGCCCCTAGAAAAGCAGTGTTGAGCAGAAGTGACACGTGTCTGTCTCTCTATCTGCAGCTACCAGGGGGCCCCTGGCGGTGTAGACATGGACTACGAACTACCAAGTGTGGATATTTCTGATGATGGCAACTTCGACTTGACAGGCTTCAATTTCTCGGATCTCATACAACAATACAGGCCCTGAAGATGCCCAAGGTATGAAGACAATGAATGAAGAATAAGTTTGTACTTCATTCTTTACCACATCTTGATACTGTGTTCTATAGGAAAGGATAGTCATCCTTTTATCATAGGTTCAACATGGATACAGTGAAACCCATTTACAGTGTTCTAGAATAATTGTGGTATACTGAATACTGTGCCACCATCTCATTTCAGTACCCACATATTTATTTTTGCTTTTTCTTTTCCATTATTTCATAGTGGTTCATCCACATGCATGTTGAAAATTTTTTTATTTATATATATATATATATATATATATATATATATATATATATATATATTATAGAAATGTGTGAACTATGTGCTCCTGCAATATTCAAAGTCAAAATGTTGCAAATACATTCAAGAATGAGAAGATTCAAGCTGATGTGACACGTGCAATTGCATGTGACTACTTTCTGCACTGTCATCATTGTATATTTATCTGTTGGAAGGTATCCCAACTGATTTCTAAATCTTCAAAGTATAAAGGTTTTTTTTATTTAGGGCATAATCAGTTTTGGACAATATTTTCAAGTTCAGTATCTCCCTGGTACTCACTTAAGTACTGAGAGTGAAACTTCATTATAATACTTTCAGGGAAGAATCATGCTAGACATGGCCAGTTCGGGAACTGTTTGGTCTTCAATCTAAAAAGAGATGCTGTTCTTTTCTAGACTATGCTGTCTATCAGCCGATCGGCTTTCTTATTGTGCAAAGGAAAGTAAAAGAAAATTATGAACTAGATGAATACCTTTAATACTTTATCTTTGTAACTTTCTTGTATACTAATACATAAAATAGAGGAGAAAGTATTGTAATTTACTTTTTCGAATCCGTATTGTTAGACATTTCGGTTTGGACTTTGCACAAAGCACTATAAAGGGGTGTCACTGTATTGCCTAAGGTTGTCCATTGTCCAAGAACAAACAGTATTGCAGCAAATTGTGTTGGGTTCTTGACAGTATGTTTCATTAATTTTCTTGCTGCAAGAATGTTGATTAGTGCCATTGTGAAGAGAAAAAAATAGTTAAGTTTCTATATTCTTCAAAGATAACGCTTGTAAATTTATAGTCTTGCCCTTAATTTTCTAAAATATTTCGTGCATATTGTTTGGATTGAATTTTCTGGAAAGCACTACAATGATCTTTTAGTTTATGATGCTGAAAATTGTTAAATGAAATTAGGGGTATAAGGCAATTTGTTACTGTGATTTAGCTTTTTGTAGATTGTCATTAATATATTGTATTTAAATTGAAAAATCTATCTTTACCACAGATTATTTCTATTTCTGAAAATGAAGGAAATTTTGTCAGTCTACAGAATTTTTATAGGATTGACAGCTCTGTGCTGAAACTAATTTACTTTTTTGTATTTTATATATTGTACCCTGATGCTTCAGGATTTTAGTACAAATTCAGTACAAATAATGTAATTGGCAGTAATTATATGTAGAATTGCTTTTTTTATTTCAACGTAAACTAATGTATGTATATATTAAAACAAAGAATAGTTCATACAGACAAGGCAGTATAAATATATTTATAGTGTGGAAGTAGTCTACTTACTTAATCAGTAGCTTCCATGAAGAGTAAATAATAAGTGATGTTTGTGGAATTTAAAAAATATATATACTTATTTTATATTTATAGAAGGGTGATTCTTATTAAAATTGTCCAAAGTTTCCAATTCTTTCCAATTAGATTAAAAATAAGAGAACTTACAGATATGGATATAAAAGTAAGAGTGTACCCAGTATTCTTTCTTTGATTAAAGATTATTTATTGTCAATATTAAATTTGGTTGAGTAATTGAGACCATATGGTGCAGCAAGAGAAAATCATAATTTAGAACTGGTGCTGATGTGTGTCAAATTAACATTTTTAAAATTTATAAAAATAATAAAATGTGGATTACATGAAACAGAAAATTATGAATTGTTTTCATGAAGAATCGAGGGACACTCTCAAGTTGCTTTCCCTACATGATTGAATTGTCAAAAATCAAGCAGAATTGTTGTTAAGTGTTAAAAAAAATTGATAACATATTGATTAGTAGTCCACAATGAGTACATGGGTATAACTTTTAAGACTGGATGTCATTCCTTTTGCTTGTTGTTTCCAATGATTATGAAACTGATAAATGCACAATGTCATATGGTCTGAATCACACTATCGTGTTATATTTTTTGTTTTTGATTCACTGCTATACAGTAAAGAGCCGAGAGATAGATGCAGGAAAAATTTTAATAATTTGGGTCGGTGTGTGTAAGAAAAAAGGGAATTGCGAATTCAATTTGCGAATCTTATCCCAAACTCACAAACAATGTTTTAACCAAATAAAGAATAATTGACTACATCAAATGTATGATAAAAGATAAAAAATATTGGCTACATACATGTTCTTGTTTACTTTCACATTAAATTAAGAATGTCTTATCTTTAACCAAATTGGAAAGAAGTAAGAAAAATTTGTACAGTTTTAGTAAGAATGACCTGCAATTGTTTATTTCTCTTAAGTACTTTATAAAATCATCTATGTATACTATATTATATAAAAAAATTGTCATTGGATTATACAATTATGTATTAATGTTTTTTCTGCTGTAGTCAGAATGGGAAAATTACTGGGATTATAGTGGTGCACTAAAATACTGGTTTGAAACCCTAATGATACTGCGGCCCAATGTTGTTGTTTTTTTGTTTTATATAAGACAAGGACTCTGTTGTGATAAATTTAGGACTAAATTTCTCTTCAATTTTCTTGAAGATTTTTATTTTAAGCTAAAGAATTCAATTCATATTGAATTGAGGTGTCGTGGAAAATATTAGAAACTGTTATGAATAGGGAACATATTTTATGAAAAATTAGAAAATTAGCAAACCTTTATAACCAAAAATTCATAAACTGAAATCAGTTAAACATAAAATGTGACTATTATTCCATGGAATTATCTGAATTTGACAGTAAATTTCAGAAGTTAAGACACTGTTGAGAGGAAAAGTCAATACTGGCGATTCATTATACAAAACGATTTCCAAGATATTTTAAATTCTTCTTTTACAAGAAATATTTTTTATATATTATACATTATACAAAGGATTCTTCTGTAATAGGCATTTTCTGAACATTATGTGATTGGTCAAACTTTGCACATTGCAAAGAAGTCATACTATTAGTAGGGTATGAAAAATTTGATTTAAAAATTTTGAAGAATGTCCAACTACTGGATAATTATTTCACATTTCTTTCATCTAGTAAATATTCCGCTTTTTTATTTGTAGATTCAGGTGAAAGTAAAGTAGATCCTGCAGTGAATATACTGTAATAACTGTTTTTAAGAATTGACTTCATACAGTACAATGAAATTACACTCTAACAAACTTATTACTGAGATCCCCATAGTGTCATAATAATAATTGGTGATGTATTATTGGTTATATGTATTTTAATGTGGAGAGCTCAGAGAAAATTCTTCACTGCAATTTCAAGCTTTTCATTCTATTAAAAGAAGTCTACACAATTTGCTAGAAAATAAAAGTAATTTTTTAAAATAATCTGAAAAACATTTTGTCATAAATTGCGGGGAAAATAAAATCTTGTGACATGTAGTAGCTTCCTTGTGGCTGCAGAATTCAATTAATATCTGAGCCTTTTGTTGCATTTTTAATAAGATGTTCTTATCTTTTCCTTTAAAAATATTGTTGTGAAAATACTTAAGACATATTTCAGAAGAAATTTTGTGACCTGACATATTTATACCAAATCTTGATATTGTTAATTTAGAGCTTCAAAATGAATATGATAGTTTTTCTGATGTCAATATATATCTGGCACTGCCTGTAACAGTGATATAAACCATAAATTGACTGAAAAGTAGTGTTGGGGAAGGGGTGGAAAAATGAATTTTCCATTAACCCATCATTGTTACATAATACCACCAACCCATTATTGTTGCATATTTCTGGAGTTATGGTGTGAAATATTTCACAAATCTCATTTTGTTCAAGTGCTTGGTGACCGTATTGATAGTACTTATTATTACAGCTCCTTTTCTTTGAAGGCAGATTTAGGAAATAACTCTTTTGTACTAACTTATGAAATGGAGCATCAAAGGTATTCTTGGTTGTCAGTTTTTATTTCCCTTATTTGAAGTAGTAGGAACTCCTTCTAATTCCAAAATAATTTACAGCATAATTCCAATAGAATTTATGAAAACATTAACACTCGTTTAATTACCATATTTATCTGAATACAAGGCAATTTACTTGTAAGACTACCTCCCTAATTTTTAAAGACATCATGAGGGTTAACTTCTTTACTCTTTTTTTTTTTTTTTTTTTTTTTTTCCTTCTTCTTCTTTCTCTTTTTCTCTTTTTGCAGAGGGGGGGGGGTTGCACGCGTGGGGTGTATACTTCGATTTATTCATAACAACGACCTTTGACAGGACGTTATGGTGTCATCCAATTGGAATCTGAACCGTCACAGCACCAGGAGAGGTTGCTCCATGCATCAACTGATGTCACTGCAGTGCCTCTGACCGGAAGGTCCTAGGTTCGAGTCCCGACAGCGGCAGGATTTTCGACACTAGGTTGTCAGCTAGATCGAATTCTGTTGCTGTCTGGAGGAGAATTCTGGAGGCCGGCTGGTTTCTCTGATCAACACCAGGCAAATGCCGGAGCAGTACTCTAACAAGTGAACCATGGACCGCACGCATTCTTTCCTTCCTCTTCTTTATATCCTCGCCCCCATATACACACACTTACACTGACAAGCACTACACTATCACACATACCGGGAGACCGGCGAGGGATTTAGAGCATGCCCCGGCTGGGGCGGTGCCTCACTGGTGGGAGATGGGCCTGGTTTAAACCCTGCTAACCGACGGTAGCTCGGTGCCGGATCTCGCCATCCAGCAGAGGAAGTTCACCGCCGCCTCCCGATGAAAAACATGAACTACACTTATGGGACTAATGGCATTGGTAGTTGTCACGCCCGTTATCTCTAACAATCAATCAAACGTTATCGTAGTGATGTTGAAGCTCCCGATTGGATCACATCGTAACAGCTGTTTATGTTAAGGATCCTGTGTTTAAATCACAGTATATATTCTCTAATTCTTAAGATTCGCGGTCTTAATAAAATTGTCTTCTGAAAGTCTCTTTGCGAATGCTTTCTCTTTCCTCACCATTTTTGTCTACTATCCATATCTTTTTTTCTCGGCATCCTCCCTTGGTCGTCATCCCATTTGTGAAATTTTCTTACTGCTGTTGTTCGTAACGTGCTTCTTTAACAATTATTAATTTCAAATTCGGATCGTTTTATCTCGGGCATGGGGGTCATCATTAGCTAGCTGGGAAAGTCGGACAATAGACCGAAAATGCCAAATACATATGTCGGTTTATCTCTTGAGTGGTAGAGTTGTGAAATGCTAACTCGTACATCCTCCTACCCCCAACAAAATCTCAGCTGATTTGCAAATCTTGTTTTGCATTTCGCCTACCATTGATTTGAGATTCTCTTTGCTGCCTCTCAAAAATATAGGTTTATCTCGCTTGGCACATCCGATATGGGTGTCCAGAAAACTTCCGCAACTATCATTAGGTATTACACAACGGCCTTAAAAGCTATGTATCATTTTTGCACTGGGATTAGCCTAAAGTGTTTCAACAGCTAGGGAAAACTGTTATCGTCAGTCTGATTTTTCAATATGTAAAGTTAGATATTGTGCAAAATAATTAAATTTCCCACTGAATTTCCTAACGAAACGGCGATGAGTGCTTCACTGTACCTGGCTCCATCATCCATTTCTTTATAAGTACAGGGTTTGAGAAAATTTGCGTAACTGAAATATGCGTAACATTTTTGCGTTGTAGTGTGTACTGCAAGCCACTGACAAAATGCTTGCTGTCTCTGCTTTGCGCAATTGCAGAGAAAAGGGTAAATAGAGAGTACAGAACAGGCATTATTTATGACACTCAATATATTTGCAACTTAAACAAAACTTTCGACATTTTGTCTCCGAAAACTAGTGTCTGTTAGAACCAAATTGACCTTTACATACGTTTAGGCAGTAGATACTGTTTGTTATTGCCTTTGAAGGCTTATTGTTACTTAAGAATTCAAATTTCTCTACAATGATAGGTAAATGAAAATCGCTGATCTCAGCGGACGATGCTTACTTTCAAATGCAAATATAAGAGTACTCCGTATTTCTCGAATGAGATGTTCAGAATAAACTCGCCGTATATTGGAATAAATATGGTAATTGACAAAGTTCTAGCAAATTAATTGTTAAAAAAATTGCTAAAAAATGTTACGAAACCAATTGTGTTAGAATGGAATGAGAGGAACTTCATCTGTAATGAAATGATTGCACGAAACTGATGAAACAATTTGATTGTCTAATTAGGTGCACTTCTTAATTTTTTGAAATTGTTTTAATCAGATATTGTCTTCTAATGGTACTCATATGCCTGTGAATAATAATTTCCTTGTTGCTTCTCTTATGAGGAGCCAGAAGTTTCTTTTACATGTATTGGTATAATACTATACCAAGTATTGCACTGTTAGAGTGTTCAAAATTTTCATGGTGCCTACGTGAAAATAATTGATATTAGAAAGATGAGAATTTTGAAAATACATTCATCAGACTATTGCAAGGGCTTTACAGTTCAAAATTTTTGCGGTGGGATATTTAAATCAAGCGAAGATCACACCTTTTTGTGAAGTAAGAACCTGAATTAGTTTCAAAATTTGTTTCCTATGGAAACTACTTTTTTTTCCATCCCATTTCTTTTTAGCAGTAGACAGTTTATAACTATCAGAGGTCAATACATTACTGTATATTCTTTTAAGAAG